>NIVC01001939.1:89528-152767 GCA_002269645.1 Macrostomum lignano
CACAGTAAAGCATCTTGCAATTTGCACCCTGGAAAGTATCTGAGCCTCAACACTGATTGACAACAGAAAATTGGTGTATAAATAAACTCGTCACTCCTTCTTCACGACAGCGCGATTTAACAAAAATGATCCATATGCATGCGCTTGGGCTACTGGCAGTAGTTTTATAGACTATTTTCTGATAATTAAATTTTATTGGATGAATACTTCTAAAAAGAAACCCCAGTAACACTTTCTGAATTTTTTTGAAAACTGGGGGAATTCGGGATTCGATAATCAGGGAACTGGGAGAATTCGGGATTCGATAAATCAGGGATCTGGAAGAATTCGGGATTCGATAATCAGGGAACTGGGAGAATTCGGGATTCGATAATCAGGGAACTGGGAGAATTCGGAATTCGATAATCAGGGAACTGGGAGACTTCGGGATTCGATAATCAGGGATCTGGGAGAATTCGGGATTCGATAATCAGGGAACTGGGAGAATTTGGGATTCGATAATCAGGGAACTGGGAGAATTCGGGATTCGATAAATCAGGGATCTGGGAGAATTCGGGATTCGATAATCAGGGAACTGGGAGAATTTGGGATTCGATAATCAGGGAACTGGGAGAATTCGGGATTCGATAATCAGGGAACTGAAGAATTCGGGATTCGATAAATCAGGGATCTGGGAGAATTCGGGATTCGATAATCAGGGAACTGGGAGAATTTGGGATTCGATAATCAGGGAACTGGGAGAATTCGGGATTCGATAATCAGGGAACTGAAGAATTCGGGATTCGATAATCAGGGAAATGGGAGAATTCGGGATTCGATAAATCAGGGAACTGGGAGAATTCGGGATTCGATAATCAGGGAACTGGGAGAATTCGGGATTCGATAATCAGGGAACTGGGAGAATTCGGGATTTGATAAATCAGGGAACTGGGAGAATTCAGGATTCGATAATCAGGGATCTGCGAAAATTTGGTATTCGATAATCAGGGAACTGGGAGAATTCGGGATTCGATAATCAGGGAACTGGGAGACTTCGGGATTCGATAATCAGGGAACTGGGAGAATTCGGGATTTGATAAATCAGGGAACTGGGAGAATTCAGGATTCGATAATCAGGGATCTGCGAAAATTTGGTATTCGATAATCAGGGAACTGGGAGAATTCGGGATTCGATAATCAGGGAACTGGGAGACTTCGGGATTCGATAATCAGGGAACTGGGAGAATTCGGGATTCGATAATCAGGGAACTGAAGAATTCGGGATTCGATAATCAGGGAAATGGGAGAATTCGGGATTCGATAAATCAGGGAACTGGGAGAATTCGGGATTCGATAATCAGGGAACTGGGAGAATTCGGGATTCGATAATCAGGGAACTGGAGAATTCGGGATTCGATAATCAGGGAACTGGGAGAATTCGGGATTCGATAATCAGGGAACTGGGAGAATTCGGGATTCGATAATCATTGGAGTGAATAACACAGGGTTGCCATAGTTACAACAAACTAGCCAGAACAAAAGCAATTTCCAGAGCAGATATGCCAAAGCATAAACAAAATTGGATTATTATCTCGGATAAAGTGCACACAACAGATAAGCTCCCGATTAATGCTAATAATACCGCATATACAAGGTGGAAAATCAAGAGACACGGGCCCTAACACAGATATACAGGTTAATAAATTTGAATTGGCCTGCCATTGCAGACACTTACGCTTGCACTTGTCTTGCTGTTGTATGCAGTCGCAGTCATAATAAAGATTTCAATAAACTACTGGATTATAAGACAGACAGACAGATTACTCATTGAAGACGGAGAGAGAGAGAAAGAGAGAGAGTTGTCGGACTCAAGTAGTAGGATTTCCGATTTTTATTTTATTCCTCAGACGAGCTGGGACAGCACGAGGTCTGTGGTTTGATGGCAATGGGAGGGGAGAGAGAGACGGCAATGCAAATTCATTCGCATGGTAATGTTAATAGGCTTCAAATTCATTTTACTGTCAGCTACTGCAAGTAGCAGCTTGCACCAACAACTTTTTTATAGCGCCATTATCTAAACACCAGCGCCATTATCTACACTAGCACCATTATATTAACACTAGCGCCATTATCTTAACACTAGCGCCATTATTTACACTAGCGCCATTACGAGTATCTATACTAGCGCCATTAGTTTACACCAGAGCCATCATCTACGAGTACACTAGCGCTATTATCTACACTATTGCCATTATCTACACTAGCGCCATTATCTACACTATTGCCATTATCTACACTAGCGCTATTATCTACACTATTGCCATTATCTACACTAGCGCCATTATCTACACTATTGCCATTATCTACAATATTGACATTATCTACACTAGCGCCATTATCTACACTATTGCCATTATCTACACTAGCGCCATTATCTACACTATTGCCATTATCTACAATATTGACATTATCTACACTATTGCCATTATCTACACTAGCGCCATTATCTATACTATTGCCATTATCTACACTAGCGCCATTATCTACACTATTGCCATTATCTACAATATTGCCATTATCTACACTAGCGCCATTATCTACACTATTGCCATTATCTACACTAGCGCCATTATCTACACTATTGCCATTATCTACACTAGCGCCATTATCTACACTAGCGCCATTATCTACACTATTGACATTATCTACACTAGCGCCATTATCTACACTATTGACATTATCTACACTAGCGCCATTATCTACACTATTGCCATTATCTACACTAGCGCCATTATCTACACTATTGACATTATCTACACAGGCGCCATTATTTCGGCGAAAACAGAAAAGCATGACAAAAAGCATGAGTGACATTGTGACATTTCTGGCTACAATCGCGAAAGAATCTCAGCACACTAAATGAAAAATTACAAAAAATGAAACAAAAGCGACTCATTAAACTCACCTTCTTCTTGCCGAACAGGCTGCTAAGAAGGCCGCGCTTAGGCGAAGGAGGCGGCTGGCTGGGATTCAGCGAGTCAACCAGGCCGCCCTCGGCATTATAGTACACGTCAAGGTCGTCGAAGCACTCAGTCTCGATGATCTCCTGCTGAAACGGGATGCTGACCGCACCAGTGTTGAAGCGACCGTAAAAATCGGCGTCCTTGTCATCGAGTTGAACGCCTTTCACCTGCGAATTTGAGGGGTTTTTTGGATTAGATGTGCGATTTCTTTAGGATTAGATGTGCGATTTCTTTAGGATTAGATGTGCGATTTCTTTAGGATTAGATGTGCGATTTCTTTAGGATTAGATGGGCGATTTCTTTAGGATTCGATGGGCGATTTCTTTAGGATTAGATGTGCGATTTCTTTAGGATTAGATGGGCCATTTCTTTAGGATTAGATGTGCGATTTCTTTAGGATTAGATGTGCGATTTCTTTAGGATTAGATGGGCGATTTCTTTAGGATTAGATGTGCGATTTCTTTAGGATTAGATGTGCGATTTCTTTAGGATTAGATGGGCAATTTCTTTAGGATTAGATGTGCGATTTCTTTAGGATTAGATGTGTGATTTCTTTAGGATTAGATGTGCGATTTCTTTAGGATTAGATGTGCGATTTCTTTAGGATTAGATGTGCGATTTCTTTAGGATTAGATTGGGCGATTTCTGTAGGATTAGATGGGCGATTTCTTTAGGATTCGATGGGCGATTTCTTTAGGATTAGATGTGCGATTTCTTTAGGATTCGATGGGCGATTTCTTTAGGATTAGATGTGCGATTTCTTTAGGATTAGATGTGCGATTTCTTTAGGATTAGATGGCGATTTCTTTAGGATTAGATGGGCGATTTCTTTAGGATTAGATGGGCGATTTCTTTAGGATTAGATGGGCGATTTCTTTAGGATTAGATGGGCCATTTCTTTAGGATTAGATGGGCCATTTCTTTAGGATTAGATGGGCCATTTCTTTAGGATTAGATGGCGATTTCTTTAGGATTAGATGTGCGATTTCTTTAGGATTCGATGGGCGATTTCTTTAGGATTAGATGGGCCATTTCCTTAGGATTAGACGGGCCATTTCTTTAGGATTAGATTGGCAACTTCGTTAGGATTAGATGGGCGATTTCTTAAGGATTACATTGGCGATTTTTTTAGGATTAGATGGGCCATTTCTTTAGGATTAGATGTGTGATTTCTTTAGGATTAGATGTGCGATTTCTTTAGGATTAGATGTGCGATTTCTTTAGGATTAGATGTGCGATTTCTTTAGGATTAGATTGGGCGATTTCTGTAGGATTAGATGGGCGATTTCTTTAGGATTAGATGGGCGATTTCTTTAGGATTAGATGTGCGATTTCTTTAGGATTAGATGGGCCATTTCTTTAAGATTAGATGGCGATTTCTTTAGGATTAGATGGGCCATTTCTTTAGGATTAGATGTGTGATTTCTTTAGGATTAGATGTGCGATTTCTTTAGGATTAGATGTGCGATTTCTTTAGGATTAGATGTGCGATTTCTTTAGGATTAGATTGGGCGATTTCTGTAGGATTAGATGGGCGATTTCTTTAGGATTAGATGGGCGATTTCTTTAGGATTCGATGGGCGATTTCTTTAGGATTAGATGGGCGATTTCTTTAGAATTAGATGGGCCATTTCTTTAGGATTAGATGGGCCATTTCTTTAAGATTAGATGGCGATTTCTTTAGGATTAGATGTGCGATTTCTTTAGGATTAGATGTGCGATTTCTTTAGGATTAGATGGGTGATTTCTGTAGGATTAGATAGGCGATTTTCAAGGAATAAATGGAATTTTTAGAATTAGATACAGGATTTAAAGATGAGATAGGGGATCGCAAAGATTAGGCCTCAGGCAGTACAGGGAGAAACACTACTTGAGCAGTAGTAAAAGCCAGTGGCTAACAATCTCACGGTAGAGAACTGCTCAATATCCAGCACGTCCTTGGCGTACACGGCGTGCGGATCCGGGGTGAACGGCACGGTCTCGACGCCCGCCTCAAGCCGTTTCCAATTGATGGTGCGTAAGAAGGCGTGCGACTTGAGGTCGGCGGCGCCGGCCCGGCTGCCAAGGCGGTCGTCGGGCTCCTTGGCTAGCAGGGCCCGGCAGCAGTCGCGGGCCTCATCGCTGAACTGCTCCGAGTATTCCTCTGCGTCCTCCTTCACCCGACGATCGACTTCTTCGCGTTTAATTCGCTCTTTACGCTTGCGAAAAGGCGCTTGGCCGCACAGCATCTCGTAGATGATGCAGCCCAGGCCGAACCAGTCCACTGGGAAGGAGTAGCGCTCGCCCTTCACCACCTCAGGCGCCATGTAGCCAACTGTGCCAACTTTGCCCTTCACTGAGCCGCCCTCCTCCACTTCCACGGCCAGGCCAAGGTCGGAGATGCGCACGTGACCTGTGGGGGGGGGAGGAGATGGCCGGATTATTGCCTACCGTTGGCTATGAGGCTTACTTATTAGGGCATTTATTAAATACATTACGGCTCAAGAAGAGTTGCTGAGATGCCAATGGGGAGTTGCTGAGATGCCAATGGGGAGTTGCTGAGATACCAATGGGGAGTTGCTGAGATGCCAATGGGGAGTTGCTGAGATGCCAATGGGGAGTTGCTGAGATGCCAATGGGGAGTTGCTGAGATGCCAATGGGGAGTTGCTGAGATGCCAATGGGGAGTTGCTGAGATGCCAATGGGGAGTTGCTGAGATGCCAATGGGGAGTTGCTGAGATGCCAATGGGGAGTTGCTGAGATGCCAATGGGGAGTTGCTGAGATGCCAATGGGGAGTTGCTGAGATGCCAATGGGGAGTTGCTGAGATACCAATGGGGAGTTGCTGAGATGCCAATGGGGAGTTGCTGAGATGCCAATTGGCTCAATGGGGATTGAAGAGAAACCAATGCTGTATCCATTGAAAAATTGAGTAGGAAGTGTGAGGAACTCTCAGTCTTTTAAAGGTCGAAATGCTCAAACAATGTCTGTCATTTTTAGCGAATTTCCTACCTCATATTTGCCTTCGGCACTGGGTATAAAAGTACGGTAGCGAAGTAACTATATCCCTCTATTTGCATTGGGAAATTTTTTCTATCTACCGCAAATAAAAGCAGCAGTACCTCACAGGAAAAACGTGTTTTTTAACCTTTAATGCATTCAGTTTAATGTGCAATATTCTAATTGGTTGATGGTTGAGTCTGGCCAGGACGAGTTTAAATACAATATCGAGAATTATCAAGTCTATCAACTACCCTCAGCTCGCTATTTTTTTTATTAACCACAGGTAGGATTATAAATCGATAAGAATGCGCTAAAACTAGGATGTTAACTGCTGATGCGTTTGTTGATACACGGGGACAGGGGGTAGACACAAAGGACAGGGGGTAGACACAAAGGACAGGGGGTAGACACACGAGAGACAGTGGTAGACACAAGGGACATCAGGTAAACACAAGGGGTAGACACAAGGGACAGGGGTAGACACAAGGGACAGGGGTAGACTCAAGGGACAGGGGTAGACTCAAGGGACAGCAGGTAGACACAAGGGGTAGACACGGGGGACAGGGGTAGACACAAGGGACAGGGGTAGACACAAGGGGGTAGACACAAGGGACGGGGGTAGACACAAGGGGGTAGACACGGGGGACAGGGGTAGACACAAGGGACAGGGGTAGACACAAGGGACAGGGGTAGACACAAGGGGGTAGACACAAGGGACAGGGGTAGACACAAGGGGTAGACACAAGGGGGTAGACACAAGGTAGAGAGGTAGACACAAGGGGGTAGACACAAGGTAGAGGGGTAGACACAAGGTACAGGGGTAGACACAAGGAACAGTGGGTAGACACACAGGGGTAGACACAAGGGACAGGGGTAGACACAAGGGACAGCAGGTAGACACAAGGGGGTAGACACAATGTACAGGGGTAGACACAAGGTACAGGGGTAGACACAAGGTAGAGGGGTAGACACAAGGTACAGGGGTAGACACAAGGAACAGTGGGTAGACACACAGGGGTAGACACAAGGGACAGGGGTAGACACAAGGGACAGGGGTAGACACAAGGGGGTAGACACAATGTACAGGGGTAGACACAAGGTACAGGGGTAGACACAAGGTACAGGGGTAGACACAAGGTACAGGGGTAGACACAAGGAACAGTGGGTAGACACACAGGGGTAGACACAAGGGACAGGGGTAGACACAAGGGACAGCAGGTAGACACAAGGGGGTAGACACAATGTACAGGGGTAGACACGGGGGACAGGGGGTAGACACAATGTACAGGGGTAGACACAAGGTACAGGGGTAGACACAAGGTACAGGGGTAGACACAAGGAACAGGGGTAGACACAAGGGACAGGGGTAGACACAAGGGACAGCAGGTAGACACAAGGGGGTAGACAAAATGTACAGGAGTAGACACGGGGGACAGGGGGTAGACACGGGGGACAGGGGGTAGACACAAGGGACAGGGGTAGACACAAGGGACAGGGGTAGACACAATGTACAGGGGTAGACAGGGGGACATATTTATGACACCAGGACACACCGGGGCAAAACAGACGGTACTAGGGTGGCTAGGAAAGGCCACAAGGATAGAACCTGAGAACAAACACACGAAATGAACAAAGATCCCATTTTTCTACTCAAAAAATGCACAAATCCCATTATACAAATGACAGTGCCGCTAAATCAAACAGCCAAAGCTAGCTAACGAACTCCGGACCTTAAGACACAGGAAAACAGTATGAGAAGAGGTAGATATAGAAATATATATAGATAGAGAAAAAAGATTGAAAAAGGCGGAAGCAAAGTTCAAAATAGAATAAACTCAACCCAGTAAGATAAGTGCGATCAAGAGAGGAGATTCGGGGACACAGAGAATGAGGAAGAGAGGGAGAGTGAGAGCGGAACTCTGCCGCTCTCTCCGCCCAACTCTCAAGCATTCTTCCCAACTCAAGTTCAAGCAAAGCCTTATATCTCCTCGATCGTAGCCCAGTCCCCCCGCCTATAGCTAAGCCCACTAATTGGTCTCAGTTCCCAGATAAATCTAGTTATCCCGGACATGATAGCGGGCACGCACACTTTGCGCTCACGCGATGCTGTCGTTATTCGGGACTTCGAGACTTTACTATATTCGATAGTAGAAGACTATATATGCGTTTTATTACACAGAGGAGAGGAGCCTTCGAGATGTTGCAGTCCAATGAAAAACAGACAATGATAGATAGAATTACATACTATTCTGTGGATGTCTATGGCCGAAAGGCTATATTAACTGAGTGCAAAGTCACTCCTAGTTGAGACTGTCTATGGTTAAAGCCTCACTCGGTCATAGGAGGGGCCTAGCGCGCGGATACTGTACGCAGGCACGCACTCATACATGTACACTCTGTGCATTGGGGGTTGGCAATAGCCAGTTTTAAAAGCGCGTCTATCAAACTCAATGGCAGATAATTACTAGTACACAATGCCCTTTTAGGGGGAGGATATGGTCTAATAAATCTCCATATACTAAAATACTATTCTAAAAATCCTAGACCTGATATAGTGAAAACTAAGGAACACACAAGGGCCCCAGGACAGATGCTAAAATGCTAAAATGATATTAATACTATATTAAAAAAAACACACATTAAAATGAAATTTAAATCAACGATCCGGCACTTAGCGGTAGATGCGTGTTTTAATATCGAATCTACCGAATGCCCTGGAGTGATAATAGCTAGGAGCCATAAATCAAATCTATCAGACGGACAGTCCGGCAGGCAAATCTTCTAGATAATCAATTCATCCATCAAAATATGATTTTCAGAGTAGCTCGTTAATCCATAAAACACTCAAATGAAACAGTTCAGTTCGGAATTTTTTAATCAATCAAATTTTTCGTTTAGAATTTACACGATAATGTCCGTCGATATAGCAAGCATTAAGCTGCTTCTATATTTATGTTAAAGTGCAAATTTTTATTACATATATTACTAAAAGTAAAAGCTATTATTTTAGTGTTAATTTAAACTTACAGCATTAGCACAAGCTCTAGCCTTGGCCATAGACAACCCTTGGATTGGCTCTAGCCTTGGCCATAGACAACCATTGGATTGGCTCTAACCTTGGCCATAGACAACACTTGGATTGGCTCTAGCCTTGGCCATAGACAACCCTTGGACTGGCTCTAACCTTTGCCATAGACAACACCTGGATTGGCTCTAACCTTTGCCATAGACAACACTTGGATTGGCTCTAGCCTTGGCCATAGACAACCCTTGGACTGGCTCTAACCTTTGCCATAGACAACACCTGGATTGGCTCTAACCTTTGCCATAGACAACCTTTGGACTGGCTCTAACCTTAGCCATAGACAACACTTGGATTGGCTCTAACCTTAGCCATAGACAACCCTTAGACTGGCTCTAACCTTTGCCATAGACAACCCTTAGACTGGCTCTAGCCTTGGCCATAGACAACACTTGGATTGGCTCTAACCTTAGCCATAGACAACCCTTGGTCTGGGTCTACGACGTAACTTTGGCCATAGACAATCACTGGACCTACTTATTAGCATCGGCTCTAGCCTTAGCCACAGAACCAAACAAATAAGCCATTAGACTGCACTAACCAACATCGTCAATGAGAATATTCTCTGGCTTGAGATCCCTGTACACAATTCTCATTCCGTGCAGGTGCTCCAATCCGCAGGCGATCTCGGCAGCGTAAAACACGGCCCTGGCCTCCTCAAATCCGCCGCTGGAGCCGCCGCCCCTGGCCCCGTTAGACGACGGCTCGTGATAGGTCATGTTGTGAATGTGAAACTTCAGGTCTCCGCCGTTCATTATGGTGAGCACAAGGCACAGGGCATCCTTGGTCTCGAATGCGTAGGCCAGGCTTACCTGGATTGGGTTAGAAGGGGTATTTGAAGCTGCATCAGATTTAAGTTTAATCTGCTAATAGTTCCTGAATCTGCTAATAGTCCCTGAATCTGCTAATAGAGTCCCTGAATCTGCTAATAGAGTCCCTGAATCTGCTAATAGAGTCATTGAATCTGCTAATAGAGTCCCTGAATCTGCTAATAGTCATTGAATCTGCTAATAGAGTCCCTGAATCTGCTAATAGAGTCCCTGAATCTGCTAATAGAGTCATTGAATCTGCTAATAGAGTCCCTGAATCTGCTAATAGAGTCATTGAATCTGCTAATAGAGTCCCTGAATCTGCTAATAGTCATTGAATCTGCTAATAGAGTCCCTGAATCTGCTAATAGAGTCCTTGAATCTGCTAATAGAGTCTCTGAATCTGCTAATAGAGTCCCTGAATCTGCTAATAGAGTCCCTGAATCTGCTAATAGAGTCCCTGAATCTGCTAATAGAGTCCCTGAATCTGCTAATAGTCCCTGAATCTGCTAATAGAGTCCTTGAATCTGCTAATAGAGTCTCTGAATCTGCTAATAGAGTCCCTGAATCTGCTAATAGAGTCCCTGAATCTGCTAATAGAGTCCCTGAATCTGCTAATAGAGTCCTTGAATCTGCTAATAGAGTCCCTGAATCTGCTAATAGTCCCTGAATCTGCTAATAGAGTCCTTGAATATGCTAATAGAGTCCCTGAATCTGCTAATAGAGTCCCTGAATCTGCTAATAGTCCCTGAATCTGCTAATAGTCCCTGAACCTGCTAATAGAGTCCCTAAATCTGCTAATAGAGTCCCTGAATCTGCTAATAGAGTCCCTGAATCTGCTAATAGAGTCCCTGAATCTGCTAATAGAGTCCCTGAATCTGCTAATAGAGTCCCTGAATCTGCTAATAGAGTCCCTGAAACTGCTAGCAGAGTCCCTGAATCTAGTAGTAGAATCTCTGTACTATTAAAATTGCAAACAGTAATCCTACTATACAATGTAAAAATATTTTCAGGTTTATTTGTATAGATTTATTGTATTTTAGTTTAAAAAATACGAATCCCGGAAATTGCCGAAATTTATGAGTAAGCACAGTGACCCGCAATACAATAGTTTCATTCTTAAACGATAGCGATTGTAATAATGTGCCAATTAAATTTAGGCACCGCAATTGCTAACAACTCAATTCTTCAATAATAATAATAACCTTGCTTTCTTTGAAAGAGAAACTACAATAAATTCAACAATAAAAGCAATAAAATACACACATAAAAATGTCTCAGACCAGAGTACATGTCAGAGGAAGAGCTAAGCCCAGAGAGCTAGAGCTAGCCCTGTTAACACAGCCGGATCAGAAACGGCAGATCGGATTTCTATAGGACTAAGCGATAAGCAAAGCGGCAGATAGCTCTGAAGCGCTGCAGTTATCAGTAGGAATTCGAGCCTGCTTCAAATCCCAGTTCATCCCCCTGGGGCAAGTGGGGGGGGGGTGGGCGAAAGAAGCGGCGAAAAGCAGCAAGAGTGGAGAAAAAGAAGAAGAAGGAAGAGAGAGACCTACACGGAGTCCTAGATCAACCGAAATACTGAAAGTGTAGTGGAGGCTCTGTACGAGTCCTATATCAAAAGGCTTCATCAGGCTCTAACCTAGAGCATAGCAGACGCTGTGGGTTGGGCCTGGGAGACTTGAGAAAAACACACAGGAACTAAACAGACGGAAGAGGCTGGATGGCAAGGCTTCAAAGCAGTGCCCGGTTCGCTGCCACACCCTGCGAAATTGATTCTCGCCCCGCATGTCGCGGTTGCCATCGGGGATCTTTCTTTCTCTTTTTAAAAAAAGGGTTGAAGATAAAGAAACAACACCCCCCTCTTTTGGAGACTATTTTGAGCACACTGAGCCTCTATCTTCTAATCGGAGCAGTCTTTTTTTTTGGGCGCGGTCCGGAGCTGCACTGAAGATGATTTATTCCTGGACAAAAAGCCGCTGGCGCAAAAAGATGATAGTCTTTATATATATAACAGATAAAAAGCGATTTTTGTACGTTAAGAACTTCCCCTTTCATAAGAAATGAAAGTCCATATCGTTTCTAGTGAGAATTTGAGCCTCCATTCCTCTCTTATTCTGCCACAAAGAGTATTGTCTATGGTGCAGCTTCAGACCGTAGCCCAGTGATCTAGAGCGGCGCTCTGATGTGCCAGCGGCCCAGGCTCGATTTCAAGTGCAGTCACTTTAACTTGGGCCTAAATTTCACACAAGCGCGCGGATACGTACGCAGTCATACGCACAGGCACACACTCACACAGGAGTGTACAGCGGCCCCTAACTTTATTTATCGTTAGGCATGTACACTTCACTGTGCCTTGGGGTTGGCCTTCAAGGGCGTTAATTGCACGAGCAGAGCCAAGCCGAGATTCCAATTTAGCCCCAAATTAATGTGACTGCACTTGGAATAAATTACACAGAAGCAGAGACCGACCAGAAAACAGGGTGGTGTCAAAAAAGGTCAGTCGTGCATTTGAACCGGACAAGTTGAAGTCCTGAATAAGGTATGCACTGTATATTCTGGCTAGCAACGAGTTCTCCAGGCCTGCGCTTCCTATTCTCACAGTTAGGCATGAACAAGAGGGATCAAAGCACGAAGAAGGGACAGTACCGGATTATAGAGAGAGAGAAAGAAAGCCCAGGCTAAACTGCTGGTGAGGGAACAGAAGGGAAGAAGTTATCAGAGGGTTAGAGAAAGAAGAAAGTAAGGTGTATAGACTCAAAGCGGACAGGGATAGGGGGAACAGGGGGGGGGGGGGGGGGCGAAGCAGCGGGGACAGCAGCAGCAGCAGACGATGGCCGCTAAGGAGGGAGCAGGGGCAAAAGCACAGGCGAAAGCAGAGGAGAGAAGAGCAGTAGCGGACACGCTTGCAGGCTCCGAGCAGGGCAAACTGGGAATGAAATATAGAAAAACTAGGGCAACAGTCCAGTGGCACAAAAATAGAAGAAAGAAAAACCGGCAAAGCAGATCTAGAATACAGAATCAATAGGAAGTAAAATAATAAATACTAGGCGGGGGAGAAGAAATTGCTTTCAGCAATAAATGCCACCGACCCAGAGCATTTGGAGCCCAGCTCAGCACGGGTATGCAGGATTTGCTAAGGAGCAGGTGGGATACCTGCTATTGATTTCTAAACAAAGCCATTCGTTTGCAATCGCATTTTTCTGCTAGACTTACTCCTTTGGGTGTAACGGAGCGAGAGACTGGGTTGACACGGAGGATCAAAGACTGAGGCCTGAACTGTCCAAGCTTAAGTCAGCAGATACCTATCGCGATACTGATGAAACATATCGCCCAGACAATGCGGTCAGGGCTCCGACTCACGTGACACACAGAGGCAGAGACTGGGTGACACACGGAGGCAGAGACTGTGTGACACACGGAGGCAGATTGTGTGACACACGGAGGCAGACTGTGACACACGGAGGCAGATTGTGTGACACACGGAAGCAGACTGTGACACACGGAGGCAGAGATTGGGTGACACACGGAGGCAGAGATTGGGTGACACACAGAGGCAGAGATTGGGTGACACACGGAGACAGAGATTGGGTGACACACAGAGGCAGAGATTGGGTGACACACAGAGGCAGAGATTGGGTGACACACGGAGGCAGAGATTGGGTGACACACAGAGGCAGAGATTGGGTGACACACAGAGGCAGAGATTGGGTGACACACAGAGGCAGAGATTGGGTGACACACAGAGGCAGAGATTGGGTGACACACGGAGACAGAGATTGGGTGACACACAGAGGCAGAGATTGGGTGACACACAGAGGCAGAGATTGGGTGACACACGGAGACAGAGATTGGGTGACACACAGAGGCAGAGATTGGGTGACACACGGAGGCAGAGATTGGGTGACACACAGAGGCAGATACTTTGTGACACACGGAGGCAGAGATTGGGTGACACACGGAGGCAGAGATTGGGTGACACACGGAGGCAGAGATTGGGTGACACACAGAGGCAGAGATTGGGTGACACACGGAGGCAGAGATTGGGTGACACACGGAGACAGAGATTGGGTGACACACGGAGGCAGAGACTGGGTGACACACGGAGGCAGAGACTGGGTGACACACGGAGGCAGAGACTGGGTGACACACGGAGGCAGAGACTTAGATACAACAGAATCTGACACCTGTCAGTCAATCACAAAGGCATATCCTTGATACGAGTAAAGGCTTTAACTAACGTTGACGTATTTACAAGATAAAACAGTGATTTTTTCTTTTTAAAAAAGTTGGGAAGCCTCAGTGCAACGACTCCATTCCTAGGTTGTTGTCTCCACCAGGCGCGCACGCGCAATTTGCAGTCCCAATTTAGGCAAAAGAAACTTGATAGATTCGATCCGATCGGCAATATGAGACAGAGTTACCTCTTCACCCCATCCCCTCCCAGTTTCAAAGCATCTGCTTCTTTTAGCTGTCTCCAATCTTTTTGGCACGTTCTCAAATAGGATAGGGGAAGGAGTGAAACTGGATACAAACTCCTCTGTATCGCTACATCACGGACAGACCGTATCTCAAATGAGTTTCACAGTAGTAGTAATGAACGTGACATCGCATTTAAACAGCAGCTGTGTAATTTCTATAATTACGAAATCAAGTGCACACGTGTCCTGTTTCTCATTGCAGTTAGCAAAATAAGCAACCGCCTACTCTATGCGCAAACTTACCACAAATCGCGAATTAGCCCGCTGCAGAATTTGCTTCTCATTAATAGCCATCTTCTCTCCGCCTCGCTTCTTAATACGCTTCTTCTCCAACTTCTTGCACGCGTAGAGCTTGCCCGTGCTGCGCACCTGGCAGGCGCAAACTTCGCCGAAGCCGCCTTTGCCAAGCACGCGGTACATTCGAAATGTGTGCTTAGTAACTGGCTGTTTCTCTATCCACTTCCACTGCAGGTAGCGCTTAAAGTACATGCTGTCTAGAAAGCGCTGGAACGGGTCGCCGCTCAGGTAGGCGCGCACGGAACTGCGTAGGGATAGGGGAATAATAGTGGCTAGGATTATAGTTGTGAGGCTAGAATTTCAATTGGTTCTGGTCTGTGTGCGAGAAAGCTGGCAACTACTGCTAACACTTTTGATGGGCTGCTGTCTGTATTTTGGGTCCTTCGAAGGGCCGCTTCTTGCTACCACATAGGGTCCTTCGTAGGGCCGCTGCTACCACATAAGGTCTTTTGAAGGGGCCATTGCTTCTCTTTAGGGTCTTTTAGAGGGCCGCTGCTACCTAATAGGGTCCTTTGGAGGGCCGCTACTACCCTCTAGAGTCCTTCGGAGGGGTAGTTGCTTCTCCCTAGGGTCCTTCGGAGGGGCCGTTACTTCTCCTTAGGGTCCTTCGGAGGGGCCGTTGCTTCTCCCTAGGGTCCTTCGGAGGGGCCGTTGCTTCTCCCTAGGGTCCTTCGGAGGGGCCGTTGCTTCTCCCTAAGGTCCTTCGGAGGGGCCGTTGCTTCTCCCTAAGGTCCTTCGGAGGGGCCGTTGCTTCTCCCTAAGGTCCTTCGGAGGGGCCGTTGCTTCTCCTTAGGGTCCTTCGGAGGGGCCGTTGCTTCTCCCTAGGGTCCTTCGGAGGGGCCGTTACTTCTCCCTAAGGTCCTTCGGAGGGGCCGTTGCTTCTCCCTAAGGTCCTTCGGAGGGGCCGTTGCTTCTCCCTAAGGTCCTTCGGAGGGGCCGTTGCTTCTCCTTAGGGTCCTTCGGAGGGGCCGTTGCTTCTCCCTAGGGTCCTTCGGAGGGGCCGTTGCTTCTCCCTAAGGTCCTTCGGAGGGGCCGTTGCTTCTCCCTAAGGTCCTTCGGAGGGGCCGTTGCTTCTCCTAGGGTCCTTCGGAGGGCCACTGCTACCGCCTAGGGTCCTTCGGAGGGCCACTGCTACCCCCTAGGGTCCTTCGGAGGGCCACTGCTACCCCCTAGGGTCCTTCGGAGGGCCGTTGTTTCTCCGTAGGGTCTTCAGCAGGCCACCGCTACCCTTTACGGATTCTTGATCAGTGGCCCTGCCATTGCTAGATTGCTTCGGACAAATAGTACAGTCAATATAAAATTAATCAGCATAAGAAATTCCATCTATCATTTACATATAAAAAACTTGATATTACAAAATATGTACACGAAAAACTGCTGATCAACACAAAAGTACATTCACGTCAGTATATCAATGCCAAGTGACATTACGAGCTATTTTTAGCCATTAAAGCTACAAAAATGCAGGCATTAGCCTAACACGCAGTCATCTGAGAATATTTGAGCTCAATGCCTCAGCCAGACAGACAGATTACAGTAAATATGAGCAATTTTAAAACTGGCTGCTAAATGCTAATGGACTCACTCAAATTGAAAACCGTTATCCATATTGTATTTCTTTCCAATTGAAGGCCACTGTGGCCTGCATTCAGTGCTTGTGTCCTGTCACTGAGTAGCCATGTCCTATGACCGAGTAGCCATGTTCTATGACTGAGTAGCCATGCCCTATGACCGAGTAGCCATGTTCTATGACTGAGTAGCCATGTTCTATGACCGAGTAGCCATGTTCTATGACTGAGTAGCCATGTTCTATGACCGAGTAGCCATGTCCTATGACTGAGTAGCCATGTTCCATGACTGAGTAGCCATGTTCTATGACTGAGTAGCCATGTTCTATGACTGAGTAGCCATGTTCTATGACTGAGTAGCCATGTTCTATGACCGAGTAGCCATGTTCTATGACCGAGTAGCCATGTTCTATGACTGAGTAGCCATGTTCTATGACCGAGTAGCCATGTCCTATGACTGAGTAGCCATGTTCTATGACTGAGTAGCCATGTTCTATGACTGAGTAGCCATGTTCTATGACTGAGTAGCCATGTTCTATGACCGAGTAGCCATGTTCTATGACTGAGTAGCCATGTTCTATGACTGAGTAGCCATGTTCTATGACTGAGTAGCCATGTTCTATGACTGAGTAGCCATGTTCTATGACTGAGTAGCCATGTTCTATGACTGAGTAGCCATGTTCTATGACTGAGTAGCCATGTTCTATAACTGAGTAGCCATGTTCGATAACTAAGTAGTCATGTCTTATAACTGAGTAGCCATGTCCCATGACTGAATAGCCATGTCCTATGACTGAATAGCCATGTTCTATGACTGAATAGCCATGTGCTATGACTGAATAGCCATGTCCTATGACTGAATAGCCATGTTCTATGACTGAATAGCCATGTCCTATGACTGAATAGCCATGTCCTATAACTGAGTAGCCATGTCCTATGACTGAATAGCCATGTCCTATCACTGAGCAGCCATGTCCTACCATTGAGCAGCCATGTCCTACCATTGAGCAGCCATGTCCTACCATTGAGCAGCCATGTCCTACCATTGAGCAGCCATGTCCTACCATTGAGCAGCCATGTCCTACCCCTTAAGGCTAACTATTCATGTGTTTCCCTGACTCAGTCAGTCAGTTGACTCAATAAACTCCCAATACTGAAGCACCGGATGAAAAACAACACTGGCTGGTTTTGCTGTTTACACATCCGAATGCTTGGCGGCAACAGAATTTCAGCATTCAGACAGACAATGAAGCCATGTAGGAAAAAAACAATGATTTAGTGCAAGTGACTGGTGACTGATTACAAACACATTGACAATCTCAAGACCTTTGAGCAGCAGAATAGCAAACCTATCCCATCAGGCACCTTTTCAAGTGTCGCTGCACTCGCGGCGAATGAAGACGCAAGATTTGCATTATTTGCGACGCTATCTACTCGTATTGAGCAGTTTTTATCCTACATGCACTGTCTCAGCCCCTTCTAGAGTCGTATTTAAAGATGCTTTTATGTGTTTATCTTAGTGTCTGTCTCAGTGTAAACTTGTGTGTTTATCTTAGTGTCTGTCTCAGTGTATATCTGTGTGTTTATCTTAGTGTCTGTCTCAGTGTAAACTTGTGTGTTTATCTTAGTGTCTGTCTCAGTGTAAACTTGTGTGTTTATCTTAGTGTCTGTCTTAGTGTAAACATATGTGTTTATCTTAGTGTCTGTCTTAGTGTAAACTTGTGTGTTTATCTTAGTGTCTGTCTCAGTGTAAACTTGTGTGTTTATCTTAGTGTCTGTCTCAGTGTAAACTTGTGTGTTTATCTTAGTGTCTGTCTTAGTGTAACTTGTGTGTTTATCTTAGTGTCTGTCTTAGTGTAACTTGTGTGTTTATCTTAGTGTCTGTCTCAGTGTAAACTTGTGTGTTTATCTTAGTGTCTGTCTTAGTGTAAACTTGTGTGTTTATCTTAGTGTCTGTCTTAGTGTAAACTTGTGTGTTTATCTTAGTGTAAACTTGTGTGTTTATCTTAGTGTAAACTTGTGTGTTTATCTTAGTGTCTGTCTTAGTGTAAACTTGTGTGTTTATCTTAGTGTAAACTTGTGTGTTTATCTTAGTGTCTGTCTCAGTGTATATCTGTGTGTTTATCTTAGTGTCTGTCTCAGTGTAAACTTGTGTGTTTATCTTAGTGTCTGTCTCAGTGTAAACTTGTGTGTTTATCTTAGTGTCTGTCTTAGTGTAAACTTGTGTGTTTATCTTAGTGTCTGTCTTAGTGTAAACTTGTGTGTTTATCTTAGTGTCTGTCTTAGTGTAAACATATGTGTTTATCTTAGTGTCTGTCTTAGTGTAAACTTGTGTGTTTATCTTAGTGTCTGTCTTAGTGTAACTTGTGTGTTTATCTTAGTGTCTGTCTCAGTGTAAACTTGTGTGTTTATCTTAGTGTCTGTCTCAGTGTATATCTGTGTGTTTATCTTAGTGTCTGTCTCAGTGTAAACTTGTGTGTTTATCTTAGTGTCTGTCTCAGTGTAAACTTGTGTGTTTATCTTAGTGTCTGTCTTAGTGTAAACTTGTGTGTTTATCTTAGTGTCTGTCTCAGTGTAAACTTGTGTGTTTATCTTAGTGTCTGTCTCAGTGTATATCTGTGTGTTTATCTTAGTGTCTGTCTCAGTGTAAACTTGTGTGTTTATCTTAGTGTCTGTCTCAGTGTAAACTTGTGTGTTTATCTTAGTGTCTGTCTTAGTGTAAACTTGTGTGTTTATCTTAGTGTCTGTCTCAGTGTATATCTGTGTGTTTATCTTAGTGTCTGTCTCAGTGTATATCTGTGTGTTTATCTTAGTGTCTGTCTCAGTGTAAACTTGTGTGTTTATCTTAGTGTCTGTCTTAGTGTAAACTTGTGTGTTTATCTTAGTGTCTGTCTCAGTGTAAACTTGTGTGTTTATCTTAGTGTCTGTCTCAGTGTAAACTTGTGTGTTTATCTTAGTGTAAACTTGTGTGTTTATCTTAGTGTCTGTCTTAGTGTAAACTTGTGTGTTTATCTTAGTGTAAACTTGTGTGTTTATCTTAGTGTCTGTCTCAGTGTAAACTTGTGTGTTTATCTTAGTGTAAACTTGTGTGTCTATCTTAGTGTAAACTTGTGTGTTTATCTTAGTGTCTGTCTCAGTGTAAACTTGTGTGTTTATCTTAGTGTAAACTTGTGTGTCTATCTTAGTGTAAACTTGTGTGTTTATCTTAGTGTAAACTTGTGTTTATTTCAATGTCTGTTGTTTCATAGTATTTAAAAGTATTCAAATTCTTAGCATATTTTACTAATGAGTCAGTCTTTATGTGCCATATACTATATATTGTGCATGTACTTATTGATTCATTAATGATTGAATATGTAATTTTGATAACATAGGTGCGCGCAGCTTGAATAGACTGCTAATTGTCTATACTGATCAGCTACCTAAGGCTTTCTCGTACTACTAAAAATGTAGACATTTTTCCGAAAAACGCAACCCATTCGGAATACACGCAACCGCGGCATATTAAAAAATACTTCGGAGTACAATGAAAACAGTTGAATTGCCATTGCCAGCAACAACAACTATGAGCTGCTTACTCAGCGCACGCGGCGAACAGATCCTTTGATGGCGGCTCCCCGCCACCATTCAGCTGATCGACAAGGCCGCGAATTGATTCGCGGTTCTCCGCGCCTGACGACTCGACACATTCGGACTGCGGGGAGAGAACGGGAGTACTTTGACGCTACTTTGAGCTTTGAGCCTTGAGTCTTATCTTAATCTGTCTCAGTGTAAATCTGTGTGTTATCTTAATGTCTCAGTGTCTGTCTCAGTGTGCTGTCTCAGTGTGAGCTTTGAGTCCCCATTCCGCCACTAATACCCACTTTGGCGCCACAAATGCCTACTTTGGCGCCACTAATACCTACTTTAGCGCCACTAATACCTACTACTTTTTACTTTAGCGCCACTGATAATTAACCAAGCGCCACTGATAATTACTCAAGCGCCACTGATAATTACCCAAGCGCCACTGATAATTACTTAAGCGCCACTGATAATTAACCAAGCGCCACTGATAATTACCCAAGCGCCACTGATAATTACCCAAGCGCCACTGATAATTACTCAAGCGCCACTGATAATTACCCAAGCGCCACTGATAATTACTCAAGCGCCACTGATAATTACCCAAGCGCCACTGATAATTACTCAAGCGCCACTGATAATTACTCAAGCGCCACTGATAATTACCCAAGCGCCACAGATAATTACTCAAGCGCCACTGATAATTAACCAAGCGCCACTGATAATTAACCAAGCGCCACTGATAATTAACCAAGCGCCACTGATAATTAACCAAGCGCCACTGATAATTACCCAAGCGCCACTGATAATTAACCAAGCGCCACTGATAATTAACCAAGCGCCACTGATAATTACTCAAGCGCCACTGATAATTACCCAAGCGCCACTGATAATTAACCAAGCGCCACTGATAATTACTCAAGCTGCCTACCGAGTCGCGGAGAAATTCTTTGAAGATTTCAACGGCCAGGGCAGGTCTGTCGTCGTCAAGCATGAGCTCGTATTCGCTCTGAAAATTGGCAAAGAAAATCAATATGAAAGAATGCTCATCGGAACGGGGAACTCTATGCAATATGAAGAGGAATGCGCAGTCTGCTTACAACTTTGTCGAGAAATTCCAGAGCACGTTTAAGCTCGGCGTGACAGTCGCAAAACTTTCTGAATAGCTTTTGTCCGATGGGCTGCTTCTCAACAACAAAGGCGTAGGTGCGCTCTGCGGGAGGGTCAGGATTGCGGCGGATATTGGCAGCATCGCTAACAATGAGGGTGGGGGTAAATTTAAATGAATCAACAGTCGCAATCATACTTTATATTAATAAATACAGCTTTGAAAACTAATAAAATCGCTCAAACATTTATAATAGAGCTCGGCACCGTTGCGAAAGCAACAATAGAAAAGAAATGAAAAAAGTGCGAGTGACTATTAGGTAGGGGGATGTTTGACTGACGAGATGAAGGCAATTGATGGAGAAGCATTAATAGTTAGACAGCCAGAGACACAGACAGACAGACAGACAGATAGACAGACATAGACAGACAGACAGACAGACAGACAGACAAACAGACAGACAGACAGACAGACAGACAGACAGACAGACAGACAGACAGACAGACACTAAGACAGTCACAGACAGACAGACAGACAGACAGACAGACAGACAGACAGACAGACAGACAGACAGACAGATAGACAGACAGACAGACAGACAGACAGACAGACAGACAGACAGACAGAGATGACAGACAGACACACATAGACAGACAGACAGACAGACAGACAGACAGACAGACAGACAAACAGACAGACAGACAGACAGACAGACAGACAGACAAACAGACAGACAGACAGAGTTACACAAGTAAAAAAACACACCTATTAGCCAAATCATGAATTGGACAGATATCAGTCTTGAGTATTAAATTAAATTTAAAGTACACTCGTATTTAGTCAATCATTTTAAGCTAAATTTATTACGAAACAAAAATATAAGAAATGCTAGGTCTCCTTTACTTTAGAAAAAGTAATTAGTAATTTTAACTTACCAATATCATCAGCTAAGGAAAGACACACACTTATATGTGGAAACTGGAGAATCTTCTTCCATTTTTTGCTTCTGCCTTTGTCTTTACTTCCACCACCTAAAAGTTATTTGTAAGAAAATCAATAAAAAATTCATTTTTCCTGAACAAAAAGTTTCATGTCTTTTAAAACAAATATTTAGGCTAATCTTTTAAACCACATGCTACGTTTGCTCATTAATTTCCCTATTGGAATAAATGTTACAAACCCGCAGATGCATGCTTTAGAAGAGTCAAACTATTTTAGGATTATTAGAGATGTTCCGAAAGAGCAGTTTTGGTGAAATCAAAATTAGCTAACTTTCCAGCTTTCCAAAATTGAAATTGAAATTTTCCAAAATCAAAATTCAGAAAAACAAAGTTTAGTATGACCCACACTCACTTTTTTACTTTCAATTTACTGCTTATGCAAAATGAAATACATGTATATTTAGCAGAAATTAGTTTATTTTTAGTGAATTTTTAGACACTTCCAGAATTTTGACTTTAATTTTTTTTTCAAAATTGAAATTTGCTCTTAAAAATTCAAATTTTAGAAAATCGATATCAAAATTTTGCAACATCTCTAAGTTTTATAAATTACGAGTGTATAGGCCCCTTCCACAGAGGTATTAGACCCTTTTCCATGTATATGTATTTGCTAGAGCAGAAGCCAGCAGAAAAGGGCAGCGCAGGCGCAACGCGCCTGTGCGTGCACTGCACTTTAGAAAAATTTTAAAAGTGCACCGGATGCTGTCTGTAGTTTTACAACTTTTTCCTATAGGGATTAACTTAGTCAATAGAACAATAGAACATACCAGTGCAGTATTCTAGCAAAACAAAAGTTTGTATTCTTGCAAAAAAAATTTTAGGTTTACATATCCAACATATCTCAAAATTTAGTTGTCAATTGTCCTTAATCTATATGTCTAGTCCTTAATCTATATGTCTAAAAGTAGAAGTTTATTTGACTAAAATTTAAATACTTTTTCTATTTTGAAATAATATAGGTAAGATTGAATAGAAAATGATATCTATATACTAAATTATATCACTATAATTACATTAGGCCTATAATGCAATTAAGCCTATATATTAGTTTATAATTATAGCTTAAAACACTGATTTTGAATTAGCAACTAGACTCTAATCCAAAGAGACTCTAATCCAAAGTTTAAAATTAATTAGCTTTAATATTTTGGCATTGCTATAAAATTTGATTTAATTTTCCTAAGTTCTATTTAATAGATAAAAAAGGAACATTTAAAATATTTTCATTTAGACTTTAACTTTGATATACTACTAAAACTTTGGCATTCATTTGGTTTACAACCACCCCAAACAGTGATGATCACCTTAAATAGTGACAATCACCACAAAAAAGTAATTTGTAAGACATAAAATCCATAGTTTCCAAGGAAACAAAATCAAATGTTGGCAAACTGACTTTGTTTATTTCAAAAGATGGTAAGATTGTTGTAGTAGCACCTTATATTTCACCTTTGGTTTACGATCACCCAAATGTATGTGGCCCATTGAAATGATCACAAACTGAAGCTGGCAGCAGGAAAACCTGTCAAACTAATTTCAACTGCCAAGTCACAAGTTTGAGCTACAGTAGCCTATATGTTTCACCTTTGGTTTATAATCACCCAAACATATGTTGCCCATTAAAATGATCATGAACCGAAGCTGGCCATATAAAAGTGTACTAAGGGTTGACATGCTTTCCTATAGCTAGCTTTGGTTGACGATCATTTTAATGGAGTGCATGTGTGGAAGTGATTGTAAACCGAAAGTGAGGGGGGTGCGGCGCTGAAGATATACTAAGCCAAGGTTGACATGCTTTCCTATAGCTAGCTTTGGATGATCGTAAACCAAAGGTGATATATATAAGCTACTACTGAACCGATATACAATCTTTTCAATTTCAAATAAACAAAGTTTGTTGATCAGCTCCAACTTTTGCTTTCTTTTCATTTGAAACTACCATTGGTTTTTGTCTTAGTTTTGAACACACTATTTTTGCACTGCAGTAAGCAAAATATAAGGTGATTGTAAACTGAAACTGGAAAAATAGAAGGTGATTATAAACCAAAACTAGCAAAATAGATAGTGATTATAAACCAAAGGATTGCCAAAAATTTTGTATAATTATTTAAATGTTAAATAGAGCAACTAGTTTTGGATTTGTTATAGAATAGAAAAAGTAAAATTGTTAGGATAGGATCTCATTTTTAAGACATCGAAAGATTTGAGATTAATTTGGGATCATAATCATATTCTAATAATATAATATTTCATATATAGATCATATAGATCATATAATATTTGGTTTACTTAAGCTTATAATTCTATTAATAATAAAAATTGTGGATTAAAACAAAAAAGCTACCCTTCAAGATTAATACTTGAGTCTTATAGGTAAGACAACCCTAGGCATTGCCATGGTCATGGATATAATCAGTTCTGTCTTGTTACTATAGCCACATTGGAAGAGGTTCTAGATAGTATATATAGCTTTATGAGTTGCTAGAGGTTCTAGATAGTATATATAGCTTTATGAGTTGCTAAATAGACAATACATTGCTAATTTGCTATTCAAAATCAACCATCCATGTAATGGCTCCATTACAAGGATGGTTGACTTTGCATCAAACATCAGTACAGTAGCACTAGTTTGGGCATAGTAATGTCCAAGTCACAGAGTTAAGTAGGAGGCTGTAAGTCCGCAACATGAACTATTGACATTGTTATAGGAGCTCTAGGTTGTCCGGCCATAGTCAGCTATTGAAATTCAAAAAATTATTGTCAAAATAATTTAATATATAAAACTAAGATTATGCTGCTATTCGAAATAGCTATACTTCTCTTAAGTGTGTTAAGTAATAAATTGCTAATAAAAGATGCCATTGTCACTGGCTATTTCACTTTAGAAATATCAGAAAATTTACAAAATTTGATAATTTATTATTACTTACTCTCTTTTGCTTTGATGTAAATTGTGTTGGCAACAATGTTTTCAAGTTCCATATTATATCATGAGAAATTAAATTTGGTCTTTCTTAATTACTATCAGTTTTTATTCATAATCACTTTAAAAACTTTTAACTGGAAAGTGCAGTAGTTAATTTTCTAATGCGCTTAGAAAATTGTAGAAAAGGAAAAGGGATCAACAAGTCGTCATTGACATGCGCAAAGCACACTTAAACTGATTTTTAAACTTTATGAAAATAAAATTGCCAAGTTTCGGCTTAAGCAATATTCGGGATGGAGACAGATGGTCGGTTTATACAGCAAAATAAATAATATGCCCTTTAATGTCACTATTCTGTGAAAATCGGTCCGAGATGTAGCCCTGGTTCTAAGAAAAAACTTTTTAAAGTCTTGTGAGTTTCACTGTATAAGAAGTAAAACAATTTTTATTAGGAAAAGCAATAAAAACAAAATAAAGTTTTGTAACTTAGAAGTTTGGTTTTTATTTATAAAATTTTTATCACTTTTAACATAATTTTGATCATTTTCTGTTTAGATTTTACGTCGAACTTTTGTAAGGCTGCGTAGCGTAGCGTACTAAAGATTCGCACGTCAATAATCGAAAGAGGCACAGAAATAAATATTAGTCTCAGTTTCTTCCTTGTTTGCATTTTTCGTTCTAAATATTGTTATGGACAACCTTTTGGGTACGGTGTTGTAAACGACTTTTTCATGGGGTATGAAGCACAAAAGAGCAACACCGTATTTAGCCTGTAAAGTACGTATGCAGTGGACTAGGCCTACGTGCTACAGACTGCAATCCCTGGCCCCTTATTCTGTGGATAAAGGCTGGTGGGAGATCTGCATGCATCCTCTATTTTCCTCCTGGAAGCTGCAGAGATACGGGCCCCAAGCTATCCGTTTCGTAAGCCCATTAGAGGCAGGTACACATGTTTCCTGCAAAATTTCAAGGCAGATTCTAAGGCGGATAGATACGAGGGCTGAGCATTAAATTTCCGGATGTGCCCAGACAGAAATAGTTAGAGAAAAAAAAAACAGTTATATCTTTTCAAAGTACTCTCCAGCAGATTCGATGCAAATTTTCATGCGCTCAAACCACTTGCTGATCGAAGCAGCTGGACCAATCTGAAGCAGGCACCTCCTCCACATGCCGGATGAAGGCCTCCACTGCAGCTTCTGGTGATCCATAGCGGATTCCACGCATCCTGCGCTTGATTTGTGGAAACACAAAAAGTCGCAGGGGGCAGGGTCGGGGCTGTAGCTCTTGAATGCGCTCTCCGGCCAGGAACTCCGCCACCTGTCGAGCCTTGTGGGCCGGGGCGTTGTCGTGATGGAGAAGGATGCCCCAAGCTCGAGTCCTTGGGCGACGCCTGGAGAGAGCGCTCAGCACTTCTGGCAGGCAAACGTTGGCGTACCAGTCACCGGTGACTGTGCGCTGCTGCACGAATGGAACTGTGGCCAGATGACCAGTTTTCGGATCCATCCAGTGGCTCCGGCCGAATTTTCGTATACATACAGCAATTGTCTGCACTGTACTGCTCAACTCACCAATTCTAATTTCTATATAAAGGTGTTCTCCACGCTGATGAGCTGGAAGGCCGGGAAGTGCATGTACATGCAGTTTGGTCGATAGTGGTTCCGCTCCTGGTGTCAGGCCAGCCTTGAGGGCCTACTTCCCGGTCAGGTGGAGTGGCAGAGTAGGTACGCGCCCTTTTGTGGGCTACTAGCCCATCAAACTTTATTTATAACCTCGAGCCGCGCGACTGTAAATAAGCCTTTTCAACCTAGAGACTTAAGGATGGAGAAGTTTGTTCTGTCTGAAAATAAATCTACAGCATTATTGCGTATCTGCATCAATAAATCTGATAAAATGGCCGATATGTACTCATCCTGATCCAGGAAACCCTGGATGCACAACAGTAAGTTGCAGCTAACATTCTTTCTTTCTAAAAAGTACTATTTCTTTTTTTTGTAAAAATCGTGCATTTACGCCATGTTAATTTCCGATCACTTCTCGCATCACATCCATGGTGGTAAAACCGTATGATTCTACGTAACGAGGCTCAGAAGTAGAAATATACGAGCTAGTCGCTTGAGAATTACTTGAAGTATGATTACGCAATCACAGTTCGGGCCAAATATCATCATTATGTTTTCGCCCCGCTAACTTGCCAGCACGCGCTCTGGGAGGCGCAAATTCCAGCTTCTCCCAATGGGTGGGGGGTTGCGGCGGCGAGGTACAGCGTGATTAACAAAGCTGTTTCGCGACTTGCCCGCCTGTCCATCAAGGCTTCTGGCCAGCTCTTCAACTGAGCCACAATTTTATGACGGCTGTCTCATTATTCTTCATCGCTTTACTGTGCTCTCTCTCCAGCCTCCTCCGACTCATTATTAATTTTTTCAAATACACGGACTTGCCGAGACTGCGCCGCAGTAATTACTGAACCTGGCGGCGCATTACTCATCCAGCGTATAATGAGCATTGAGCATCGACTGCCACGTAAGCTGCAGGCTTTCGTGCTTAGGTGTTGACTAGCTCAATCGTATCCTGTTCAAATTCACAGATTCTCATGCAGATCCCAGTTATATCCTATCTCATCTTAGAGCTACAATCTCAGTCTCCGACTGTCAGCCTCACCCTCATATCGTCATTCTCATACTTAGATTTTTCAATTTCACCCTCATATCGTCAATCTCACTCTCAAATCGTCAATCTTATTCTCAGATCCTCAATCTCACTCTTAGATCTTCAATCTCACTCTCAGAACATCAGTCTCACTCTTAGACCGTCAATATCACTCTCAGATCATAAATCTCACTTTCAAAACCTCAATCTCATTCTTAGATCATCAATCTTACTCTGAAACCGTTAATCTCACTCTCAGATGTCAATCTCACTCTCAGAACGTCAATCTCACTCTCAGAACGTCAATCTCACTCTCAGAACGTCAATCTCATTCTTAGATCATAAATCTCACTCTCAGACAGAAAATCTCACTCTCAGATCTTCAATCTCACTCTCAGATCTTCAATCTCACTCTCAGATCTTCAATTTCACTCTCAGATCATCAATCTAACTCTCATATCGTCAGTCTCATTCTTAGATCATCAATCTTACTCATAGATCGTCAATCTCACTCTCAAATCGTCAATCTCACTCGCATATCGTCAATCTCACTCTTAGATCTAACTCTAACTTTCAGATCGTCAATCTCACTCTCGGAGGATTGTCAATCTCACTATCAGATCATCAAGCTCACTCTCAGATCATCAATCTCACTCTTAAATCGTCAATCTCACTCAGATTATCAATTTCACTCTCATATCGTCATCTCGCTCTTCGACTGTTAATCGCACTCTCAGATTCTGAATCTTATTGTCAGCGTCCAATCATGCAGATAAGGTACGCAACCTATTCACTCCTATTCCTTTTCTAAGTTGCAATAACGACTACTCACAACTTTTTATACTACTAAAAACATAGCTTCTTAGTAATATAAAGCAAGTAATCTGCTATTGCCTAGTAGACGAAATGCAGGCTGACCCCTGATTCGCAGCCGGGCAATTCTGCATCAGCCAATCCGAGACGTCCCAACAATCGAGATGGTGGCAGCCACCAACTGATTCGGGATTTAATGTTCCAATGTTGTTGCTAGCTCGCTTTTCTCTCCCAGTATCTTCTTGACTGTCGAGTTGTTTGGTTGAGCAATTTGAAACTGGATTAGTAAGACAAAAAAAACTTGTGAAGCAAAACGTGGCAGAGTCTTCAGGTGAATATCAATATAAACGAGCGTAAGAGGTGAGTATTACTGAGTACAGAGAACAGTATGTGAAATCGTGCACTAAATTTCTTTTCTTTTATTTTGCCTTTTGCTTTGAAATTCCAGAAGTTTTTAAGTCTTTTCCTCGCCACAATGGGTTATTAAACACCAGAGTGGGATGTTAAACACCACAATGGGTTATTAAACATCAGAGTGGGCTGTTAAACACCACAATGGGTTATTAAACACCAGAGTGGGCTGTTAAACACCACAATGGGTTATTAAACATCAGAGTGGGTTGTTAAACACCACAATGGGTTATTAAACACCAGAGTGGGCTGTTAAACACCACAATGGGTTATTAAACATCAGAGTGGGCTGTTAAACACCACAATGGGTTATTAAACACCAGAGTGGGCTGTTAAACACCACAATGGGTTATTAAACATCAGAGTGGGTTGTTAAACACCACAATGGGTTATTAAACACCAGAGTGGGCTGTTAAACACCACAATGGGTTATTAAACATCAGAGTGGGCTGTTAAACACCACAATGGGTTATTAAACACCAGAGTGGGCTGTTAAACACCACAATGGGTTATTAAACATCAAGAGTGGGCTGTTAAACACCACAATGGGTTATTAAACATCAGAGTGGGCTGTGAAACACCTCAATGGGTTATTAAACATCAGAGTGGGCTGTGAAACACCTCAATGGGTTATTAAACATCAGAGTGGGCTGTTAAACACCACAATGGGTTATTAAACATCAGAGTGGGCTGTGAAACACCACAATGGGTTATTAAACATCAGAGTGGGCTGTTAAACACCACAATGGGTTATTAAACATCACAATGGGCTGTTTAACACCAAAGTGAGCTGGTAAACACCAAAGTGAGCTGTTTAACACCAAAGTGAGCTGGTAAACACCAAAGTGAGCTGTTAAACACCAAAGTGAGCTGGTAAACACCAAATTGAGCTAGTAAACACCAAAGTGAACTGTTAAACACCAAAGTGAGCTCGTAAACACCAAAGTGAGCTGGTAAACACTAAAGTGAGCTGGTAAACACCAAAGTGAGCTGTTAAACACTAAAGTGAGCTGTTAAACACCAAAGTGAGCTGGTAAACACTAAAGTGAGCTGGTAAACACCAAAGTGAGCTGTTAAACACTAAAGTGAGCTGTTAAACACCAAAGTGAGCTGGTAAACACCAAAGTGAGTTGGTAAACACCAAAGTGAGCTGGTAAACAACAAAGTGAGCTGGTAAACACCAAAGTGAGCTGTTAAACACTAAAGTGAGCTGTTAAACACCAAAGTGAGCTGGTAAACATCAAAGTGAGCTGGTAAACACCAAAGTGAGCTGTTAAACACTAAAGTGAGCTGGTAAACACCACAATCGGCAGTGAAGCACCGATATCGATTGGATACTTAAGCTATTTATGTACTACCAGATAAAATCTAGATATTTTTAATCCATAAAAATTCAGTGATTAAGAGTTGAGTATATGGCTCAAAAATTAGGATAAGACTTACTCATGGTGACTATGAGGAACCAGAGCCGCTGCCTGCTAAGTGGCGGGCAGCAGCGGCGGCTGAGAAATTTGATCCAGCGAGTCTCCTCCCATCACACCCTGGAACCAGGGCTGGACAAGTGTGGCTGGACAAGTGTGCAGTGTATAGAAAACGATTACTATTATTAACTAAACTCGCAGGTCCATTCTCAGGGCAGCAGCTGGTTGCTGAAATGGGATCTTTGGAGAGGAAAAAACTGGCAGAGGATTTCTCTTCGCATGCATACAGAGTGACCAAAACACAGAGAGAGAGAGAGGTCCGTAAGAGCAGAGAGGCGCATGCAGAGATGAAATGTAAACGTTCAAAAACAGTTTTTTTCGTCAACTTCCTTGCACCCGAAAGCAGAAGAACTGCTTCATCTCTTCTGTCTCTCCTTTCTCTTTCTCTCCCACTTGCTGCCCCAGACTCCAATGCGGCGACATCAACAGTGCGCTGACATAAAGCTTGGCACACAAAAGGCTGGAAAGGAGGAGTTTTAAAGCCGGTTGGTGCTTTCGGACGGGTTGGAGAGGGGTTGCGCAAAAATCCCACTTTTCCTGTGTCTTCTAGTGCTGGCTCCGCGCGAAAAGCAAGTCCTGCAGGAGTGCAGCTGCAGAGTCTGATGGAGGCACAGAGCTGCAACCTAATATTGTGAACGGGGCGCGGAATGACAATAAAAAATTTTACAAGTAAAAAGAGCGAAAAGACGGAGAGTGGGGTAGTGGATTAAGGGAGCAGATTTGAGGGAGCGGATTAAGGGGGCGGATTGAGGAAGCTGATTGAGGAAGCGGATTGAGGGAGGCGGATAAATGGAGGAGACCGATCGAGTGAATTAAGCCTGCGGATTAGGGGAGCGGATTCAGTGAGCGGATTAAGGTTGCGGATTAGGGGAGCGGATTCAGTGAGCGGATTAAGGTTTCGGATTAGGGAAGCGGATTCAGTGAGCGGATTAAGGAAGCGGATTAAGGGAGCGGATTAGGGGAGCGGATTAGGGGAGCGGATTAAAGGAGTAGATTAATGCAGCGGGTTAAGGGAGTGGATTCAGTGAGCGGATTAAGGGAGCGGATTAAGGTTGCGGATTAGGGGAGTGGATTAAGGGAACGGATTAAGGGAGCGGAATAGGGGAGCGGGTTAAGGAGTGGATTAGGAGAGCAGGTTAAGGGAGTGGATTAAGGCAGCGGATTAAGGGAACGGATTAAGGAAGCGGGTTAAGGGAGCGGATTAAGGGAAAAAGTTGATAGAGCGGACTGAGGGCTCAGCAGAGCAGTGCCAGAGAGCTTTGGCCAGAGGTTTCACTGAAAATCGGGCAAAGGTGGAGCAACCCAAATAATGCAGTGAGGAAGTGCGCAAGCTGAATACTCCGCAGCCGGCTTGAGAATCAGCTGGCTGCAAGCGTCTCAATTGAAGGCCGGATGTTGTTGTACGGAAAGCTGGGGCTGGGGTGGGGTGCAGTGCAGCTCAGTCTCCCACTTCTCATTGACCAGCGCACGCGGTCCAGGGGTACTGGCGCACCTTCACGGGGGTCAGCTGCGCCTCCAATTGGCAGTGATTGGCGGTGCATTGTAAATTCTCGTATTCTTAGAGACAGGATCAGCATCGGAACTATTATTAAATCGTTAAGAGGGCCCAAATGCTTTCATCTAGTACACAAGCCCTCAGTGCATTCTTAGCTGCAATAGCATTCCATTGCACCAGACTGTTTTCATCTGGTTAAAGTGTCCTTCAGCTATGCAAGTACTTTTTGGGTATGTAGGAATAAATATTCGGAGGAGGACTGCTCTGAGTAGACACGGACTCATGCACACGATCACACAGGGCCTGAGCGGTCCTGATGACTTTCTCATCATCAGGCATGTACACTCTCGGTGCCTTGGTGCTTGGCTCGAGAGTTAGACGCGTTCACCTCTGCAGCCATATGAATCGATCAGCCGCCCCTCACGGATGCCAACCAAACTCAGTAGGTCGGGTTGTTTATCAAAGAACCTGCCGTGTGCCTGTCTCTCATTGGCTGGAAAGTTTCGGCTCCTGCACCTAGCTTCCAGGAAATGATAGGCAACTGAAGGCCACTCCATTTTAACACTACAGTGACTGAAATAACTCAAATTCTGGAACTTCGGATTAATAACTTTGCAGCTATCAACTATGCTAGGTTAGCGTCCGACTTTCGTTATTAAAACATGGATAGACGCAGTGAAGACTAACTGAAGCAGCACAAGAACTCTCCTTCTCCGTCTTTCATTAAACAGAAATATCGTCTTCACTGGTCATGAGCAGCGGATTGCTTTTGCATTTCCTGTCGCTGCTTTTGCTTCTTCTCCAAGCGAGGCTGGCAGTTGGCGACACCATGCTGACATTCAGCATGCTGGAGGAGCTGCCGGAGGGCAGTCTGATCGGCAGTCTGCAGTCGCCGTCAGCTTCAGCCGGAAGATTCAGCCTGGTGCCCAGCGGCAGGGACGGACTGACCTATTTCACCGTCCAGCAGAACGGCAGCCTTCTGGTTCGCCGACGGGTCGATCGTGACTCGCTGAAGCACTGCACCGGGGTCGCCTTGTGCAGCTTGAAGTTTCAGGTGAAGCGGAACTCGCGATGGAAGGAGAAGGGTAGAGTGGATGGAAGAGTAGAGTAGATAGGAGAGTAGAGTAGATAGGAGAGTAGAGAAGATGGGAGAGTAGAGTAGATAGGAGAGTAGAGAAGATAGAAGAGTAGAGGAGATAGGAGAGTAGAGTAGATAGGAGAGTAGAGGAGATAGGAGAGTAGAGGAGATAGGAGAGTAGAGTAGATGGGAGAGTAGAGTAGATGGGAGAGTAGAGAAGATGGGAGAGTAGAGTAGATAGGAGAGTAGAGTAGATAGGAGAGTAGAGAAGATAGAAGAGTAGAGGAGATAGGAGAGTAGAGTAGATAGGAGAGTAGAGGAGATAGGAGAGTAGAGGAGATAGGAGAGTAGAGTAGATGGGAGAGTAGAGTAGATGGGAGAGTAGAGAAGATGGGAGAGTAGAGAAGATAGGAGAGTAGAGGAGATGGGAGAGTAGAGTAGATAGGAGAGTAGAGGAGATAGGAGAGTAGAGTAGATAGGAGAGTAGAGGAGATAGGAGAGTAGAGTAGATAGGAGAGTAGAGGAGATAGGAGAGTAGAGTAGATGGGAGAGTAGAGTAGATGGGAGAGTAGAGAAGATGGGAGAGTAGATTAGAGTAAATGGGAGAGTAGAGTGGATAGGAGAGTAGAGAAGATGGGAGAGTAGAGTAGATAGGAGAGTAGAGTGGATAGGAGAGTAGAGTAGATGGGAGAGTAGAGTTGATGGGAGAGTAGAGTGGATAGGAGAGTAGAGTAGATGGGAGAATAGAGTTGATGGGAGAGTAGAGTGGATAGGAGAGTAGAGTAGATGGCAGATGCGGTCAGAAGGGAAGCAGTTAACACAAAATAACGTGCACAAGGACAAAGAAGATCCAAGAAATAGGGAGTGAAGAATTTGTCATTTTTGTTTTTATTCGAGGCAGGGGGCTCTGTGCACTCTGGCGCACTTTAAGCGACATTGGCACACAACCGGCGAGAGGCATTGTTGCCCATTCTGCCGACTCCCCTGAGCAGGCACACAAACACGCGGATACGTATACTAGACCACTAGGCTACGGCCACATCCCCAAAATCCGTCATCAGCATTAGCAAATTTTCATCTCGCAGGTGTTGCGCTTTGAGCAGACCGGCGGGCCTCCCGTCACGGTCAGCGTGCTCGTGTCGGTGCTCGACGTGAACGACAACCGGCCCGAATGGCAGCAGCGTGCCAGCTATCTGGAGGTCCGCCTGCCCGAGGACTTCGCCGCTGGACGAACCTTCACCGTGGAGGCAGCCGTTGACCCGGACCTGGGCGCCAACGGGACAGTGGAATACGAGCTTATGGATCCGAGCAGCACGTTCAGCGTGCTGGCCGGTGGCGGCATCAGCGACAGTCCCGACAGCGGCGTGTCGATCATGGTCGGCAAGCAGCTGGACAGGGAGAAAGTCGGGCTGTACAACCTGACCTTGGTGGCCAGAGACCACGGCCTGGAGCGCCTGTCGTCCAGCATACAGCTTCGCATTGTGCTGGACGATGTCAACGATCACGCGCCGGCATTCAACCAGTCGGTCTACCAGATCCACGTGTCCGAGAGTGCCCGGCTGGACGGGGCGCTGCTGCAGCTGAATGCCACCGACCCGGATCTCGGACCAAACGGACAGGTTGCTGCTTCTGGAAATATTTAATGGAGCCCCTAGTGAATGGGATGTAGCCTTGGGACTCGTACAGCATCCTTAGCGTACATGGCGCTTTACAAGTTTCGTTCGATTCCCCGATGACAAGCCAGAGACAATCCATGGTGCTCCCACAAATGGTTCGATTCCCCAACGACAAGCCACAGACAACCCATGACCCTCCCACAAATGGTTCGATTCCTCGATGACAAGCCACAGACAACCCATGACGCTCCCACAAATGGTTCGATTCCTCGATGACAAGCCACAGACAATCCATGGTGCTCCTACAACTGGTTCGATTCCCCGATGACAAGCCACAGACAACCCATGACGTGAAGCTCTCACAACTGGTTTCATTTAAAACCAAGCCACCAAACCTGCATTCGAAATCATCCAGTTTCTGTCGAATGGACATCTAATGTATTTATAATGGAGAATTTTTATCTCCACCAACTCAGGTTGAGTTCAGCTTGGCCAGAACGGCCTCCCCTCACATCCGGGACTACTTCCGGTTGGACAGACGGCTCGGCCGGCTCTATCTGCGCAGACGGCTCGATTATGAGTTGGCCGAATCGCGCCGTTTCGAATTCTACGTGGTGGCAACGGACCGAGCAGTGCGGCCGAGGTCCTCCACTGCCCGAGTCGAGATCAACGTGCTTGACGAGAACGACTGCGCGCCTGAGCTGCAGGTGTACCAGATGGGCACAAATCAGGCCTTACTAAAGATTACAACCCTGTCCGTGATGGAGAACATCGAGCCGCACAGTTTCCTGGCATTCGCATCCGTCACGGACGCTGATTCGGGTAAAGGCGGAGAGGCCGAGTGCGAAATTCGCGGACCGACCAGCCGGGTGTTCCAGCTACAGAAGACGCAGGTGAAGAAGACCTATCACATCGTCAACCTAGAGAAGCTGGACAGGGAGAAACGGGACTCGTACACCTTGCCTATGGTCTGCCGCGACCAGGGGCAGCCGCAGCAGACCAGCTCGTTCACCATCTATGTACAGGTGAGTTGGTGAACTCCTCTACTGGAGTTGAGCATTCCTCTACTGGATAGTTGAGCACTCCACTACTGGATAGTTGAGCACTCCACTACTGGATAGTTGAGCACTCCACTACTGGATAGTTGAGCACTCCACTACTGGATACGAGTAGTTGAGCAAGTCTGCTGAAAATTTGAGCAACCCCCTAACCGGCAGGTACTAGACGAAAACGATGAGCCTCCTGTGTTCGAATCCGCCCGCTACGAGTTCGCCATCCGCGAGAACCTACCGGCGCAGTCACGCGTGGGCGCCGTCCGAGCCAACGACCGGGACGCCATGCGCAACGGCCGGGTTGCCTACTCGTTGCTGGAATTCGACGATGCCAGCCTGTTCAGCGTGACCACCAGCGGCGGCGAGATTCTGACGGCGGCCCCGTTGGACAGGGAGACGCGGCCGGAGCTGCGCTTCACCGTCATGGCCAGAGACCACGGCGATCCGGCGCTGAATGCCACCGTCACGGTGAGGGTGCGCGTGATCGACGACAACGACATGACACCAAAGTTTGAGCACGACAAATACGCCTTCGAGGTGTTCGAGAACGAGTCACCGGACACGCCAGTGGGTAATCTCAGCGCTTCCGACGGCGACGAGGGCGTCAATGCTCAGATGTACTTTTCCATGGAGCCGCCCTCCACTCAGCAGCTTCCGTTTAGGGTAAGCTCCATGAAGCTCCTGATTATCAGTGACCCGCCTCCCACTGCATCCCATGAAGCTCCTGATTATCAGTGACCCGCCTCCCACTGCACCCCATGAAGCTCCTGATTATCAGTGACCTTCCATCCTGCACCCCATGAAGCTCCTGATTATCAGTGACCCGCCTCGCCTGCACCCCATGAAGCTCCTGATTATCAGTGACCTTCCATCCTGCACCCCATGAAGCTCCTGATTATCAGTGACCCGCCTCCCACTGCACCCCATGAAGCTCCTGATTATCAGTGACCTTCCATCCTGCACCCCATGAAGCTCCTGATTATCAGTGACCCGCCTCGCCTGCACCCCATGAAGCTCCTGATTATCAGTGACCTTCCATCCTGCACCCCATGAAGCTCCTGATTATCAGTGACCTTCCATCCTGCACCCCATGTACTCGTAGTTTGCTTTCGTGCCAAATGCTTCACAGCTTTCAGTCGCCTAGTCGTGTGAACTTTCTTCCTCCTATAATTTATACTTAGCCATTGTCTTGGCTTATAATCTGTGACGGAGTCCTTTCCGAGTTTCTCGAGAGCTCGGCCTCAGCTCAGGCTCTTTGATTCCTTAAGCCTCAGCCAGGATCGCATGATTATCAATGATTAGAGGATTAAGGACGGCGTCGTGCTCGACGAAGACCTCAGGGGTGCGGAAATTTTGGCCGGGGGGGGGGCTGAATCTCGTTGAAGCCAGATAGAGGGATGCCCTACTGCTACACAGGGGCATTAGCTGGAAGACTTTGCGCGGCTCCAAAATGCGTCGCGTTTGCATTGGCAACAGAACTGCTGGAGTGCTGGAGCTGTCAAGCTGAGGATTGATAAGCGATACATGCAGATAACACGTCCGATTCCGCGTGACGCACGGGCCGGATCTCTTTATAAAAGCATCTCATTTTCCCAAGGCTACGTCGCATAAATTTTTGCAGGCTTAAAGACTTTTGAAAAAGTCAACTTTACACCAACAACAGGAGGGGTGTGACACTTCAGGATTTGGGGAAAACACTTCAGGATTTGGGGAAAACACTTCAGGATTTGGGGAAAGCACTTCAGGATTTGGGGAATGCACTCCAGGATTTGGGGAAAGCACTTCAGGATTTGGGGAAAGCACTTCAGGATTTGGGAAAACACTCCAGGATTTGGGAAAACACTTCAGGATTTGGGGAAAGCACTTCAGGATTTGGGGAAAGCACTTCAGGATTTGGGGAATCCACTTCAGGATTTGGGGAATCCACTTCAGGATTTGGGGAAAGCACTTCAGGATTTGGGGAATCCACTTCAGGATTTGGGGAATCAACAACAGGATTTGGGGAATCCACTTCAGGATTTGGGGAAAACACTCCAGGATTTGGGGAAAGCACTTCAGGATTTGGGGAAAACACTTCAGGATTTGGGGAATCCACTTCAGGACTTGGGGAATCGCCTTTAGGATTTTGGGAGTCCACTTCAGGATTTAGCGAATCCACTTTAGGGCAGGAGAGTCCATTTCAGGGCAGGAGAGTCCACTTCAGAGCAGTAAAGTCCACTTCAGGGCAGGAGAGTCCACTTCAGGGCAGGAGAGTCCACTTCAGGGCAGGAGAGTCCACTTCAGGGCAGGAGAGTCCACTTCAGGGCAGGAGAGTCCACTTCAGGGCAGGAGAGTCCACTTCAGGGCAGGAGAGTCCACTTCAGGGCAGGAGAGTCCACTTCAGGGCAGGAGAGTTCACTTCAAAGCAGGAGAGTCCACTTCAGCAAGACCTCCAGCTCAAGCAGTACCCTAGCATTCTCCTCCCTAAACTTCTCCTCAATCCAGTTAATAGCGACAGGCCAAGGCTACGTTCAGATTCGAACTACCAGCCGTCTGGACCGGGAGAATCCCAGCTTGGCGAGCTCGGCCGCCTCCCCCGGCGACAGATTCTACGAATTCCGCGTCCGAGTCTCCGACCGCGGCAGCCGGCCACTGGCCAGCTACGCCAGCGTAACGGTGCTGGTGCGCGATCGCAACGACCACGCACCCGACTGGATAGTGCCGTCCAGCAAGTTCCGCAGCGTCAACGTCTCTCGAGGCGTCGAAGTCGGCTTCGTGCTGGTCAAGCTGAGCGCCAAAGATCCGGACGATGGCGAGGCCGGTCGAGTTCAATACTCCATTGTCGGCGGCGACACCGACGGCCTGTTCCTTGTCGATCCCAGCGAGGGCAGCCTGAGAGTTCGGCGACGCCTAGGCGCCAAGTCGGCCGTCTACAACCTGACTCTGCTAGCCAGCGACTCCGCACCGCCGCCAGACCGCTCCTCCAGCCGCACCTGGCTGCTGGTGCACGTAGAGGACAGGGCACCTGAGCGAGTGCTCAACCCCGACAGGCAGCCCGAAAGAGGCGCTGGCAGCGGCAGAGGCGGCCGCGGCAGAGGCGGAGGCGGCGCGGAGCCGATGGGCGAAGGCAGCGTCAGCGAGCACGTGATCGTCGGCCTGGTGGCCTGCACGGTGGCGGTGGCGGTGCTGGCCATCGGTGTGGTGCTGCTGGCGCGCTGCCTGCTAGTCCGAATGGCCAGTGAGTATCTTTCGCTGGAAACAAATCGTTTCTTATCTGTCTTTTGTTTTTCAATGTCACTGCTGGATCTTTTGCGTCACGAGTGTTATGCGGGCCTAGTTTCCAAGGGGACGGGGAAAGCCAGTCAGGATGCAAGCTGACCTCTGACCCCTGGGCACTCACACTGATACGTACTCGGATGGGGTGTAACAGCGGCTTCGATTTTGTCATTTTCATGCTCATACACCCTGTGCGCCGAGACGGATGCTTTGTTGTCGCCAAGTTACCTGTCTTCAAGAGGCATTTGATCCGTTTTGATGGACCCTTTGTTCCAAGAAGGCTTCCTCCATTACTTTTTGTATCAATTCAGAACTGCTGCATCATCCTTTCCATCATTCATCGTGCAGTCCTTGGACCCATCAGAAAGGCGAGCAGGTGAAACTTAGGGAAAAAATTGGTGTCGGAACGATCGCAGCAGCAGTGACAGCGGTAAAGATGCAATTCGGCGCATCTTCGACCTTGCCGTTCAGTCATTGCATCGATCGCTGGTTTCGCCGCAGCCACCGAGAACAGCCGTTGTCCCGACAGCTACCCAGAGGAAAGAAAGAGGACGAAGAGACAGTTCAGGCCCAGTTTTCTAACAGATGCGACTGCCTGTCGGTTATTAATCTTTTGGAAAAGGCAATTTTACAAAGGACTAACCCCCCCACCAGCCTCAGAAACACCGCTGACCCCGGAATCCGCCCCATATTTCTAGCTAGTTCAGTCCCCACCCGCCCCTCTGTCGTCGGCTCCCCGGTCTCCGCTGCCCCAAGACACTCCGGCACTAAGTGGGCCGCTCCGTCAATGAATTAAAAGGTTGGCGAAGCCAGCGGCTGGGGAGCAAAGCGAGCCCCGGCCCGGCGTCGGCACGAAGCTCTTTAAAGACTTCCTGTTGTTCCTTGTAACTGGTCAAAGCTTGAGGCTTCTAGCTGCGTTCACTAAGCTGAAATGTGTTGAGAGAAATTATTTTGTTTAAAGAGAAAGAAGTTGCATGCAAGTGCATTGCCTCGGTTCGAAGCAGGTAAGGTAGTCAGTAGTACCTGGCACGTTGCCGGAGAGAGTGAATTGATTTCCAATGAAAATTGCCCCGAGGCACGAATGAAGGAGAGAGAGAGGGGGAGAGACTACTAGGGAGTTAAGAAACTGGAAGTTCGCAGTGGCTTCCGAGTCAGTGAGCAAACACAGCCAGGCCCCAGAATCCAGCCAAATCCATACTCGAACTGCATTAGCCATCGCGTCAGCTCCCGCAGAGGGTCTACCAAAATGATCCCGCAGCAATGCTGAGCCGCGAAGAAATATGCGCTTTAAAAAAAGCAACAATTTCACAACAAGACTGATGTTGACACAAAGAAAGCTGTCACAGAAATTCTCAGCTCTGAAGCATACAGAATGCCTGTTGCTTTCTCACTCTGACAGTGAATGATGAAAATGTGAGCGAAGCTTTTTCCAAGAACCGTATCATGGGGGATTATCGCGGGGAGGGTGGGGTTAAAAAGGTATGGAAAAAAAGATGGCCCTGCGACCCAGAAAAAGGCAGAGCTGGGAGCAGAGTCTGCAGATCCTGCATGTAGCTTGAAAGAGGGGAGCGCTGATGCAGAATCCGAGCTCAGTAGAGCTGATGAAGCTCTGGTGAGGCTGCGAGAGAGAGTGAAAAAACTGCTCTCGTCTGGCCTAGCCCCCCCCCCTAGGTTAGCTCAGAATCGCGCAGGTGAGAGCTACTCAAAGGGGCCCAAATGGCGGATACAGAAATTTTGTCTGCTTGAGCCACGCTTCGCCCTTCTAATTATTCGCAGTAATCTCTTTTCATATGAATCATAAATCGCTTCCCATCTTCTCCATCAAAGTTTCCGGGTTTTCAACATCGCTGCTCACGCATGGCAATTTGTCTGAGGGCTTGTGTTCGGTTTGTGGACAATGAGACAGTCAGGGCAGGGTGTACAACCCTATTTGTGTTCAGTTTGTAGACAATGAGACAGTCAGGGCAGAGTGTACAACCCTATTTGTGTTCAGTTTGTAGACAATGAGACAGTCAGGGCAGGGTGTACAACCCTATTTATGTTCAGTTTGTAGACAATGAGACAGTCAGGGCAGAGTGTACAACCCTATTTGTGCTCAGTTTGTGGACAATGAGACAGTCAGGGCAGGGTGTACAACCCTATTTGTGCTCAGTTTGTGGACAATGAGACAGTCAGGGCAGGGTGTACAACCCTATTTGTGCTCAGTTTGTGGACAATGAGACAGTCAGGGCAGGGTGCACAACCCTATTTGTGCTCAGTTTGTGGACAATGAGACAGTCAGGGCAGGGTGTACAACCCTATTTGTGCTCAGTTTGTGGACAATGAGACAGTCAGGGCAGGGTGTACAACCCTATTTGTGCTCAGTTTGCGGACAATGAGACAGTCAGGGCAGGGTGTACAACCCTATTTGTGCTCAGTTTGTGGACAATGAGACAGTCAGGGCAGGGTGTACAACCCTATTTGTGCTCAGTTTACACTGTTGGAATGCTAAACTGTTAAACTTCAGGAGGTTCAGAGCTTCGATATCCGTATACCAGACATTAATTTTAGCAGCCGAAGGATACATGTACTCACTAGTAATGGCTTACTGCAATACTTTATGCTTCGGTGTGCAATGACAAGCAAATTAATCAGTTGGGACGCTAAGGGGGGTGGCTAACGGACAAGAGGGGAACTGGCTAATTCGGCCACCATCTGCAGGACAGCAGCTGTCCCCTCTGCATCAGCGACCGTCCTCCCATTTAGACAAGCGCCACTGGCTAATCTGGAGAGCGATGCAGCTGACAGAAGCTGCACTGGCCGGACTAGAGCTTAGCTAATTTGAAAAACTTGAAATGATAAGTATAAGTGAAGCGGGGTGGCACCAAGTAGCTTAGTTACAGAAAAGAATTTCTGAGGCATTTGTTGACTTCGGTTAAATCTGAAGACAGACACTCTTCCGCGAATTCCACTTTCCATTGTAATCGATGGGACTTACTTGCTGGTTGTTCTACAAAAAACGTTTTGTCGAGTTCGGCTTAGGCTTAGGGTTAAGGATTTCGAAGTAATTTATTGGCTTTTTGCATTTCGCAGACCGTAAAAAAAGGCCCACAGAAACTCCGCCGAAAAAATACCTAGCTAACGTCAACAAGATTAGTTTAACTGTTGAGGTATTGCTAAATATCCCATGGGAACATTCTAAACCTACGCTGCTGTTGCAAAGTCAGCTCCCAATCGTCGCATTAGAAGCCAACTAATTACACGTGGGATTTCCGAGTAGAACAAAATTCGCTTCCTACCGCTGTTTTTCGATCCTCTTGCTCTCTGACAAAGAAGACAGATCGGCAATCATCAGTCGAGATTTGATCTCAACTGCCGTTCTGCTTCCCTAAGAGCTCTGAGAGACGGGCGCGGTGCAGAAAACTAGCAGTGAATCTCTCCTGCCAGAGAAAAACTATAGAGTGAGGTGGGCAGCAGCTCCTTTAAACTTGTTCCCCAAACTTCTTAATTCCCCCCTCTCTCTCTCGTGCGCACTCGAAGCCTCCCCCAAACTCGGTTGTAAAAACATCAGATCCCGGACCCGAGCCCATCCCTCCCCGGGGAAGCTGCGGTTGCCGCCGCCCTTGCGATGATGAAGTGGCGGGCAAAGGGCCCCGGGCTTTGCGGCTTCAAAAGGGCCGCTGGGCTGCCGATCGGTTCAAGTTGAAGAGGCCGAGTAAAAATTTTTGACACGCGCTTAAGCTGAAATTATTTTCTAGCCTTAAATTTCAAAAGATCGCCCCTCAGATGGGCAGCGGTCAATCAGACAGGCAGACTGCCTACACGATTGCAAGATACTCGAATTAAAAATGCTGAGGGCCAACAAGGATTGAGGGATGGCAGTCTGAACAGGTCGTTAGTCTGTGATAGACAAGCGGGTGAGGCATTCAAACCAACTACTGATCGGGGCAAGCAGCCCAAGCCGGACTTGTTGAGGGATAGATTTCACGTCAATTTGCAACGCCAGTCAGGAAATTCCACTTGTTTTCATTGAAGCTGCAGCGATCCGAGGTTTCCAGGCAAACCCACCCAGAGGTCCGTTGCTATACCTTTGAAAAGCAATTAATTTCGGAGAAGTGCGTTGTGGAATGTTTTCAAAAAAATATGCTGCCTCGTAGCTTGATTAATTTACCCCCCCCCCATCCTAACATCCGGATATCAGTTTAGGATTGGGAAATATGCGCAAAAAGATACTGTAAAGTTTTGTAAGATTGCCATCTTATCTCTATAGAATTATCTCTATGCATCAACTACTGATCACCTGCTAATAGGGGGAATCCCAATTTAGTTGCTAGGGTGATCCCACTAGAAGTGGAAACCGCTATCGAATGGGAAATCCCAAATCAAAGGCCAGGGAAATCCCACTCGAACGGAGAATCCCACATCGAAGGCCAGGGAAATCCCAGTAGAATGGAAGACCCGTATCAAAGCCAGGGTAATCCCACTAGAAGGTCGAACTCAATAAACTCTGGTTGTAATAAACAGAAGTATCCAAACCCCTTTATTCGCAGGGAGCAGCACCAAGCGATCCAAACACCAACCATCGTCAACCGCGGATCCAAACGCGGCGAGGTCAGCCGAGGACACCGCTGGAGGACAGGAGGCCCTGCTATTCACGGCGGGACCACCGGTAAGGGCGCGGATCACGTTTTCTTGCGGAGCCATGGAATCTTAATTTCCCCCAGCTAATTAAAAATTCAACAAAGCGACCCAGCTCAAAAACTTTGGAATAACTCGAGCCGACCGCTTCTTGCTACTCTTATTATTCCAGCCACTTTTGTCTGTCAGAATTTCGCCGGCAAATTTAGATTCGAAGAGCCGCGCGGCTCCGGAATAGAATAGGAAAAATCAAATCAGTCGCGACGGGCCTTGGGGAAAGAAATTCTTTCGCTTTTAATTGCTCGCAAAGACGCCAGCCATGATGAGGCTAGCTTATAAGGGAGGCTGAACGGTTCGAGATCGCATTGGCAGATTTCTGAGGCGTAGGAAGGGGGGGCGATTTTAGTAGAACCTGCGGAGACTAATTTTGCCTTTTTCGCCTTGGCATTTTTAAATAAATTTTCAATGGAATAAATAGTACAGTTATAAAAAGAGATAAGACTTGTTCTACTGCAGTATTTGAATAATTCAAACTGATGCTCTCAGACTAGCTCATGTACATTCAAACCGCCTCTCCTTGCTATTGAACTGTCTCCATGCTCTCTCGGTCAGCTAATGTACTTTCCTGGTCTTTTGAACAGGTAAAAATTAATGACAGTCAGTCAGAAGTACATTCATGCTCCTTAGTCAGTCAGAGTCAGTGTACATTCTCGCTCCCCGGCAAGCCAATGTACATTCATGCTCCCCCGGCAAGCCAATGTACATCCATGTTCCCCGGCAAGCTAATGTACATTCATGCTCCCCCGGCAAGCCAATGTACATTCATGCTCCCCCGGCAAGCCAATGTACATTCATGCTCCCCCGGCAAGCCAATGTACATTCATGCTCCCCCGGCAAGCCAATGTACATTCATGTTCCCCGGCAAGCTAATGTACATTCATGCTCCCCCGGCAAGCCAATGTACATTCATGCTCCCCCGGCAAGCCAATGTACATTCATGCTCCCCCGGCAAGCCAATGTACATTCATGCTCCCCGGCAAGCCAATGTACATTCATGTTCCCCGGCAAGCTAATGTACATTCATGCTCCTCCGGCAAGCCAATGTACATTCATGCTCCCCCGGCAAGCCAATGTACATTCATGCTCCCCCGGCAAGCCAATGTACACAGATTTTACCTCAACTATTTTAATTATTTTTACAATTAGCTCCCAAATTTGCAGCTGCTGAGCCTGCAGGAGAGCCTGCACAGGCAGGATCGCCAGCTGCCCGACAGACGCCACTGCGGCTTTGCGGCATCCAAGGAGCTGGGCAGCGTCGATGGAGTCGGCTCGGCAAACACCTATCAAGGTACGAGTTGCCGTGCAAAAAATTCGGTGCACTGTCTATTTTATATTCGAAACTATAAGAGCAGAACTTTTTTCTAGCTTTCATGGATCTTGAGTTTCCAAACTGAAACGCTTTAAGAGACAAATTCGCCCGGAATTGGGTCACACATCGCACTGTTCGTTGCAAATAATGGCCGCCATTTTATCGCCGGACACTCGGATACTGCGGTGCCTCCGTGCCCTGCCGGCCCCCTCCCCCCCAAAGCCACTTGAACGCTCAACTAATTCCCTTTTTATGTTCTTTGTGCTTTTCCTCGCATGGGGAACTTGCTGCTACAGTATGAGAGGGCATAAATTTTTAATTTTATGTTGTAGGGCCACCCCTTCAGTTTTTTAGCGATTTCTGCGGAAGTTTCCTCCGAGTGGATTCTGTTCTTCGTTTTCAAACAACGCTTTCTTCCAAATTTGCCCCGCGTGTTCCTGCAGAAGTTGCGCTGTCTATTGGGAATAAAATAAAAGCAAATTGGAATAGATAGAATGGAACCTCCTGCATTCTAATCCCATTATCTGCGGTGGGCTAGATTAGCAATCCATCCTGTTCCTTGATCAGTGGTGGGCTAGATTAGCAATCCATCTTATTCCTTGATCAGTGGTGGGCTAGATTAGCAATCCATCCTGTTCCTTGATCAGTGGTGGGCTAGATTAGCAATCCATCCTGTTCCTTGATCAGTGGTGGGCTAGATTAGCAATCCATCTTATTCCTTGATCAGTGGTGGGCTAGATTAGCAATCCATCCTATTCCTTCATCATTGGTGGGCTAGATTAGCAATCCATCCTGTTCCTTGATCAGTGGTGGGCTAGATTAGCAATCCATCTCATTCCTTGATCAGTGGTGGGCTAGATTAGCAATCCATCTCATTCCTTGATCAGTGGTGGGCTAGATTAGCAATCCATCTTATTCCTTGATTAGTGGTGGGCTAGATTAGCAATCCATCCTATTCCTTCATCATTGGTGGGCTAGATTAGCAATCCATCCTGTTCCTTGATCAGTGGTGGGCTAGATTAGCAATCCATCCTGTTCCTTGATCAGTGGTGGGCTAGATTAGCAATCCATCTTATTCCTTGATCAGTGGTGGGCTAGATTAGCAATCCATCCTATTCCTTCATCATTGGTGGGCTAGATTAGCAATCCATCCTGTTCCTTGATCAGTGGTGGGCTAGATTAGCAATCCATCTCATTCCTTGATCAGTGGTGGGCTAGATTAGCAATCCATCTCATTCCTTGATCAGTGGTGGGCTAGATTAGCAATCCATCTTATTCCTTGATCAGTGGTGGGCTAGATTAGCAATCCATCTCATTCCTTGATCAGTGGTGGGCTAGATTAGCAATCCATCCTGTTCCTTGATCAGTGGTGGGCTAGATTAGCAATCCATCTTATTCCTTGATCAGTGGTGGGCTAGATTAGCAATCCATCTTATTCCTTGATCAGTGGTGGGCTAGATTAGCAATCCATCCTGTTCCTTGATCAGTGGTGGGCTAGATTAGCAATCCATCTTATTCCTTGATCAGTGGTGGGCTAGATTAGCAATCCATCCTGTTCCTTGATCAGTGGTGGGCTAGATTAGCAATCCATCCTGTTCCTTGATCAGTGGTGGGCTAGATTAGCAATCCATCTTATTCCTTGATCAGTGGTGGGCTAGATTAGCAATCCATCCTATTCCTTCATCATTGGTGGGCTAGATTAGCAATCCATCCTGTTCCTTGATCAGTGGTGGGCTAGATTAGCAATCCATCTCATTCCTTGATCAGTGGTGGGCTAGATTAGCAATCCATCTCATTCCTTGATCAGTGGTGGGCTAGATTAGCAATCCATCTTATTCCTTGATTAGTGGTGGGCTAGATTAGCAATCCATCCTATTCCTTCATCATTGGTGGGCTAGATTAGCAATCCATCCTGTTCCTTGATCAGTGGTGGGCTAGATTAGCAATCCATCCTGTTCCTTGATCAGTGGTGGGCTAGATTAGCAATCCATCTTATTCCTTGATCAGTGGTGGGCTAGATTAGCAATCCATCCTATTCCTTCATCATTGGTGGGCTAGATTAGCAATCCATCCTGTTCCTTGATCAGTGGTGGGCTAGATTAGCAATCCATCTCATTCCTTGATCAGTGGTGGGCTAGATTAGCAATCCATCTCATTCCTTGATCAGTGGTGGGCTAGATTAGCAATCCATCTTATTCCTTGATCAGTGGTGGGCTAGATTAGCAATCCATCTCATTCCTTGATCAGTGGTGGGCTAGATTAGCAATCCATCCTGTTCCTTGATCAGTGGTGGGCTAGATTAGCAATCCATCTTATTCCTTGATCAGTGGTGGGCTAGATTAGCAATCCATCTTATTCCTTGATCAGTGGTGGGCTAGATTAGCAATCCATCCTGTTCCTTGATCAGTGGTGGGCTAGATTAGCAATCCATCTTATTCCTTGATCAGTGGTGGGCTAGATTAGCAATCCATCCTGTTCCTTGATCAGTGGTGGGCTAGATTAGCAATCCATCCTGTTCCTTGATCAGTGGTGGGCTAGATTAGCAATCCATCTTATTCCTTGATCAGTGGTGGGCTAGATTAGCAATCCATCCTATTCCTTCATCATTGGTGGGCTAGATTAGCAATCCATCCTGTTCCTTGATCAGTGGTGGGCTAGATTAGCAATCCATCTCATTCCTTGATCAGTGGTGGGCTAGATTAGCAATCCATCTCATTCCTTGATCAGTGGTGGGCTAGATTAGCAATCCATCTTATTCCTTGATTAGTGGTGGGCTAGATTAGCAATCCATCCTATTCCTTCATCATTGGTGGGCTAGATTAGCAATCCATCCTGTTCCTTGATCAGTGGTGGGCTAGATTAGCAATCCATCCTGTTCCTTGATCAGTGGTGGGCTAGATTAGCAATCCATCTTATTCCTTGATCAGTGGTGGGCTAGATTAGCAATCCATCCTATTCCTTCATCATTGGTGGGCTAGATTAGCAATCCATCCTGTTCCTTGATCAGTGGTGGGCTAGATTAGCAATCCATCTCATTCCTTGATCAGTGGTGGGCTAGATTAGCAATCCATCTCATTCCTTGATCAGTGGTGGGCTAGATTAGCAATCCATCTTATTCCTTGATCAGTGGTGGGCTAGATTAGCAATCCATCTCATTCCTTGATCAGTGGTGGGCTAGATTAGCAATCCATCCTGTTCCTTGATCAGTGGTGGGCTAGATTAGCAATCCATCTTATTCCTTGATCAGTGGTGGGCTAGATTAGCAATCCATCTTATTCCTTGATCAGTGGTGGGCTAGATTAGCAATCCATCCTGTTCCTTGATCAGTGGTGGGCTAGATTAGCAATCCATCTTATTCCTTGATCAGTGGTGGGCTAGATTAGCAATCCATCCTGTTCCTTGATCAGTGGTGGGCTAGATTAGCAATCCATCCTGTTCCTTGATCAGTGGTGGGCTAGATTAGCAATCCATCTTATTCCTTGATCAGTGGTGGGCTAGATTAGCAATCCATCCTATTCCTTCATCATTGGTGGGCTAGATTAGCAATCCATCCTGTTCCTTGATCAGTGGTGGGCTAGATTAGCAATCCATCTCATTCCTTGATCAGTGGTGGGCTAGATTAGCAATCCATCTCATTCCTTGATCAGTGGTGGGCTAGATTAGCAATCCATCTTATTCCTTGATCAGTGGTGGGCTAGATTAGCAATCCATCCTATTCCTTCATCATTGGTGGGCTAGATTAGCAATCCATCCTGTTCCTTGATCAGTGGTGGGCTAGATTAGCAATCCATCCTATTCCTTCATCATTGGTGGGCTAGCTAATCGAAGAGAGCGAAGTCGGCAGGCCTCAGCTCCCCCCCCCACCCTCCGAGTCGCGGTGCACCCGGGCGGCTTCGGAGAGTTCCGTGTCAGACTTCAATTAGTTTCCCATACTTCTGCTTCACACGGAAGCAGAGCCTCGTCCAGCTTCCCTTGGTTTGCTCTTTGTCTCAGCGGGGGTCGCCCCTAAATTTGGGATCCGGCAAAAGCTTTGATCTGGGACTCTTCCTGTTCTCCTTCTCTCTGTGCCTCATCTTCTTCACTGCTCCAGCCTCCTGTCCCGCAAGCATTTTGCTTTTTTTATGACCGCTTGACTTCAGGGCTGCCCTGAGTTGCTGAGTTGAAGCCGCCTTTTGATTTTCAATTCCGAGCGAGCAGAGACTGGGAAGCCGGATCTGTAAAAACTCCCCACCATTGAAAGCCAGCCGTTGAGGCAGGAGGAAGTTACAAAAAAAGACGAAATTTCGAAAGTTTTTTTTTAACCGCAGCGCAGGAGCAGTGGCGATTGACTGTTTGAAAATGAAAACACGGGACTGGAAAAAGAACGCTAAGAATATCTCTGCATTGTTTTGCATTGTTTATAATGCATTGCATTGTCTCAGTGTCATCGATTGATGCGTGTGTTATTTCGGATATTCCATTTTAACAATGGATAGAAACCTCTGCTTAGTGAAGAATTAATTTTGATTTTACCGTATTTTTAGATTTTCCCATTGTTTTCTATTGCAATACATGTACCTAGGACTTGAGTAGCTATCAACAAGAATATGGGGGATTCATCTGGGATCATCTTTCATTGATGCACAAATTATTGTTCTCGTCTTAGATGTGAGGAAGTTCTCACTTTTTGGAGGGAATTTTCCCACTAGACGAATGAGAACAAATTTTCTCTTGAAGAGGAGGAACTTCTCACTTGAAGAGGGGGGAATTTCTCACTTGAAGAGGGGGAATTTCTCATTTGAAGAGGGGGGATTTCTCACTTGAAGGGAGGGGATTTCTTACTTGAAGGGAGGGGATTTCTTACTTGAAGAGGGGGGAATTTCTCAATTGAAGAGGGGGAATTTGTCACTTGAAGAGGGGGGGGTTTCTTACTTGAAGAGGGGGAATTTCTCAATTGAAGAGGGGGAATTTCTCACTTGAAGAGGGGGGAATTTCTCAATTGAAGAGGGGGAATTTGTCACTTGAAGAGGGGGGTTTCTTACTTGAAGAGGGGGGAATTTCTCAATTGAAGAGGGGGGAATTTGTCACTTGAAGAGGGGGGGTTTCTTACTTGAAGAGGGGGAATTTCTCATTTGAAGAGGGGGAATTTCTCACTTGAAGAGGGGGAATTTCTCATTTGAAGAGGGGGGATTTCTCACTTGAAGAGGGGGAATTTCTCACTGGAAGAAGGAGGAATTTCTCAATTCACTAATGCTAAATTTCCCACATAATTAAGAGCAAAATTTCCGTTTTATTTGGGGGTGGGGGCACAGATTTCTACCATCAACGAAGTTGATGACTTTGGGTACTCATAAAGATACAGAAGAGAGAATCCGTTAGCCAAGACCGGAGTTTACAGGAACCATTCAAACTAGACTGGCCCAAACACCCCGAAACTGCAGTGGTCACCCTGGGCGGCTCGGACCGGGTCTGGCAGACGGCAACAGCGGCGGGTCACGGCCAACGGCAGCGGCAGCGCCAGCACCAGTACACCAGCCTGGCTCCGGTCAGAAAAGCCAGAGGCTACTACGCGACGGCTCAAGAGCAGCAGCAGCAGCAGGTGTCACAGCAGTATTACGATGCCACAACCAATAGCTGCACAGCAAGGCAGCAGCAGAACTCAGACAGCAGCGACAGGCTGCTGCAGTCGGCTGGTGCTCAAGTCGACGAGCTGCCAGCCTCGGCAACCAGCGGCAGCGGCAGCGGCAGCGGCAACAACGTCGGGCTGACGACATCGGGCAGGTCGGCCACGGTCGGCAGATTTCAGCCAGCGCTGTTCCAGCAGCAGGCCAGCTCGTTCGTGTGACGGCCAAGCGGCAGATTCGAACAAAGGACCGCTGGTAGAGAGATGACGGAATAGCCTGAACAGCATCAGCAACAAAATCTCCTGTTAGAGAGGCTCTTTTTGAACGGAAGGATGTGTCTCGTCTTTCCTGTCCTCGCGCGATTAGGCCATCAGGCCGCAACACTGTAGGAATTTTATTTGAAGGCTCAATTTTGCTTAGATAAGCATTAGCGAAAAAGAGAATCACGTGGTGTGTTCTAAAAAAAGCAATTATCTTCTCAAATACTTTTTTCAAAAATCTTTTTTCTGATCTGTAAATTAAAAATGCTTGCAGATCATTGAATTCTGAAACTCCAGAAAAGTAATTAGAATAATTGATTACACCTGCGCTAATGGCCAGATGTGCAACCGACAGCTCAGCCGCAGCTATTGCGCGGCGCATCTGAAGGCTGCGTACGGCTGTTCAGTCCAAGGACTGGGGGGGGGGTCGCCACACACACCCTCAATTACCCCAGCTAATGCTGGCACCCATTTTACAGCTGGGTGAACTGAAGCAATGCAGAGTTAAGTGTCCTGCTGAAGGACACAAGTTGTTCTGAGTGGGTCGAGAATCGAACCCCCGACCTTCCAGTCGTGAGTCCGACGCTCTGACCTCTAACGCTCTAACTAGGGGTTGTAGCCCAGCAAATCTAAACTAAGTCCAATAATTTAAATCTATCTTTCAAATTAAATAGGCCAAACAGACTAATACCTATAATTTAGTGTCACTACACCTATTCACCTTTTATTGCCTTACAAATCGCAGACAACAACCAAAACAATCAAAGACAGGAACCGGAAAGGCAGATGTGTAACTGTTTCAAAAAAATGATTTGCTTTCGCCAGCCAACTAATACTCGCTGTAACATAGCTAATAATTGTTTTATGAATTGGTTTAGTCGCGTTAAAACAAAATCAAGTAATAATTAAGTCGTATGCTGCAAATGCTGTACGTAAGATGTTCAAGTGTACAGCACAAATTGAAAATAAATTCCCAAAATACTCTTCATAAAACTATCCTGAAAGCTTGTATCATAAAATTGACAAAATTGTAACGAGTCGTAAAGTCTCGATCGTACTCTTATTTTTAAAAACTGTACTCTCCTCTTCTCTGTGCTTGATACGCTCGTGTTTTAATCAAATAAAAATAGTATTTTATTGTGTAAAACTTCTATTTTAAACTTCATAATATTAATTCTATTTAAATGAATGCCGTCTGATTGTCAAACAAAGACTTTTTATTTGTATTTTCTAGAGGAATTAGTTCTTTCTTAGAAAAGCGCGATGCCTTCCGTCCGCGCGCACTTTTACAGTTTTACGTTTTATATAATAAGCGATGGCGAGTGACGCCTAGTTTTGACAAGCCGAGAGCGAAAGTGATGAGTACAAAAATAACTTTTGTTACAAAGACTCCGGGCGATTCCAATTAAATACTCGTAATTAATCAATGCGCGCCTTCGTCATTGCGCGCTTGTGCAAGGTTGCGTTTAGCAGGCAGGATATTTTTCCCAGGGTCCAGCACGGCGCTCTGATGTACCAGCGGCCCAGGCTCGATTCCAAGTGCAGTCACATTAATTTGAGGCTAAATTGGAATCTTGGCTTGGCTCTGCTCGTGCAATTAACGGCCTTGAGAGCCAACCCTCCAAGGCACAGTGAAGTGTACATGCCGAACGATAATATAAAGTTAGGGCCGCTGTACACTCCTGTGTGAGTGTGTGCCTGTGCGTATGACTGCGTACGTATCCGCGCGCTTGTGTGCCTGCTCAGGGGAGTCGGCGGAATGGGCAGCAATGCCTCTCGCCGGTTGTGACAATGTCGCTTGAAGTGCGCCAGGGTGCACACAACCCCCTGCCTTTAATATTGTAAAATACCCACCCCCCATTTTTCTAAGGGGGAAGCTGACCCCTCTGAACTCCCTCATTGCAGCTAGGCAATAAAATTCAAATACGGTCGTATCTGGGGGGGGGGGGGGGCAGTGCCACCACCTCAAAAAATAAATATTGTTGCAGGAGGGCTGCGGGCACCCTGTGGCGCAACGCCTTTGGCGACATTGTCACGCCAATTTGCGTGCACACGAGCCCTCAGATGAATGCGAACGCGCTCGGAATCGAACCAGGGGTCCCCATCTCGAATGCTAGGTTCCCTGTCCCCTGGTCTCGAGATAAAATTTGTTTAAGCGGTCAGCTCACCTGCCTGCATTGCTTAATCTTTGCTCACCAGCCTTACAGACGCCCCGTGTGAGCAAACAGTTTGAGCTCGCAGTCCCGGGGGGGGGGGGCGGCCAGGCAGGCAAACACGGCATGCATTGACTGTAATTAAAAGGCCTTTCCCATATCTATGATACCTCAGTCATCAAGCCACATCCGTTATGAGGCCCTTCGCTCGGCATCTCCACTTCCTTTATCCCGTTTTAATTAGGCCATCGATTCCCTTCCTTCGCTTGCCTGAGCCCAGGCTAGCACAAGATGTCATGTCTGCTCAGCTTCCGATAGCTAATATACGGAACACCCAGTCTCAACCCTCCACCCCACAAATTAAGCGAATGTTTGCCTTAGGGGTAGCAACTGCTCAACGCAATGTGCCAGCATGATATACTCATAAAAGCAGTTTTATGGCTTCAACTAAACATGCAGGTTTCAAAATCTAATATATATACCTTGAGCAAAAATTATTTGAAGATTTACATTGTAGAACTTTTTCTAATCAAAGAATCTACTTTTAGAAGAAGTAGTTATGACGAGTTTCATAACTTTAGACACGAAAGAAATGATTTTTCACAAGCTCCTCTCTCTACTCCTCACGCAACCTGCACGCGACGACCATGACCTTAATCCCAAATCCCTCCCTCTGAGCGTCTTCTTCTCCCATCCAATCGATCCACTTATCTAGTCAAAGTAAATTTGAGCCAAAGAAATTACCAATTACCAACAGTCAGACAGGTGTGTCAGATAGTAAGTATAAGACTTGTCTCAATGCCTCAAAGCAAGTCTCTATATATCTGCAGGCTATAAAAAGCATCTGTGTCCTTCTGAGCAAATTTCCACATACATGAGCTCTGTATTGAATATGCTGACTGCATGGGGGGGGCATTAACGATTCAAACGAGGTATCCGTCAGCTGTTGTCGTGCTCACAGAAATTTTTTTGCATTTTACACCCGAATTGACAGCTCGCTTCTCCCTAAACTGCTCATTTGCATCTCAATCAGCTAACAATTATTATTTCAGCGACAACAGGGGAGCTCAATTTGATAAGCACGCACACAAAGAGAGGCTGCTGCTGAGCGGGAAGATAAGAATGCTGCATGGCAGTCTGCAATACGCATCTTGTCGAGAGAGGACACTTAGTAGTGAGGGGAAGGTAAATCTGGCGGAAAAATGCAATCGCAGATTAATTAAGACTTATCAGAACCGCTCGACAGTGTAGAGTAATAAAATAATAAGACCACACTTTTAACAGCCTCTGCTTAGCCCATCGTATTACCTTACCGCGAATATCTTGGGACATGCCTGGGTTTCGGGAAGACAAGAACTTGTAGCTTTAGCGCGGCTCGTCCATAATTTTTTGCTACTGCTGCCACACTAATTAACAAAGAGATACGATGGGAGCCGCGGGACTGACTGTTGTTTTGAAATACACCGAGCTGACTCGTTGGCTGACTCATTATTGGGGCTGAGCGAGTACCGGTAAGATCGCTACAATAATCTGCAAGAATGAATACGAAGCACTTAATACTAATAATATACCTTAGCAAAGATAGGTTTGCTAACTTTATCGCTTTAGAAAATACGACAAACGGAACAAATATTTACTGTCCGATTAAGGTTAACTATGAGTATATTTCCATCCATTCATGCAGGTAAACTAACCTCTGATCCTATTGAGACAGGCAAACTAACCTCTGATCCTATTGAGACAGGTAAACTAACCTCTGATCCTATTGAGACAGGTAAACTAACCTCTGATCCTATTGAGACAGGTAAACTAACCTCTGATCCTATTGAGACAGGTAAACTAACCTCTGATCCTATTGAGACAGGCAAACTAACCTCTGATCCTATTGAGACAGGTAAACTAACCTCTGATCCTATTGAGACAGGTAAACTAACCTCTGATCCTATTGAGACAGGTAAACTAACCTCTGATCCTATTGAGACAGGTAAACTAACCTCTGATCCTATTGAGACAGGTAAACTAACCTCTGATCCTATTGAGACAGGTAAACTAACCTCTCAGATCTTATTGAGACAGGTAAACTAATCTCTCAGATCTTATTGAGACAGGTAAACTAACCTCTGATCCTATTGAGACAGGTAAACTAACCTCTGATCCTATTGAGACAGGTAAACTAACCTCTGATCCTATTGAGACAGGTAAACTAACCTCTCAGATCTTATTGAGACAGGTAAACTAATCTCTCAGATCTTATTGAGACAGGTAAACTAACCTCTCAGATCTTATTGAGACAGGTAAACTAATCTCTCAGATCTTATTGAGACAGGTAAACTAATCTCTCAGATCTTATTGAGACAGGTAAACTAACCTCTCAGATCTTATTGAGACAGGTAAACTAATCTCTCAGATCTTATTGAGACAGGTAAACTAACCCCTCAGATCTTATTGAGACAGGTAAACTAACCTTTCAGATCTTATTGAGACAGGTAAACTAACCTCTCAGATCTTATTGAGACAGATAAAATAACCTCTTAGATCTTATTGAGACAGGTAAACTAACCCCTCAGATCTTATTGAGACAGGTAAACTAACCCCTCAGATCTTATTGAGACAGGTAAACTAACCTCTCAGATCTTATTGAGACAGATAAAATAACCTCTCAGATCTTATTGAGACAGGTAAACTAACCCCTCAGATCTTATTGAGACAGGTAAACTAACCCCTCAGATCTTATTGAGACAGGTAAACTAACCCCTCAGATCTTATTGAGACAGGTAAACTAACCCCTCATATCTTATTGAGACAGGTAAACTAACCCCTCAGATCCTATTGAGACAGATAAACTAACCTCTTAGATCTTATTGAGACAGGCAAACTAACCTCTCAGATCTTATTGAGACAGGCAAACTAACCTCTCAGATCTTATTGAGACAGGTAAACTAACCTCTCAGATCCTACTGGGACAGGTAAACTAACCTCTCAGACCCTTTGGAAACAGGTAAATTAGTTTTTAGCCAGTGGAAAAAGCAGCCAGATACAGCTTATTTTTAACAAAGAAAACATTGTTTCAAACTCTTAAGTGTGCTCTAAAATAGCCACCTATGATTTTAACAATTAGCTGCATTTTTGCATATTGCGTCAACCAAAGCGGCCAAGAATGGGCAGCTCTCAGCCTCTCCAATCTACTGAAAAGCTGTCGTCTGTCTGTCTGTCTGTCAGTCAATCAGACGCTATCTAGCTTATTATACTGAGCCCAACTTTTGAATTGCAATTGCAACTGCCGCCAACAACAACCTCCACCCCCACACGCATCCCAAAATGGCGGACCACAGCCGCCGCAGCAGCAGCCGCCTTTTTGGCGAGGCGGTGGGCCTTGTATCCAACGGGGCAGAAAATTGCTCAAATTTGCAACAACCCCCTTCCTTCTCCCAAACCCCTTGCCTTTGCTTGCTGTGAATGCATATATTGCATACCGGTATATTGAGATTATGCCGATGATGATGACGCTATATAACAAGCTGAGACGACAGGTCAACGCAGATGATAAGGGAGACTGGAGAAGAGTGGGGATTCAGGGAGAGAGGGAGACAGACAGGAAGGCGATGACGGGCGGGGATCCGTCATGGGCTTTGAAAGGGCCGAGATCACCAGAGAGATGGAGAGAGCCAGACGGGCAGGTTGTTCCGTCGGTGATGAGAGGGTGACAGAGGCAGATGTTACAGACAGGCACGCGATATCATGACTATCTGTCATGGTCGTTGACTCCTCATTATAGGCTATGCGGCAAATTAAAAGGAAAATGGTTAATTACAAGTAAAAATTAAAAGCCTAACAATATGAGTTGGTGCCAATGCAATGCAATCGCAACGAGCCTGGCCAAGCGGAACAATTAAGTCTTACTAATGGTAACACTATTAGATTACATGTAATTTTAATGAAGCTGGTAAAGGTTAACTACAATTCAGTATCATCTGGAACCGGTAAACTAAAAAAGTTGTCACCTGGAACCAGTAAACTACATGTACAATAGTTGTCATCTGGAACCGGTAAACTACATGTACAATAGATGTCACCTGGAACCAGTAAACTACATGTACAATAGTTGTCATCTGGACCGGTAAACTACATGTACAATAGTTGTCACCTGGAACCGGTAAACTACATGTACAATAGTTGTCATCTGGAACCGGTAAACTACAATAGTTGTCATCTGGAACCGGTAAACTACAATAGTTGTCATCTGGAACCGGTAAACTACATGTACAATAGTTGTCATCTGGAACCGGTAAACTACATGTACAATAGTTGTCATCTGGAACCGGTAAACTACATGTACAATAGTTGTCATCTGGAACCGGTAAACTACATGTACAATAGTTGTCATCTGGAACCGGTAAACTACATGTACAATAGTTGTCATCTGGAACCGGTAAACTACATGTACAATAGTTGTCATCTGGAACCGGTAAACTACATGTACAATAGTTGTCATCTGGAACCGGTAAACTACAATAGTTGTCATCTGGAACCGGTAAACTACATGTACAATAGTTGTCATCTGGAACCGGTAAACTACATGTACAATAGTTGTCATCTGGAACCGGTAAACTACATGTAAAATAGATGTTATCTGGAACCGGTAAACTACAATAGTTGTCATCTGGAACCGGTAAACTACAATAGTTGTCATCTGGAACCGGTAAACTACAATAGTTGTCATCTGGAACCGGTAAACTACAATAGTTGTCACCTGGAACCGGTAAACTACAATAGTTGTCACCTTGAACCGGTAAACTACAATAGTTGTCACCTGGAACCGGTACACTACAATACAAACTTACATATTTGATCGCGGAAAATAAGTGTAATCTAAGCTACACTTGAAAGCATCATTGATCCCAGCAAGCTAGATGTCCGAAAGCGGTAAATTAAACTTCAAATTACTGTGGTATCATTTGATACCGACAAGCTACACATTTACCAGTCAGCCTGAGGATGTCTATGGCCAAAAGACTATTGATTCAGTGCAGTCAGCGAGCGGGGGGGAAGTGTTGAGATCTTCACTTGGTGCAGTTCTCAACTTGCATTATAGCCCTAACACGACAGTGCCAAATGACACCCAACGCCAGCATGTTGCAGTTCGAGAAGACATTCTCCAATATAGTCAAGTTAACCATGAATATAGCGTCACACCCTCACTTTTTGCGACGTGTAATCAACCGAATACCCAGAGGAGAGACTGGGCCAACAGCCGCACTTCGCCTTAAACTATTTTCTGCTGCCTTAATAATTCAATCTCCCCACCAGCATGGCAGGCTGGGCATTAATCCGCTGTAATGTAATTATTGCCAGCCAGTCTGCCTTTGGAAACTTGAGACCGCAGTTAGGCTAGGAAGACAGTTTAAGGCTTAGCGAGTTGTCCAATTTGCTTTTGCTCCAGCAGAACACTGGACAGCGGAATTCGCGGCATCAGCTACTGATGCCCAGTAGCAATGAAGAAACCTGTTGCCTGCAATCAGACTAATTCGCTATGACAGACAGCCATCTGTCATGGTTAATTTCTTCATTTCAGTCAGTTTGTTAAAGCATGGCGAAGCTTTGAGCGCTTTGAATAGGGAATATTGTAGTAGCAAACTGAAGGTAGATGAGCATGATTAAGGAACCAGAGGGTAACAGGCTGCCTGACAGAATGAACCAGAGGGCAACAGGCCGTCTGACTGAAGGGACCAGAGGGTAACAGACTGTCTGGCTGAATGAATCAGAGGGTAACAGGCTGTCGGACCGAAGGAACCACAGGGTAACAGGCTGTCTGACTGAAGGAACCAGAGGGTAACAGGCTGTCTGACTGAAGGGACCAGAGGGTAACAGGCTGCCTGACTGAAGGGTCCATAGGGTAACAGGCTGCCTGACTGAATGAATCAGAGGGTAACAGACTGTCGAACCGAAGGGACCAGAGGGTAACAGGCTGCCTGACTGAAGGGTCCAGAGGGTAACAGGCTGCCTGACTGAATGAATCAGAGGGTAACAGACTGTCGAACCGAAGGGACCAGAGGGTAACAGGCTGTCTGACTGAAGGAACCAGAGGGTAACAGGCTGTCTGACTGAAGGGACCAGAGGGTAACAGGCTGCCTGACTGAAGGGTCCAGAGGGTAACAGGCTGCCTGACTGAATGAATCAGAGGGTAACAGACTGTCGAACCGAAGGGACCAGAGGGTAACAGGCTGTCTGACTGAAGGGTCCAGAGGGTAACAGGCTGCCTGACTGAATGAATCAGAGGGTAACAGACTGTCGAACCGAAGGGACCAGAGGGTAACAGGCTGTCTGACTGAAGGGACCAGAGGGTAACAGGCTGTCTGACTGAAGGGACCAGGGGGTTACAGGCTGTCTGACTGAAGGAACCAGAGGGTAACAGGCTGTCTGACTGAAGGGTCCAGAGGGTAACAGGCTGTCTGACTGAAAGGGACCAGAGGGTAACAGGCTGTCTGACTGAAGGGACCAGGGGGTTACAGGCTGACAACTAGCGAGTGAAGTACAGACAGACAGACATCTAAATCTCACTGAAGCAATTAAATAGGCATTTCGGTGCAGTTGAAGTTGCAAAATTAAATAAACGAAAACAGAGCTATTGAAAAAAATTAATTGGGATAGAAAAACAAAACGCGTACTTATATATACACCGAATAAAACAATATTTATATTATTAAAAAATGAATCAACAGTGGTCATCGCTTGTTCACTATACTACTTATGGTAGCATCATACATCAATCCATCAATTACACAAAGTTCAACAAAAAGTAAATTCCTTATCAGAGACGGTAACAGGGGGAACAGGAAACAGTAAACAGGAAAAATCATAAACATAAATGTGCAAAAGTCGAATTAGAAAACCATAATATGCGATTTGTTAGTGATATCGCATAGATTAGATACGTACAATCTTGTAGGAATCTGTGTCTTGGTGGATCCTTTAATTTTAACAATCCTATCAAATAAAACGGTACCTAAAGATCTACAATGACATATTGACAATATTGGTGCAAGAAATTCTACTACAATGGCAACTGCCTCGTGCAGTTGGTCTGCAGATTTGCTAAATTGTACTTTTACTTGAAGAATTTATTATACAGTAATTTTTACAATAGAAATGAGAACACTAAGGGTCGTGGGTCAAATAGGCTGGTGGACCAATAGGTTGGTATGTGCAGTGGGGTGGTGGGTGCAATGGGGTGGTGTGTGCAATGGGGTGATGTGTGCAATGGGGTGATGTGTGCAATGGGGTGGTGTGTGCAATGGGGTGGTGTGTGCAATGGAGTGGTGGGTGCAATGGGGTGATGCGTGCAATGGGGTGGTGTGTGCAATGGGGTGATGTGTGCAGTGGGGTGGTGTGTGCAATGGGGTGATGTGTGCAATGGGGTGGTGTGTGCAGTGGGGTGATGCGTGCAATGGGGTGATGTGTGCAGTGGGGTGGTGTGTGCAATGGGGTGATGTGTGCAATGGGGTGGTGTGTGCAGTGGGGTGATGCGTGCAATGGGGTGATGCGTGCAATGGGGTGATGTGTGCAGTGGGGTGGTGTGTGCAATGGGGTGATGTGTGCAATGGGGTGGTGTGTGCAGTGGGGTGATGCGTGCAATGGGGTGATGTGTGCAATGGGGTGGTGTGTGCAGTGGGGTGGTGTGTGCAATGGGGTGATGTGTGCAATGGGGTGGTGTGTGCAGTGGGGTGGTGTGTGCAATGGGGTGATGTGTGCAATGGGGTGGTGTGTGCAGTGGGGTGGTGTGTGCAATGGGGTGATGTGTGCAATGGGGTGGTGTGTGCAGTGGGGTGGTGGGTGCAATGGGGTGATGTGTGCAGTGGGGTGATGTGTGCAATGGGTGGTGTGTGCAATGGGGTGGTGGGTGTCATGGGGTGGTGGGTGCAATGGGGTGGTGTGTGCAATGGGGTGGTGGGTGTCATGGGGTGCGGGAGCAATGGCGTGGCGCGTGCTTCACTGTGATTTCGTTTTGTTACAACTGCAAAAACTTTAGAAGTTTTTAAAACCGATTGAAGACGGTTGTCTGTCTGTATCTGTTCACTAAGATTGTACAGTAATGCCATTGCTCAATCAGGCACATGTTTTCTTGACACATGTTTGACACTGCAAGCAACAGAGGCGTTAGGAAAGCAAGAGTTTTTTCACAACGTGTGAGCAATAATCTATAGGCAACCACGGAGTGGAAGAGCACAAATTAGGGAAAAATAATTAAGCAGCCTAATAGTTTGATCAAGCTTTGAAAAAAGTCCCATAGCTTTACATGTAATGTGGTTTTATGATTCTTGACTCAATTTAAAGAAAAATCTAGCCAGAATATAGCGTGTGGGTACTGAAAATCTGGAATACGCTAGTTAAATTAGTTTCTGGCGTATCACACTATTAAGAATCTATACTGTACCAGGCTTTACTAGGTTAGCTGCAAACAGAACGCAGCACGCTTATCGAACAGCTACTCAAATTAATACTTTGAATCCAATATCTATTTTTAAACAAAAAATTTGAGCCAAAAATCAGCGGTACATGGCAGCTTCCTCGTTCGAGTAGAAGCACAGGTAGCAATCGGACAGCAACCGCTTCACCTCGGGCGGCGGCTGCACCGACGAGTCCTTCAGCTTGGAGCCGTTCAGCCAGGAGTCTATGTCGCCCGCGTCGGTCACTTCCGGTATGTTGTAGCCGCTCTCCAGGCCTGGCGCGCGGAAGTGGGGATGAACAGGTGAAGTATGCTAGTGTGGGTTGGGACAGTCAGAGTGAGGGCTCGGACAGTCAGAGTGAGGGTCAGGACAGTTAAAAAACTTAACAAGAGGCCAATATTGTTATTGCTCAATTGAATCAATAAATAATGGAGGCCTACCGCTCCGGTCGGCCATGCTGTCAAAGAACAACCACTTGGCTGGCCGGTTGTCGGGCTGGCACAGCCGCAGGAAGCACACGTAGTGGCTGGTGTGAATGCAGACAACTGCGAACAGCTTCATCTTCACCGGGCACTCAACAGGCTTGTCTTTGCCATATTTTTTAGTGACCTGTTTAGGATACTTAATTCCAACGGTCTTGTGCTGGGCCTTTGGATTCTTGTGATCCTTGTTGTTGTCAAAGCACTTCCTGAAAAGCAGAATTTCGGTAAACATATTTGGCATAGCAAGGTAGAGATGTGCTATATATTGCGCAGAGACAGACTTACTTGCAGAAAGTGTAATCTTTGCTGGCCTCCTGGAACTGCAAGAAGCAGTCGTGGCACTCCAATTCAGCAAGCTTTCCGCACACGCAGCACTGTCGCGGATGCTCAGTCAGCAAGTTGCTGATGTCCAGCTCCGTGGACGGCACCACCCGATCGAACAGCTTGTAGTCTTTGCCCGAGCGGGGTGTCTGCAGAACCAAACAGGACGGCGTCTGAGTCAGCTTGAGACCCGCCTGCAGCAGCGTCAGATGAAGCAGCGTCTCAGTGTCCGGCAGCTTTAGGTCGTACTGGCTGGAGTCAACAAACAGCTGCAACACGTGACAGGCCTGGTTGCTGCTCAGTTTGATGTAGGGATCGTGCTTGAGCGCGTGGTCCAGCAGCAGGTTGATGAACTCTTCCGGGTCTGGAGTGCGCACGTATTTTATGAGTGCTTAACTGACTACTGTCAGTAATTCTTCAGCCACACAACTGCTAGATTAACCACTTACCCTTCTCCTCGCCTAGCATGCCGGGCACTTTGCCCAGCTTATCCAGCTGTTCTCGCAGCTTGATCACGTGATCGGCTCGGACAAACTGGTGCCTTAAAGTTGAGTGACAGGTATAACAGTTGCTCAATGTGGTTTTACTTGAAAGAGAAAGGCAGCATTGACTCACTCTCTAAGGCAGTTCACAATGTTCAGCTTGAGGCACTTTTGAATTTCCTCATACTCTGGAATATCCTTCTTCTTATTCCGCTTTCGGTTCAGAACTCCATCAAATACGGAGACTGTGGTGAACATTGCGAACAGGGTTGCGTCCAGGTAACAAGAGTTGTGATGCCCCTGCAATGAGTTGCAGTGAGTGCAGAGATGTGCACAGGGTTAAAAGCCAAACTGCTGTTGAAAAGGGGTCGTTTTCACAAGTTCATAGAGCCCAAATAAAATTCTTAAATTGTCATCTAAGGGTATTGACTAGACAGGGTTTAAATATGTAGTAATAAATATTGGCATGAGGGCTGCGAAACGTCTTGGGCGACATCGTTCCACTGAAGAGACACATTTTGGCTCTAGAAAGCTCCCATCCAGATGGAATGTATTTTAACTGACGAATGCGCTCCAACTAGCAAAAGCTGAGGACACGACCCCAACCTCAACCAATGAAAAACAGTTATGTACCATCCGATGCGATCAAGACTGAAAAGCCCTATAAAAGCTCATGTTAACCAAGCAAGCAGCTCGTCTGGCCTCGCCTCTCTTTTCCTTCCTCGCCATTCTAGCTTACCTCCTTTGACTACTCTTGATTGACACTGCTAGGGTCTCAACCCAAACACTAAAACTGATAAATTGACTCAATAAAACTAAAAACAACAACTAACCCACGTTCC
>NIVC01001940.1:0-148894 GCA_002269645.1 Macrostomum lignano
CTACAACATACGCGGAAGTGACCGACGCGGGCGACATAGACTCCTGGCTGAACGGCTCCAAGCTGAAGGACTCGTCGGTGCAGCCGCCGCCCGAGGTGAAGCGGTTGCTGTCCGATTGCTACCTGTGCTTCTACTCGAACGAGGAAGCTGCCATGTACGCTGATTTTTGGCTCAAATTTTTTGTTTAAAAATAGATATTGGATTCAAAGTATTAATTTGAGTAGCTGTTCGATAAGCGTGCTGCGTTCTGTTTGCAGCTAACCTAGTAAAGCCTGGTACAGTATAGATTCTTAATAGTGTGATACGCCAGAAACTAATTTAACTAGCGTATTCCAGATTTTCAGTACCCACACGCTATATTCTGGCTAGATTTTTCTTTAAATTGAGTCAAGAATCATAAAACCACATTACATGTAAAGCTATGGGACTTTTTTCAAAGCTTGATCAAACTATTAGGCTGCTTAATTATTTTTCCCTAATTTGTGCTCTTCCACTCCGTGGTTGCCTATAGATTATTGCTCACACGTTGTGAAAAAACTCTTGCTTTCCTAACGCCTCTGTTGCTTGCAGTGTCAAACATGTGTCAAGAAAACATGTGCCTGATTGAGCAATGGCATTACTGTACAATCTTAGTGAACAGATACAGACAGACAACCGTCTTCAATCGTTTTAAAAACTTCTAAAGTTTTTGCAGTTGTAACAAAACGAAATCACAGTGAAGCACGCGCCACGCCATTGCTCCCGCACCCCATGACACCCACCACCCCATTGCCACACCACCCCATTGCACCCACCACCCCATGACACCCACCACCCCATTGCACACACCACCCCATTGCACACATCACCCCACTGCACACATCACCCCATTGCACCCACCACCCCACTGCACACACCACCCCATTGCACACATCACCCCATTGCACACACCACCCCACTGCCACACACCACCCCATTGCACACATCACCCCATTGCACACACCACCACCCCCATGCACACCCACCCCATTGCACACATCACCCCATTGCACACACACACCCCACTGCACACACCACCCCATTGCACACATCACCCCATTGCACGCATCACCCCACTGCACACACCACCCCATTGCACACATCACCCCATTGCACACACCACCCCACTGCACACATCACCCCATTGCACGCATCACCCCATTGCACGCATCACCCCACTGCACACACCACACCCATTGCACACATCACCCCATTGCACACACACACCCCACTGCACACATCACCCCATTGCACGCATCACCCCACTGCACACACCACCCCATTGCACACATCACCCCATTGCACACACCACCCCACTGCACACATCACCCCATTGCACACACCACCCCATTGCACGCATCACCCCATTGCACCCACCACTCCATTGCACACACCACCCCATTGCACACACCACCCCATTGCACACATCACCCCATTGCACGCATCACCCCATTGCACCCACCACCCCATTGCACACATCACCCCATTGCACACATCACCCCATTGCACCCACCACCCCACTGCACATACCAACCTATTGGTCCACCAGCCCATTTGACCCACGACCCTTAGTGTTCTCATTTCTATTGTAAAAAATACTGTATAATAAATTCTTCAAGTAAAAGTACAATTTAGCAAATCTGCAGACCAACTGCACGAGGCAGTTGCCATTGTAGTAGAATTTCTTGCACCAATATTGTCAATATGTCATTGTAGATCTTTAGGTACCGTTTTATTTGACAGGATTGTTAAAATTAAAGGATCCACCAAGACACAGATTCCTAAAAGATTGTACGTATCTAATCTATGCGATATCACTAACAAATCGCATATTATGGTTTTCTAATTCGACTTTTGCACATTTATGTTTATGATTTTTCCTGTTTACTGTTTCCTGTTCCCCCTGTTACCGTCTCTGATAAGGAATTTACTTTTTGTTGAACTTTGTGTAATGGATGGATTGATGTATGATGCTACCATAAGTAGTATAGTGAACAAGCGATGACCACTGTTGATTCATTTTTTAATAATATAAATATTGTTTTATTCGGTGTATATATAAGTACGCGTTTTGTTTTTCTATCCCAATTAATTTTTTTCAATAGCTCTGTTTTCGTTTATTTAATTTTGCAACTTCAACTGCACCGAAATGCCTATTTAATTGCTTCAGTGAGATTTAAATGTCTGTCTGTACTTCACTCGCTAGTTGTCAGCCTGTAACCCCCTGGTCCCTTCAGTCAGACAGCCTGTTACCCTCTGGTCCCTTCAGTCAGACAGCCTGTTACCCTCTGGACCCTTCAGTCAGACAGCCTGTTACCCTCTGGTTCCTTCAGTCAGACAGCCTGTAACCCCCTGGTCCCTTCAGTCAGACAGCCTGTTACCCTCTGGTCCCTTCAGTCAGACAGCCTGTTACCCTCTGGTCCCTTCGGTTCGACAGTCTGTTACCCTCTGATTCATTCAGTCAGGCAGCCTGTTACCCTCTGGACCCTTCAGTCAGACAGCCTGTTACCCTCTGGTCCCTTCGGTTCGACAGTCTGTTACCCTCTGATTCATTCAGTCAGGCAGCCTGTTACCCTCTGGACCCTTCAGTCAGGCAGCCTGTTACCCTCTGGTCCCTTCAGTCAGACAGCCTGTTACCCTCTGGTTCCTTCAGTCAGACAGCCTGTTACCCTCTGGTCCCTTCGGTTCGACAGTCTGTTACCCTCTGATTCATTCAGTCAGGCAGCCTGTTACCCTCTGGACCCTTCAGTCAGGCAGCCTGTTACCCTCTGGTCCCTTCGGTTCGACAGTCTGTTACCCTCTGATTCATTCAGTCAGGCAGCCTGTTACCCTATGGACCCTTCAGTCAGGCAGCCTGTTACCCTCTGGTCCCTTCAGTCAGACAGCCTGTTACCCTCTGGTTCCTTCAGTCAGACAGCCTGTTACCCTGTGGTTCCTTCGGTCCGACAGCCTGTTACCCTCTGATTCATTCAGCCAGACAGTCTGTTACCCTCTGGTCCCTTCAGTCAGACGGCCTGTTGCCCTCTGGTTCCTTCAGTCAGACAGCCTGTTACCCTGTGGTTCCTTCGGTCCGACAGCCTGTTACCCTCTGATTCATTCAGCCAGACAGTCTGTTACCCTCTGGTCCCTTCAGTCAGACGGCCTGTTGCCCTCTGGTTCATTCTGTCAGGCAGCCTGTTACCCTCTGGTTCCTTAATCATGCTCATCTACCTTCAGTTTGCTACTACAATATTCCCTATTCAAAGCGCTCAAAGCTTCGCCATGCTTTAACAAACTGACTGAAATGAAGAAATTAACCATGACAGATGGCTGTCTGTCATAGCGAATTAGTCTGATTGCAGGCAACAGGTTTCTTCATTGCTACTGGGCATCAGTAGCTGATGCCGCGAATTCCGCTGTCCAGTGTTCTGCTGGAGCAAAAGCAAATTGGACAACTCGCTAAGCCTTAAACTGTCTTCCTAGCCTAACTGCGGTCTCAAGTTTCCAAAGGCAGACTGGCTGGCAATAATTACATTACAGCGGATTAATGCCCAGCCTGCCATGCTGGTGGGAGATTGAATTATTAAGGCAGCAGAAAATAGTTTAAGGCGAAGTGCGGCTGTTGGCCCAGTCTCTCCTCTGGGTATTCGGTTGATTACACGTCGCAAAAAGTGAGGGTGTGACGCTATATTCATGGTTAACTTGACTATATTGGAGAATGTCTTCTCGAACTGCAACATGCTGGCGTTGGGTGTCATTTGGCACTGTCGTGTTAGGGCTATAATGCAAGTTGAGAACTGCACCAAGTGAAGATCTCAACACTTCCCCCCCCCGCTCGCTGACTGCACTGAATCAATAGTCTTTTGGCCATAGACATCCTCAGGCTGACTGGTAAATGTGTAGCTTGTCGGTATCAAATGATACCACAGTAATTTGAAGTTTAATTTACCGCTTTCGGACATCTAGCTTGCTGGGATCAATGATGCTTTCAAGTGTAGCTTAGATTACACTTATTTTCCGCGATCAAATATGTAAGTTTGTATTGTAGTGTACCGGTTCCAGGTGACAACTATTGTAGTTTACCGGTTCAAGGTGACAACTATTGTAGTTTACCGGTTCCAGGTGACAACTATTGTAGTTTACCGGTTCCAGATGACAACTATTGTAGTTTACCGGTTCCAGATGACAACTATTGTAGTTTACCGGTTCCAGATAACATCTATTTTACATGTAGTTTACCGGTTCCAGATGACAACTATTGTACATGTAGTTTACCGGTTCCAGATGACAACTATTGTACATGTAGTTTACCGGTTCCAGATGACAACTATTGTAGTTTACCGGTTCCAGATGACAACTATTGTACATGTAGTTTACCGGTTCCAGATGACAACTATTGTACATGTAGTTTACCGGTTCCAGATGACAACTATTGTACATGTAGTTTACCGGTTCCAGATGACAACTATTGTACATGTAGTTTACCGGTTCCAGATGACAACTATTGTACATGTAGTTTACCGGTTCCAGATGACAACTATTGTAGTTTACCGGTTCCAGATGACAACTATTGTAGTTTACCGGTTCCAGATGACAACTATTGTACATGTAGTTTACCGGTTCCAGGTGACAACTATTGTACATGTAGTTTACCGGTCCAGATGACAACTATTGTACATGTAGTTTACTGGTTCCAGGTGACATCTATTGTACATGTAGTTTACCGGTTCCAGATGACAACTATTGTACATGTAGTTTACTGGTTCCAGGTGACAACTTTTTTAGTTTACCGGTTCCAGATGATACTGAATTGTAGTTAACCTTTACCAGCTTCATTAAAATTACATGTAATCTAATAGTGTTACCATTAGTAAGACTTAATTGTTCCGCTTGGCCAGGCTCGTTGCGATTGCATTGCATTGGCACCAACTCATATTGTTAGGCTTTTAATTTTTACTTGTAATTAACCATTTTCCTTTTAATTTGCCGCATAGCCTATAATGAGGAGTCAACGACCATGACAGATAGTCATGATATCGCGTGCCTGTCTGTAACATCTGCCTCTGTCACCCTCTCATCACCGACGGAACAACCTGCCCGTCTGGCTCTCTCCATCTCTCTGGTGATCTCGGCCCTTTCAAAGCCCATGACGGATCCCCGCCCCGTCATCGCCTTCCTGTCTGTCTCCCTCTCTCCCTGAATCCCCACTCTTCTCCAGTCTCCCTTATCATCTGCGTTGACCTGTCGTCTCAGCTTGTTATATAGCGTCATCATCATCGGCATAATCTCAATATACCGGTATGCAATATATGCATTCACAGCAAGCAAAGGCAAGGGGTTTGGGAGAAGGAAGGGGGTTGTTGCAAATTTGAGCAATTTTCTGCCCCGTTGGATACAAGGCCCACCGCCTCGCCAAAAAGGCGGCTGCTGCTGCGGCGGCTGTGGTCCGCCATTTTGGGATGCGTGTGGGGGTGGAGGTTGTTGTTGGCGGCAGTTGCAATTGCAATTCAAAAGTTGGGCTCAGTATAATAAGCTAGATAGCGTCTGATTGACTGACAGACAGACAGACAGACGACAGCTTTTCAGTAGATTGGAGAGGCTGAGAGCTGCCCATTCTTGGCCGCTTTGGTTGACGCAATATGCAAAAATGCAGCTAATTGTTAAAATCATAGGTGGCTATTTTAGAGCACACTTAAGAGTTTGAAACAATGTTTTCTTTGTTAAAAATAAGCTGTATCTGGCTGCTTTTTCCACTGGCTAAAAACTAATTTACCTGTTTCCAAAGGGTCTGAGAGGTTAGTTTACCTGTCCCAGTAGGATCTGAGAGGTTAGTTTACCTGTCTCAATAAGATCTGAGAGGTTAGTTTGCCTGTCTCAATAAGATCTGAGAGGTTAGTTTGCCTGTCTCAATAAGATCTAAGAGGTTAGTTTATCTGTCTCAATAGGATCTGAGGGTTAGTTTACCTGTCTCAATAAGATCTGAGGGGTTAGTTTACCTGTCTCAATAAGATCTGAGGGGTTAGTTTACCTGTCTCAATAAGATCTGAGGGGTTAGTTTACCTGTCTCAATAAGATCTGAGGGGTTAGTTTACCTGTCTCAATAAGATCTGAGAGGTTATTTTATCTGTCTCAATAAGATCTGAGAGGTTAGTTTACCTGTCTCAATAAGATCTGAGGGGTTAGTTTACCTGTCTCAATAAGATCTGAGGGGTTAGTTTACCTGTCTCAATAAGATCTAAGAGGTTATTTTATCTGTCTCAATAAGATCTGAGAGGTTAGTTTACCTGTCTCAATAAGATCTGAAAGGTTAGTTTACCTGTCTCAATAAGATCTGAGGGGTTAGTTTACCTGTCTCAATAAGATCTGAGAGATTAGTTTACCTGTCTCAATAAGATCTGAGAGGTTAGTTTACCTGTCTCAATAAGATCTGAGAGATTAGTTTACCTGTCTCAATAAGATCTGAGAGATTAGTTTACCTGTCTCAATAAGATCTGAGAGGTTAGTTTACCTGTCTCAATAAGATCTGAGAGATTAGTTTACCTGTCTCAATAAGATCTGAGAGGTTAGTTTACCTGTCTCAATAGGATCAGAGGTTAGTTTACCTGTCTCAATAGGATCAGAGGTTAGTTTACCTGTCTCAATAGGATCAGAGGTTAGTTTACCTGTCTCAATAAGATCTGAGAGATTAGTTTACCTGTCTCAATAAGATCTGAGAGGTTAGTTTACCTGTCTCAATAGGATCAGAGGTTAGTTTACCTGTCTCAATAGGATCAGAGGTTAGTTTACCTGTCTCAATAGGATCAGAGGTTAGTTTACCTGTCTCAATAGGATCAGAGGTTAGTTTACCTGTCTCAATAGGATCAGAGGTTAGTTTACCTGTCTCAATAGGATCAGAGGTTAGTTTGCCTGTCTCAATAGGATCAGAGGTTAGTTTACCTGCATGAATGGATGGAAATATACTCATAGTTAACCTTAATCGGACAGTAAATATTTGTTCCGTTTGTCGTATTTTCTAAAGCGATAAAGTTAGCAAACCTATCTTTACTAAGGTATATTATTAGTATTAAGTGCTTCGTATTCATTCTTGCAGATTATTGTAGCGATCTTACCGGTACTCGCTCAGCCCCAATAATGAGTCAGCCAACGAGTCAGCTCGGTGTATTTCAAAACAACAGTCAGTCCCGCGGCTCCCATCGTATCTCTTTGTTAATTAGTGTGGCAGCAGTAGCAAAAAATTATGGACGAGCCGCGCTAAAGCTACAAGTTCTTGTCTTCCCCGAAACCCAGGCATGTCCCAAGATATTCGCGGTAAGGTAATACGATGGGCTAAGCAGAGGCTGTTAAAAGTGTGGTCTTATTATTTTATTACTCTACACTGTCGAGCGGTTCTGATAAGTCTTAATTAATCTGCGATTGCATTTTTCCGCCAGATTTACCTTCCCCTCACTACTAAGTGTCCTCTCTCGACAAGATGCGTATTGCAGACTGCCATGCAGCATTCTTATCTTCCCGCTCAGCAGCAGCCTCTCTTTGTGTGCGTGCTTATCAAATTGAGCTCCCTGTTGTCGCTGAAATAATAATTGTTAGCTGATTGAGATGCAAATGAGCAGTTTAGGGAGAAGCGAGCTGTCAATTCGGGTGTAAAATGCAAAAAAATTTCTGTGAGCACGACAACAGCTGACGGATACCTCGTTTGAATCGTTAATGCCCCCCCCATGCAGTCAGCATATTCAATACAGAGCTCATGTATGTGGAAATTTGCTCAGAAGGACACAGATGCTTTTTATAGCCTGCAGATATATAGAGACTTGCTTTGAGGCATTGAGACAAGTCTTATACTTACTATCTGACACACCTGTCTGACTGTTGGTAATTGGTAATTTCTTTGGCTCAAATTTACTTTGACTAGATAAGTGGATCGATTGGATGGGAGAAGAAGACGCTCAGAGGGAGGGATTTGGGATTAAGGTCATGGTCGTCGCGTGCAGGTTGCGTGAGGAGTAGAGAGAGGAGCTTGTGAAAAATCATTTCTTTCGTGTCTAAAGTTATGAAACTCGTCATAACTACTTCTTCTAAAAGTAGATTCTTTGATTAGAAAAAGTTCTACAATGTAAATCTTCAAATAATTTTTGCTCAAGGTATATATATTAGATTTTGAAACCTGCATGTTTAGTTGAAGCCATAAAACTGCTTTTATGAGTATATCATGCTGGCACATTGCGTTGAGCAGTTGCTACCCCTAAGGCAAACATTCGCTTAATTTGTGGGGTGGAGGGTTGAGACTGGGTGTTCCGTATATTAGCTATCGGAAGCTGAGCAGACATGACATCTTGTGCTAGCCTGGGCTCAGGCAAGCGAAGGAAGGGAATCGATGGCCTAATTAAAACGGGATAAAGGAAGTGGAGATGCCGAGCGAAGGGCCTCATAACGGATGTGGCTTGATGACTGAGGTATCATAGATATGGGAAAGGCCTTTTAATTACAGTCAATGCATGCCGTGTTTGCCTGCCTGGCCGCCCCCCCCCCCCGGGACTGCGAGCTCAAACTGTTTGCTCACACGGGGCGTCTGTAAGGCTGGTGAGCAAAGATTAAGCAATGCAGGCAGGTGAGCTGACCGCTTAAACAAATTTTATCTCGAGACCAGGGGACAGGGAACCTAGCATTCGAGATGGGGACCCCTGGTTCGATTCCGAGCGCGTTCGCATTCATCTGAGGGCTCGTGTGCACGCAAATTGGCGTGACAATGTCGCCAAAGGCGTTGCGCCACAGGGTGCCCGCAGCCCTCCTGCAACAATATTTATTTTTTGAGGTGGTGGCACTGCCCCCCCCCCCCCCCAGATACGACCGTATTTGAATTTTATTGCCTAGCTGCAATGAGGGAGTTCAGAGGGGTCAGCTTCCCCCTTAGAAAAATGGGGGGGTGGGTATTTTACAATATTAAAGGCAGGGGGGTTGTGTGCACCCTGGCGCACTTCAAGCGACATTGTCACAACCGGCGAGAGGCATTGCTGCCCATTCCGCCGACTCCCCTGAGCAGGCACACAAGCGCGCGGATACGTACGCAGTCATACGCACAGGCACACACTCACACAGGAGTGTACAGCGGCCCTAACTTTATATTATCGTTCGGCATGTACACTTCACTGTGCCTTGGAGGGTTGGCTCTCAAGGCCGTTAATTGCACGAGCAGAGCCAAGCCAAGATTCCAATTTAGCCTCAAATTAATGTGACTGCACTTGGAATCGAGCCTGGGCCGCTGGTACATCAGAGCGCCGTGCTGGACCCTGGGAAAAATATCCTGCCTGCTAAACGCAACCTTGCACAAGCGCGCAATGACGAAGGCGCGCATTGATTAATTACGAGTATTTAATTGGAATCGCCCGGAGTCTTTGTAACAAAAGTTATTTTTGTACTCATCACTTTCGCTCTCGGCTTGTCAAAACTAGGCGTCACTCGCCATCGCTTATTATATAAAATGCAAAACTGTAAAAGTGCGCGCGGACGGAAGGCATCGCGCTTTTCTAAGAAAGAACTAATTCCTCTAGAAAATACAAATAAAAAGTCTTTGTTTGACAATCAGACGGCATTCATTTAAATAGAATTAATATTATGAAGTTTAAAATAGAAGTTTTACACAATAAAATACTATTTTTATTTGATTAAAATACGAGCATTTAAGCACAGAAAAGAGGAGAGTACAGTTTAAAAAATAAGAGTACGATCGGGACTATAAGACTCATTACAATTTTGTCAATTTTATGATACAAGCCTTCAGTATAGTTTCATGAAGAGTTTATTGTGGGAATTTATTTTCAATTTGTGCTGTACACTTGAACATCTTACGTACAGCATTTGCAGCATACGACTTAATTATTATTTGATTTTGTTTTAACGCGACTAAACCAATTTATAAAAAAATTATTAGCTATGTTACAGCGAGTATTAGTTGGCAAAAGCAAATCAATTTTTTGAAACAGTTATACAGATCTGTCTTTCCGGTTCCTGTCTTTGATTGTTTTGGTTGTTTTCTGCGATTTGTAAGCCAATAAAAGGTGAATAGGTGTAGTGACACTAAATTATAGGTATTAGTCTGTTTGGCCTATTTAATTTGAAAGATAGATTAAATTATTGGACTTAGTTTAGATTTGCTGGGCTACAACCCCTAGTTAGAGCGTTAGAGGTCAGAGCGTCGGACTCACGACTGGAAGGTCGGGGGTTCGATTCTCGACCCACTCAGAACAACTTGTGTCCTTCAGCAGGACACTTAACTCTGCATTGCTTCAGTTCACCCAGCTGTAAAATGGGTGCCAGCATTAGCTGGGGTAATTGAGGGTGTGTGTGGCGACCCCCCCCCCCAGTCCTTGGACTGAACAGCCGTACGCAGCCTTCAGATGCGCCGCGCAATAGCTGCGGCTGAGCTGTCGGTTGCACATCTGGCCATTAGCGCAGGTGTAATCAATTATTCTAATTACTTTTCTGGAGTTTCAGAATTCAATGATCTGCAAGCATTTTTAATTTACAGATCAGAAAAAAGATTTTTGAAAAAAGTATTTGAGAAGATAATTGCTTTTTTTAGAACACACCACGTGATTCTCTTTTTCGCTAATGCTTATCTAAGCAAAATTGAGCCTTCAAATAAAATTCCTACAGTGTTGCGGCCTGATGGCCTAATCGCGCGAGGACAGGAAAGACGAGACACATCCTTCCGTTCAAATAGAGCCTCTCTAACAGGATATTTTGTTGCTGATGCTGTTCAGGCTATTCCGTCATCTCTCTACCAGCGGTCCTTTGTTCGAATCTGCCGCTTGGCCGTCACACGAACGAGCTGGCCTGCTGCTGGAACAGCGCTGGCTGAAATCTGCCGACCGTGGCCGACCTGCCCGATGTCGTCAGCCCGACGTTGTTGCCGCTGCCGCTGCCGCTGCCGCTGGTTGCCGAGGCTGGCAGCTCGTCGACTTGAGCACCAGCCGACTGCAGCAGCCTGTCGCTGCTGTCTGAGTTCTGCTGCTGCCTTGCTGTGCAGCTATTGGTTGTGGCATCGTAATACTGCTGTGACACCTGCTGCTGCTGCTGCTCTTGAGCCGTCGCGTAGTAGCCTCTGGCTTTTCTGACCGGAGCCAGGCTGGTGTACTGGTGCTGGCGCTGCCGCTGCCGTTGGCCGTGACCCGCCGCTGTTGCCGTCTGCCAGACCCGGTCCGAGCCGCCCAGGGTGACCACTGCAGTTTCGGGGTGTTTGGGCCAGTCTAGTTTGAATGGTTCCTGTAAACTCCGGTCTTGGCTAACGGATTCTCTCTTCTGTATCTTTATGAGTACCCAAAGTCATCAACTTCGTTGATGGTAGAAATCTGTGCCCCCACCCCCAAATAAAACGGAAATTTTGCTCTTAATTATGTGGGAAATTTAGCATTAGTGAATTGAGAAATTCCTCCTTCTTCCAGTGAGAAATTCCCCCCTCTTCAAGTGAGAAATCCCCCCTCTTCAAATGAGAAATTCCCCCCTCTTCAAGTGAGAAATTCCCCCCTCTTCAAGTGAGAAGTTCCTCCTCTTCAAGAGAAAATTTGTTCTCATTCGTCTAGTGGGAAAATTCCCTCCAAAAAGTGAGAACTTCCTCACATCTAAGACGAGAACAATAATTTGTGCATCAATGAAAGATGATCCCAGATGAATCCCCCATATTCTTGTTGATAGCTACTCAAGTCCTAGGTACATGTATTACAATAGAAAACAATGGGAAAATCTAAAAATACGGTAAAATCAAAATTAATTCTTCACTAAGCAGAGGTTTCTATCCATTGTTAAAATGGAATATCCGAAATAACATACGCACCAATCGATGACACTGAGACAATGCAATGCATTATAAACAATGCAAAACAATGCAGAGATATTCTTAGCGTTCTTTTTCCAGTCCCGTGTTTTCATTTTCAAACAGTCAATCGCCACTGCTCCTGCACTGCGGTTATAAAAAAACTTTCGAAATTTCGTCTTTTTTTGTAACTTCCTCCTGCCTCAACGGCTGGCTTTCAATGGTGGGGAGTTTTTACAGCTCCGGCTTCCCAGTCTCTGCTCGCTCGGAATTGAAAATCAAAAGGCGGCTTCAACTCAGCAACTCAGGGCAGCCCTGAAGTCGAGCGGTCATAAAAAAAGCAAAATGCTTGCGGGACAGGAGGCTAGAGCAGTGAAGAAGATGAGGCACAGAGAGAAGGAGAACAGGAAGAGTCCCAGATCAAAGCTTTTGCCGGATCCCAAATTTAGGGGCGACCCCCGCTGAGACAAAGAGCAAACCAAGGGAAGCTGGACGAGGCTCTGCTTCCGTGTGAAGCAGAAGTATGGGAAACTAATTGAAGTCTGACACGGAACTCCCGAAGCCGCCCGGGTGCACCGCGACTCGGAGGGTGGGGGGGGGAGCTGAGGCCTGCCGACTTCGCTCTCTTCGATTAGCTTGCCCACCAATGATGAAGGAATAGGATGGATTGCTAATCTAGCCCACCAATGATGAAGGAATAGGATGGATTGCTAATCTAGCCCACCAATGATGAAGGAATAGGATGGATTGCTAATCTAGCCCACCAATGATGAAGGAATAGGATGGATTGCTAATCTAGCCCACCACTGATCAAGGAATGAGATGGATTGCTAATCTAGCCCACCACTGATCAAGGAATAAGATGGATTGCTAATCTAGCCCACCACTGATCAAGGAATAAGATGGATTGCTAATCTAGCCCACCGCAGATAATGGGATTAGAATGCAGGAGGTTCCATTCTATCTATTCCAATTTGCTTTTATTTTATTCCCAATAGACAGCGCAACTTCTGCAGGAACACGCGGGGCAAATTTGGAAGAAAGCGTTGTTTGAAAACGAAGAACAGAATCCACTCGGAGGAAACTTCCGCAGAAATCGCTAAAAAACTGAAGGGGTGGCCCTACAACATAAAATTAAAAATTTATGCCCTCTCATACTGTAGCAGCAAGTTCCCCATGCGAAGGAAAGCACAAAGAACATAAAAAGGGAATTAGCTGAGCGTTCAAGTGGCTTTGGGGGGGGGGGGCGGCAGGGCACGGAGACACCGCAGTATCCGAGTGTCCGGCGATAAAATGGCGGCCATTATTTGCAACGAGCAGTGCGATGCGTGACCCAATTCCGGGCGAATGTGTCTCTTAAAACGTTTCAGTTTGGAAACTCAAGATCCATGAAAGCTAGAAAAAAGTTCTGCTCTTATAGTTTCGAATATAAAATAGACAGTGCACCGAATTTTTTGCACGGCAACTCGTACCTTGATAGGTGTTTGCCGGGCCGACTCCATCGACGCTGCCCAGCTCCTTGGATGCCGCAAAGCCGCAGTGGCGTCTGTCGGGCAGCTGGCGATCCTGCCTGTGCAGGCTCTCCTGCAGGCTCAGCAGCTGCAAATTTGGGAGCTAATTGTAAAAATAATTAAACTACGAGTAATTGAGGTAAAATCAGTGTACATTGGCTTGCCGGGGGAGCATGAATGTACATTGGCTTGCCGGGGGAGCATGAATGTACATTGGCTTGCCGGGGGAGCATGAATGTACATTGGCTTGCCGGGGGAGCATGAATGTACATTGGCTTGCCGGGGGAGCATGAATGTACATTGGCTTGCCGGGGGAGCATGAATGTACATTGGCTTGCCGGGGAGCATGAATGTACATTGGCTTGCCGGGGGAGCATGAATGTACATTGGCTTGCCGGGGGAGCATGAATGTACACTGGCTTGCCGGGGAGCGAGAATGTACATTGGCTTGCCGGGGAGCGAGAATGTACACTGACTCTGACTGACTAAGGAGCATGAATGTACTTCTGACTGACTGTCATTAATTTTTACCTGTTCAAAAGACCAGGAAAGTACATTAGCTGACCGAGAGAGCATGGAGACAGTTCAATAGCAAGGAGAGGCGGTTTGAATGTACATGAGCTAGTCTGAGAGCATCAGTTTGAATTATTCAAATACAGCAGTAGAACAAGCCTTATCTCTTTATAACTGTACTATTTATTCCATTGAAAAAAATATTTTAAAAATGCCAACGCAAGAAAGGCAAAATTGGTCTCCCCAGATTCTACTAAAATCGCCCCCCTTCCTACGCCTCAGAAATCTGCCAATGCGATCTCGAACCGTTCAGCCTCCCTTATAAGCTAGCCTCATCATGGCTGGAGTCTTTGCGAGCAATTAAAAGCGCAAGAATTTCTTTCCCCAAGGCCCGTCTCGTCTGATTTGATTTTTCCTATTCTATTCCGGAGCCGCGCGGCTCTTTGAATCTCAATTTGCCGGCGAAATTCTGACAGACAAAAGTGGCTGGAATAATAAGAGTAGCAAGAAGCGGTCGGTTTGAGTTATTCCAAAGTTTTTGAGCTGGGTCGCTTTGTTGAATTTTTAATTAGCTGGGGGAAATTAAGATAGAGGTTCCATGGCTCCGCAAGAAAACGTGATCCGCGCCCTTACCGGTGGTCCCGCCGTGAATAGCAGGGCCTCCTGTCCTCCCGCGGTGTCCTCGGCTGACCTCGCCGCGTTTGGATCCGCGGTTGACGATGGTTGGTGTTTGGATCGCTTGGTGCTGCTCCCTGCGAATGAAGGGGTTTGGATACTTCTGTTTATTACAACCAGAGTTTATTGAGTTCGACCTTCAAGTGGGATTACTCTGGCTTTGATACGGGACTCCCATTCTACTGGGATTTACCTGTCCTTCGATGTGGGATTCTCCATTTGAGTGGGATTTCCCTGGCCTTTGATGTGGGATTTCCCATTCGATAGCGGTTTCCACTTCTAGTGGGATCTCCCTAGCAACTAAACTGGGATTCTCCCTAGCAACTAGATAAGATGGCAATGGTTCTATCTCACAAAACTTTACAGTATCTTTTTGCGCATATTTCCCAATCCTAAACTGATATCCGGATGTTAGGATGGGGGGGTAAATTAATCAAGCTACGAGGCAGCATATTTTTTTGAAAACATTCCACAACGCACTTCTCCGAAATTAATTGCTTTTCAAAGGTATAGCAACGGACCTCTGGGTGGGTTTGCCTGGAAACCTCGGATCGCTGCAGCTTCAATGAAAACAAGTGGAATTTCCTGACTGGCGTTGCAAATTGACGTGAAATCTATCCCTCAACAAGTCCGGCTTGGGCTGCTTGCCCCGATCAGTAGTTGGTTTGAATGCCTCACCCGCTTGTCTATCACGGACTAACGACCTGTTCAGACTGCCATCCCTCAATCCTTGTTGGCCCTCAGCATTTTTAATTCGAGTATCTTGCAATCGTGTAGGCAGTCTGCCTGTCTGATTGACCGCTGCCCATCTGAGGGGCGATCTTTTGAAATTTAAGGCTAGAAAATAATTTCAGCTTAAGCGCGTGTCAAAAATTTTTACTCGGCCTCTTCAACTTGAACCGATCGGCAGCCCAGCGGCCCTTTTGAAGCCGCAAAGCCCGGGGCCCTTTGCCCGCCACTTCATCATCGCAAGGGCGGCGGCAACCGCAGCTTCCCCGGGGAGGGATGGGCTCGGGTCCGGGATCTGATGTTTTTACAACCGAGTTTGGGGGGAGGCTTCGAGTGCGCACGAGAGAGAGAGGGGGGAATTAAGAAGTTTGGGGAACAAGTTTAAAGGAGCTGCTGCCCACCTCACTCTATAGTTTTTCTCTGGCAGGAGAGATTCACTGCTAGTTTTCTGCACGGCGCCCGCCTCTCAGAGCTCTTAGGGAAGCAGAACGGCAGTTGAGATCAAATCTCGACTGATGATTGCCGATCTGTCTTCTTTGTCAGAGAGCAAGAGGATCGAAAAACAGGGGTAGGAAGAGAATTTTGTTCTACTCGGAAATCCCACGTGTAATTAGTTGGCTTCTAATGCGACGATTGGGAGCTGACTTTGCAACAGCAGCGTAGGTTTAGAATGTTCCCATGGGATTTTTAGCAATACCTCAACAGTTAAACTAATCTTGTTGACGTTAGCTAGGTATTTTTTTGGCGGAGTTCGAAATCCTTCACCCTAAGCCTAAGCCTAACTCGACAAAACGTTTTTTGTAGAACAATCAGCAAGTAAGTCCCATCGATTACAATGGAAAGTGGACTTCGCGGAAGAGTGTCTGTCTTCAGATTTAACCGAAGTCAACAAATGCCTCAGAAATTCTTTTCTGTAACTAAGCTACTTGGTGCCACCCCGCTTCACTTACTTATCATTTCAAGTTTGTCAAATTAGCTAAGCTCTAGTCCGGGCAGTGCAGCTTCTGTCAGCTGCATCGCTCTCCAGATTAGCCAGTGGCGCTTGTCTAAATGGGAGGACGGTCGCTGATGCAGAGGGGACAGCTGCTGTCCTGCAGATGGTGGCCGAATTAGCCAGTTCCCCTCTTGTCCGTTAGCCACCCCCCTTAGCGTCCCAACTGATTAATTTGCTTGTCATTGCACACCGAAGCATAAAGTATTGCAGTAAGCCATTACTAGTGAGTACATGTATCCTTCGGCTGCTAAAATTAATGTCTGGTATAAGGATATCGAAGCTCTGAACCTCCTGAAGTTTAACAGTTTAGCATTCCAACAGTGTAAACTGAACACAAATAGGGTTGTACACCCTGCCCTGACTGTCTCATTGTCCACAAACTGAGCACAAATAGGGTTGTGCACCCTGCCCTGACTGTCTCATTGTCCACAAACTGAGCACAAATAGGGTTGTACACCCTGCCCTGACTGTCTCATTGTCCACAAACTGAGCACAAATAGGGTTGTACAATCTGCCCTGACTGTCTCATTGTCCACAAACTGAGCACAAATAGGGTTGTACACCCTGCCCTGACTGTCTCATTGTCCACAAACTGAGCACAAATAGGGTTGTACACTCTGCCCTGACTGTCTCATTGTCTACAAACTGAACATAAATAGGGTTGTACACCCTGCCCTGACTGTCTCATTGTCTACAAACTGAACACAAATAGGGTTGTACACTCTGCCCTGACTGTCTCATTGTCTACAAACTGAACACAAATAGGGTTGTACACCCTGCCCTGACTGTCTCATTGTCTACAAACTGAACACAAATAGGGTTGTACACCCTGCCCTGACTGTCTCATTGTCCACAAACCGAACACAAGCCCTCAGACAAATTGCCATGCGTTAGCAGCGATGTTGAAAACCCGGAAACTTTGATGGAGAAGATGGGAAGCGATTTATGATTCATATGAAAAGAGATTACTGCGAATAATTAGAAGGGCGAAGCGTGGCTCAAGCAGACAAAATTTCTGTATCCGCCATTTGGGCCCCTTTGAGTAGCTCTCACCTGCGCGATTCTGAGCTAACCTAGGGGGGGGGGGCTAGGCCAGACGAGAGCAGTTTTTTCACTCTCTCTCGCAGCCTCACCAGAGCTTCATCAGCTCTACTGAGCTTGGATTCTGCATCAGCGCTCCCCTCTTTCAAGCTACATGCAGGATCTGCAGACTCTGCTCCCAGCTCTGCCTTTTTCTGGGTCGCAGGGCCATCTTTTTTTCCATACCCTTTTAACCCCACCCTCCCCGCGATAATCCCCCATGATACGGTTCTTGGAAAAAGCTTCGCTCACATTTTCATCATTCACTGTTAGAGTGAGAAAGCAACAGGTATTCTGTATGCTTCAGAGCTGAGAATTTCTGTGACAGCTTTTTTTGTGTCAACATCAGTCTTGTTGTGAAATTGTTGCTTTTTTTAAAGCGCATATTTCTTCGCGGCTCAGCATTGCTGCGGGATCATTTTGGTAGACCCTCTGCGGGAGCTGACGCGATGGCTAATGCAGTTCGAGTATGGATTTGGCTGGATTCTGGGGCCTGGCTGTGTTTGCTCACTGACTCGGAAGCCACTGCGAACTTCCAGTTTCTTAACTCCCTAGTAGTCTCTCCCCCCCTCTCTATCCTTCATTCGTGCCTTGGGGCAATTTTCATTGGAAATCAATTCACTCTCTCCGGCAACGTGCCAGGTACTACTGACTACCTTACCTGCTTCGAACCGAGGCAATGCACTTGCATGCAACTTCTTTCTCTTTAAACAAAATAATTTCTCTCAACACATTTCAGCTTAGTGAACGCAGCTAGAAGCCTCAAGCTTTGACCAGTTACAAGGAACAACAGGAAGTCTTTAAAGAGCTTCGTGCCGACGCCGGGCCGGGGCTCGCTTTGCTCCCCAGCCGCTGGCTTCGCCAACCTTTTAATTCATTGACGGAGCGGCCCACTTAGTGCCGGAGTGTCTTGGGGCAGCGGAGACCGGGGAGCCGACGACAGAGGGGCGGGTGGGGACTGAACTGGCTAGAAATATGGGGCGGATTCCGGGGTCAGCGGTGTTTCTGAGGCCGGGGGGGGGGGTTAGTCCTTTGTAAAATTGCCTTTTCCAAAAGATTAATAACCGACAGGCAGTCGCATCTGTTAGAAAACTGGGCCCGAACTGTCTCTTCGTCCTCTTTCTTTCCTCTGGGTAGCTGTCGGGACAACGGCTGTTCTCGGTGGCTGCGGCGAAACCATATCTCGCTGCAATGACTGAACGGCAAGGTCGAAGATGCGCCGAATTGCATCTTTACCGCTGTCACTGCCGCTGCGATCTTTCCGACACCAATTTTTTCCGTAAGTTTCACCTGCTCGCCTTTCTGATGGGTCCAAGGACTGCACGATGAATGATGGAAAGGATGATGCAGCAGTTCTGAATTGATACAAAAAGTCATGGAGGAAGCCTTCTTGGAACAATGGGTCCTTCAAAACGGATCAAATGCCTCTTGAAGACAGGTAACTTGGCGACAACAAAGCATCCGTCTCGGCGCACAGGGTGTATATGCTTGACAATGAAAAAATCGAAGCCGCTGTTACACCCCATCCGAGTACGTATCAGTGTGAGTGCCCAGGGGTCAGAGGTCAGCTTGCATCCTGACTGGCTTTCCCCATCCCCTTGGGAACTAGGCCCGCATAACCCTCGTGACGCAAAAGATCCAGCAGTGACATTGAAAAACAAAAGACAGATAAGAAACTATTTCTTTCCAGCAAAAGATACTCACTGGCCATTCGGACTAGCAGGCAGCGGGCCAGCAGCACCACCCCGATGGCCAGCACCGCCACCGCCACCGTGCAGGCCACCAGGCCGACGATCACGTGCTCGCTGACGCTGCCTTCGCCCATCGGCTCCGCGCCGCCTCCGCCTCTGCCGCGGCCGCCTCTGCCGCTGCCAGCGCCTCTTTCGGGCTGCCTGTCGGGGTTGAGCGCTCGCTCAGGTGCCCTGTCCTCCACGTGCACCAGCAGCCAGGTGCGGCTGGAGGAGCGGTCTGGCGGCGGCGCGGAGTCGCTGGCCAGCAGAGTCAGGTTGTATACGGCCGACTTGGCGCCTAGGCGTCGCCGAACTCTCAGGCTGCCCTCGCTGGGATCGACAAGGAACTGGCCGTCGGTGTCGCCGCCGACAATGGAGTATTGAACTCGACCGGCCTCGCCATCGTCCGGATCTTTGGCGCTCAGTTTGACCAGCACGAAGCCGACTTCGACGCCTCGAGAGACGTTGACGCTGCGGAACTTGCTGGACGGCACTATCCAGTCGGGTGCGTGGTCGTTGCGATCGCGCACCAGCACCGTTACGCTGGCGTAGCTGGCCAGCGGCCGGCTGCCGCGGTCGGAGACTCGGACGCGGAATTCGTAGAATCTGTCGCCGGGGGAGGCGGCCGAGCTCGCCAAGCTGGGATTCTCCCGGTCGAGACGGCTGGTAGTTCGAATCTGAACGTAGCCTTGGCCTGTCGCTATTAACTGGATTGAGGAGGAGTTTAGGGAGGAGAATGCTAGGGTACCGCTTGAGCTGGAGGTCTTGCTGAAGTGGACTCTCCTGCTTTGAAGTGAACTCTCCTGCCCTGAAGTGGACTCTCCTGCCCTGAAGTGGACTCTCCTGCCCTGAAGTGGACTCTCCTGCCCTGAAGTGGACTCTCCTGCCCTGAAGTGGACTCTCCTGCCCTGAAGTGGACTCTCCTGCCCTGAAGTGGACTCTCCTGCCCTGAAGTGAACTCTCCTGCTCTGAAGTTGACTCTCCTGAAGTGGATTCCCCAAAACCTGAAGTGGATTCCCCAAATCCTGAAGTGTTTTCCCCAAAACCTGAAGTGGATTCCCCAAATCCTGAAGTGGATTCCCCAAATCCTGAAGTGGATTCCCCAAATCCTGAAGTGGATTTCCCAAATCCTGAAGTGGATTCCCCAAATCCTGAAGTGGATTTCCCAAAATCCTGAAGTGGATTCCCCAAATCCTGAAGTGGATTTCCCAAATCCTGAATTGTTTTCCCCAAATCCTGAAGTGGATTCCCCAAATCCTGAAGTGGATTTCCCAAAATCCTGAAGTGGATTCCCCAAATCCTGTTGTTGATTTCCCAATCCTGAAGTGGATTCCCCAAATCCTGAAGTGTTTTCCCAAAATCCTGAAGTGGATTCCCCAAATCCTGAAGTGGATTTCCCAAATCCTGAAGTGGATTCCCCAAATCCTGAAGTGGATTTCCCAAAATCCTGAAGTGGATTCCCCAAATCCTGAAGTGGATTTCCCAAATCCTGAATTGTTTTCCCCAAATCCTGAAGTGGATTTCCCAAATCCTGAAGTGGACTCCCCAAATCCTGAAGTGGATTCCCCAAATCCTGTTGTTGATTCCCCAAATCCTGAAGTGCTTTCCCCAAATCCTGGAGTGTTTTCCCCAAATCCTGAAGTGTTTTCCCCAAATCCTGAAGTGGATTCCCCAAATCCTGAAGTGTTTTCCCCAAATCCTGAAGTGTTTTCCCCAAATCCTGAAGTTTTTTCCCCAAATCCTGAAGTGTCACACCCCTCCTGTTGTTGGTGTAAAGTTGACTTTTTCAAAAGTCTTTAAGCCTGCAAAAATTTATGCGACGTAGCCTTGTGAAAATGAGATGCTTTTATAAAGAGATCCGGCCCGTGCGTCACGCGGAATCGGACGTGTTATCTGCATGTATCGCTTATCAATCCTCAGCTTGACAGCTCCAGCACTCCAGCAGTTCTGTTGCCAATGCAAACGCGACGCATTTTGGAGCCGCGCAAAGTCTTCCAGCTAATGCCCCTGTGTAGCAGTAGGGCATCCCTCTATCTGGCGTCAAGGAAGTTCAACCCCCCCCCCCCGGCCAAAATGTCCGCACCCCTGAGGTCTTCGTCGAGCACGACGCCGTCCTTAATCCTCTAATCATTGATAATCATGCGATCCTGGCTGAGGCTTAAGGAATCAAAGAGTCTGAGCTGAGACCGAGCGCTCGAGAAACTCGGAAAGGACTCCGTCACAGATTATAAGCCAAGACAATGGCTAAGTATAAATTATAGGAGGAAGAAAGTTCACACGACTAGGCGACTGAAAGCTGTGAAGCATTTGGCACGAAAGCAAAATACATGGGGTGCAGGATGGAAGGTCACTGATAATCAGGAGCTTCATGGGGTGCAGGATGGAAGGTCACTGATAATCAGGAGCTTCATGGGGTGCAGGATGGAAGGTCACTGATAATCAGGAGCTTCATGAGGTGCAGGATGGAAGGTCACTGATAATCAGGAGCTTCATGGGGTGCAGGATGGAAGGTCACTGATAATCAGGAGCTTCATGGGGTGCAGGCGAGGCGGGTCACTGATAATCAGGAGCTTCATGGGGTGCAGGATGGAAGGTCACTGATAATCAGGAGCTTCATGGGGTGCAGTGGGAGGCGGGTCACTGATAATCAGGAGCTTCATGGGGTGCAGGATGGAAGGTCACTGATAATCAGGAGCTTCATGGGGTGCGGTGGGAGGCAGGTCACTGATAATCAGGAGCTTCATGGGGTGCAGGGGGAGGCGGGTCACTGATAATCAGGAGCTTCATGGGGTGCAGTGGGAGGCGGGTCACTGATAATCAGGGGCTTCATGGGGTGCAGGGGTGGAGGGTCACTGATAATCAGGAGCATCATAGGGTGCAGGGGGAGGCGGGTCACTGATAATCAGGAGCTTCATGGGGTGCAGGGGGAGGCGGGTCACTGATAATCAGGAGCTTCATGGGGTGCAGTGGGGGAGGCGGGTCACTGATAATCAGGAGCTTCATGGGGTGCAGGGGGAGGCGGGTCACTGATAATCAGGAGCTTCATGGGGTGCAGTGGGGGAGGCGGGTCACTGATAATCAGGAGCTTCATGGGGTGCAGGGGGGGCGGGTCACTGATAATCAGGAGCTTCATGGAGCTTACCCTAAACGGAAGCTGCTGAGTGGAGGGCGGCTCCATGGAAAAGTACATCTGAGCATTGACGCCCTCGTCGCCGTCGGAAGCGCTGAGATTACCCACTGGCGTGTCCGGCGACTCGTTCTCGAACACCTCGAAGGCGTATTTGTCGTGCTCAAACTTTGGTGTCATGTCGTTGTCGTCGATCACGCGCACCCTCACCGTGACGGTGGCATTCAGCGCCGGATCGCCGTGGTCTCTGGCCATGACGGTGAAGCGCAGCTCCGGCCGCGTCTCCCTGTCCAACGGGGCCGCCGTCAGAATCTCGCCGCCGCTGGTGGTCACGCTGAACAGGCTGGCGTCGTCGAATTCCAGCAACGAGTAGGCAACCCGGCCGTTGCGCATGGCGTCCCGATCGTTGGCTCGGACGGCGCCCACGCGTGACTGCGCCGGTAGGTTCTCGCGGATGGCGAACTCGTAGCGGGCGGATTCGAACACAGGAGGCTCATCGTTTTCGTCTAGTACCTGCCGGTTAGGGGGTTGCTCAAATTTTCAGCAGACTTGCTCAACTACTCGTATCCAGTAGTGGAGTGTTCAACTATCCAGTAGTGGAGTGCTCAACTATCCAGTAGTGGAGTGCTCAACTATCCAGTAGAGGAGTGCTCAACTATCCAGTAGAGGAGTGCTCAACTATCCAGTAGAGGAGTGCTCAACTATCCAGTAAGAGGAATGCTCAACTATCCAGTAGAGGAGTGCTCAACTATCCAGTAAGGGAGTGCTCAACTATCCAGTAGAGGAGTGCTCAACTATCCAGTAAGAGGAATGCTCAACTATCCAGTAGAGGAGTGCTCAACTATCCAGTAAGGGAGTGCTCAACTATCCAGTAGAGGAGTGCTCAACTATCCAGTAAGAGGAATGCTCAACTATCCAGTAGAGGAGTGCTCAACTATCCAGTAAGAGGAATGCTCAACTATCCAGTAGAGGAGTGCTCAACTATCCAGTAGAGGAATGCTCAACTATCCAGTAGAGGAGTGCTCAACTATCCAGTAGAGGAGTGCTCAACTATCCAGTAGAGGAGTGCTCAACTATCCAGTAGAGGAGTGCTCAACTATCCAGTAAGAGGAATGCTCAACTATCCAGTAGAGGAGTGCTCAACTATCCAGTAGAGGAGTGCTCAACTATCCAGTAGAGGAATGCTCAACTATCCAGTAGAGGAGTTCACCAACTCACCTGTACATAGATGGTAAACGAGCTGGTCTGCTGCGGCTGCCCCTGGTCGCGGCAGACCATAGGCAAGGTGTACGAGTCCCGTCTCTCCCTGTCCAGCTTCTCTAGGTTGACGATGTGATAGGTCTTCTTCACCTGCGTCTTCTGTAGCTGGAACACCCGGCTAGTCGGTCCGCGAATTTCGCACTCGGCCTCGCCGCCTTTACCCGAATCAGCGTCCGTGACGGATGCGAATGCCAGGAAACTGTGCGGCTCGATGTTCTCCATCACGGACAGGGTTGTAATCTTTAGTAAGGCCTGATTTGTGCCCATCTGGTACACCTGCAGCTCAGGCGCGCAGTCGTTCTCGTCAAGCACGTTGATCTCGACTCGGGCAGTGGAGGACCTCGGCCGCACTGCTCGGTCCGTTGCCACCACGTAGAATTCGAAACGGCGCGATTCGGCCAACTCATAATCGAGCCGTCTGCGCAGATAGAGCCGGCCGAGCCGCCTGTCCAACCGGAAGTAGTCCCGGATGTGAGGGGAGGCCGTTCTGGCCAGGCTGAACTCAACCTGAGTTGGTGGATATAAAAATTGTCCATTAGAAATACATTAGATCTCCATTCAACAGAAACTGTATGATTTTGAATGCAAGCTTGGTGGCTCGGTTGTGGGAGCGTAATGGGTTGTCTTTGGCTTATCATCGGGGAATCCAACTAGTTGTAGGAGCTCCTTGGGTTGTCTGCGACTTGTCATTGGGGAATCGAACCATTTGTGGGAGCGCCGTGGGTTGTCTGCGACTTGCCATTGGGGAATCGAACCAGTTGTGGGAGCGCCTTGGGTTGTCTGTGGCTTGTAATCGGGGAATCGAACCAGTTGTGTGAGCGCCGTGGGTTGTCTGTGGCTTGTCATCAAGGAATCGAACCAGTTGTGGGAGCGTCATGGGTTGTCTGTGGCTTGTCATCGAGGAATCGAACCATTTGTGGGAGGGTCATGGGTTGTCTGTGGCTTGTCGTTGGGGAATCGAACCATTTGTGAGAGCACCATGGATTGTCTCTGGCTTGTCATCGGGGAATCGAACGAAACTTGTAAAGCGCTAAGGATGCTGTACGAGTCCCAAGGCTACATCCCATTCACTAGAGGCTCCATTAAATATTTCCAGAAGCAGCAACCTGTCCGTTTGGTCCGAGATCCGGGTCGGTGGCATTCAGCTGCAGCAGCGCCCCGTCCAGCCGGGCACTCTCGGACACGTGGATCTGGTAGACCGACTGGTTGAATGCCGGCGCGTGATCGTTGACATCGTCCAGCACAATGCGAAGCTGTATGCTGGACGACAGGCGCTCCAGACCGTGGTCTCTGGCCACCAAGGTCAGGTTGTACAGCCCGACTTTCTCCCTGTCCAGCTGCTTGCCGACCATGATCGACACGCCGCTGTCGGGACTGTCGCTGATGCCGCCACCGGCCAGCACGCTGAACGTGCTGCTCGGATCCATCAGCTCGTATCCCACTGTCCCGTTGGCACCCAGGTCCGGGTCAACGGCTGCCTCCACGGTGAAGGTTCGTCCAGCGGCGAAGTCCTCGGGCAGGCGGACCTCCAGATAGCTGGCACGCTGCTGCCATTCGGGCCGGTTGTCGTTCACGTCGAGCACCGACACGAGCACGCTGACCGTGACGGGAGGCCCGCCGGTCTGCTCAAAGCGCAACACCTGCGAGATGAAAATTTGCTAATGCTGATGACGGATTTTGGGGATGTGGCCGTAGCCTAGTGGTCTAGTATACGTATCCGCGTGTTTGTGTGCCTGCTCAGGGGAGTCGGCAGAATGGGCAGCAATGCCTCTCGCCGTTTGAGTGACAATGTCGCTTAAAGTGCGCCAGAGTGCACAGAGCCCCCTGCCTCGAATAAAAACAAAAATGACAAATTCTTCACTCCCTATTTCTTGTATCTTCTTTGTCCTTCTGCACGTTATTTTGTGTTAACTGCTTCCCTTCTGACCGCCTCTGCCATCTCCTCTACTCTCCTATCCACTCTACTCTCCCATCAACTCTACTCTCCCATCTACTCTACTCTCCTATCCACTCTACTCTCCCATCAACTCTACTCTCCCATCTACTCTACTCTCCTATCCACTCTACTCTCCCATCAACTCTACTCTCCCATCTACTCTACTCTCCTATCCACTCTACTCTCCCATCAACTCTACTCTCCCATCTCCTCTACTCTCCTATCTTCTCTACTCTCCCATCTTCTCTACTCTCCCATCTACTCTACTCTCCCATCTACTCTACTCTCCTATCTCCTCTACTCTCCTATCTACTCTACTCTCCTATCTACTCTACTCTCCTATCTCCTCTACTCTCCTATCTACTCTACTCTCCTATCTCCTCTACTCTCCTATCTACTCTACTCTCCTATCTCCTCTACTCTCCTATCTACTCTACTCTCCCATCTCCTCTACTCTCCTATCTTCTCTACTCTACCATCTTCTCTACTCTCCCATCTACTCTACTCTCCCATCTACTCTACTCTCCTATCTCCTCTACTCTCCTATCTACTCTACTCTCCTATCTCCTCTACTCTCCTATCTACTCTACTCTCCCATCTTCTCTACTCTCCCATCTACTCTACTCTCCCATCTACTCTACTCTCCTATCTCCTCTACTCTCCTATCTACTCTACTCTCCCATCTTCTCTACTCTCCTATCTACTCTACTCTCCTATCTACTCTACTCTTCCATCCACTCTACCCTTCTCCTTCCATCGCGAGTTCCGCTTCACCTGAAACTCCAAGCTGCACAAGGCGACCCCGGTGCAGTGCTTCAGCGAGTCACGATCGACCCGTCGGCGAACCAGAAGGCTGCCGTTCTGCTGGACGGTGAAATAGGTCAGTCCGTCCCTGCCGCTGGGCACCAGGCTGAATCTTCCGGCTGAAGCTGACGGCGACTGCAGACTGCCGATCAGACTGCCCTCCGGCAGCTCCTCCAGCATGCTGAATGTCAGCATGGTGTCGCCAACTGCCAGCCTCGCTTGGAGAAGAAGCAAAAGCAGCGACAGGAAATGCAAAAGCAATCCGCTGCTCATGACCAGTGAAGACGATATTTCTGTTTAATGAAAGACGGAGAAGGAGAGTTCTTGTGCTGCTTCAGTTAGTCTTCACTGCGTCTATCCATGTTTTAATAACGAAAGTCGGACGCTAACCTAGCATAGTTGATAGCTGCAAAGTTATTAATCCGAAGTTCCAGAATTTGAGTTATTTCAGTCACTCTAGTGTTAAAATGGAGTGGCCTTCAGTTGCCTATCATTTCCTGGAAGCTAGGTGCAGGAGGGAAGCTTTCCAGCCAATGAGAGACAGGCACACGGCAGGTTCTTTGATAAACAACCCGACCTACTGAGTTTGGTTGGCATCCGTGAGGGGCGGCTGATCGATTCATATGGCTGCAGGGGTGAACGCGTCTAACTCTCGAGCCAAGCACCAAGGCACCCAGAGTGTACATGCCTGATGATGAGAAAGTCATCAGGACCACTCAGGCCCTGTGTTATCGTGTGCATGAGTCCGTGTCTACTCAGAGCAGTCCTCCTCCGAATATTTATTCCTACATACCCAAAAAGTACTTGCATAGCTGAAGGACACTTTAACCAGATGAAAACAGTCTGGTGCAATGGAATGCTATTGCAGCTAAGAATGCACTGAGGGCTTGTGTACTAGATGAAAGCATTTGGGCGCTCTTAACGATTTAATAATAGTTCCGATGCTGACCCTGTTTCCAGAATACGAGAATTTACAATGCACCGCCAATCACTGCCAATTGGAGGCGCAGCTGACCCCTGTGAAGGTGCGCCAGTACCCCTGGACCGCGTGCGCTGGTCAATGAGAAGTGGGAGACTGAGCTGCACTGCACCCCACCCCAGCCCCAGCTTTCCGTACAACAACATCCGGCCTTCAATTGAGACGCTTGCAGCCAGCTGATTCTCAAGCCGGCTGCGGAGTATTCAGCTTGCGCACTTCCTCACTGCATTATTTGGGTTGCTCCACCTTTGCCCGATTTTCAGTGAAACCTCTGGCCAAAGCTCTCTGGCACTGCTCTGCTGAGCCCTCAGTCCGCTCTATCAACTTTTTCCCTTAATCCGCTCCCTTAACCCGCTTCCTTAATCCGTTCCCTTAATCCGCTGCCTTAATCCACTCCCTTAACCTGCTCTCCTAATCCACTCCTTAACCCGCTCCCCTATTCCGCTCCCTTAATCCGTTCCCTTAATCCACTCCCCTAATCCGCAACCTTAATCCGCTCCCTTAATCCGCTCACTGAATCCACTCCCTTAACCCGCTGCATTAATCTACTCCTTTAATCCGCTCCCCTAATCCGCTCCCCTAATCCGCTCCCTTAATCCGCTTCCTTAATCCGCTCACTGAATCCGCTTCCCTAATCCGAAACCTTAATCCGCTCACTGAATCCGCTCCCCTAATCCGCAACCTTAATCCGCTCACTGAATCCGCTCCCCTAATCCGCAGGCTTAATTCACTCGATCGGTCTCCTCCATTTATCCGCCTCCCTCAATCCGCTTCCTCAATCAGCTTCCTCAATCCGCCCCCTTAATCCGCTCCCTCAAATCTGCTCCCTTAATCCACTACCCCACTCTCCGTCTTTTCGCTCTTTTTACTTGTAAAATTTTTTATTGTCATTCCGCGCCCCGTTCACAATATTAGGTTGCAGCTCTGTGCCTCCATCAGACTCTGCAGCTGCACTCCTGCAGGACTTGCTTTTCGCGCGGAGCCAGCACTAGAAGACACAGGAAAAGTGGGATTTTTGCGCAACCCCTCTCCAACCCGTCCGAAAGCACCAACCGGCTTTAAAACTCCTCCTTTCCAGCCTTTTGTGTGCCAAGCTTTATGTCAGCGCACTGTTGATGTCGCCGCATTGGAGTCTGGGGCAGCAAGTGGGAGAGAAAGAGAAAGGAGAGACAGAAGAGATGAAGCAGTTCTTCTGCTTTCGGGTGCAAGGAAGTTGACGAAAAAAACTGTTTTTGAACGTTTACATTTCATCTCTGCATGCGCCTCTCTGCTCTTACGGACCTCTCTCTCTCTCTGTGTTTTGGTCACTCTGTATGCATGCGAAGAGAAATCCTCTGCCAGTTTTTTCCTCTCCAAAGATCCCATTTCAGCAACCAGCTGCTGCCCTGAGAATGGACCTGCGAGTTTAGTTAATAATAGTAATCGTTTTCTATACACTGCACAGGCCACTTGTCCAGCCCTGGTGCCAGGGTGTGATGGGAGGAGACTCGCTGGATCAAATTTCTCAGCCGCCGCTGCTGCCCGCCACTTAGCAGGCAGCGGCTCTGGTTCCCCATAGTCACTATGAGTAAGTCTTATCCTAATTTTTGAGCCATATACTCAACTCTTAATAACTGAATTTTTATGGATTAAAAATATCTAGATTTTATCTGGTAGTACATAAATAGCTTAAGTATCCAATCGATATCGGTGCTTCACTGCCGATTTTAGTGTTTACCAGCTCACTTTGTTGTTTACCAGCTCACTTTGGTGTTTACCAGCTCACTTTAGTGTTTACCAGCTCACTTTGTTGTTTAACAGTTCACTTTGGTGTTTACTAGCTCAATTTGGTGTTTACCAGCTCACTTTGGTGTTTAACAGCTCACTTTGGTGTTTACCAGCTCACTTTGGTGTTAAACAGCTCACTTTGGTGTTTACCAGCTCACTTTGGTGTTAAACAGCCCATTGTGATGTTTAATAACCCATTGTGGTGTTTAACAGCCCACTCTGATGTTTAATAACCCATTGTGGTGTTTCACAGCCCACTCTGATGTTTAATAACCCATTGTGGTGTTTAACAGCCCACTCTGATGTTTAATAACCCATTGTGGTGTTTCACAGCCCACTCTGATGTTTAATAACCCATTGTGGTGTTTAACAGCCCACTCTGATGTTTAATAACCCATTGAGGTGTTTCACAGCCCACTCTGATGTTTAATAACCCATTGTGGTGTTTAACAGCCCACTCTTGATGTTTAATAACCCATTGTGGTGTTTAACAGCCCACTCTGGTGTTTAATAACCCATTGTGGTGTTTAACAGCCCACTCTGATGTTTAATAACCCATTGTGGTGTTTAACAGCCCACTCTGGTGTTTAATAACCCATTGTGGTGTTTAACAGCCCACTCTGATGTTTAATAACCCATTGTGGTGTTTAACAGCCCACTCTGGTGTTTAATGACCCATTGTGGTGTTTAACAGCCCACTCTGATGTTTAATAACCCATTGTGGTGTTTAACATCCCACTCTGGTGTTTAATAACCCATTGTGGCGAGGAAAAGACTTAAAAACTTCTGGAATTTCAAAGCAAAAGGCAAAATAAAATAAAAGCAATTTAGTGCACGATTTCACATACTGTTCTCTGTACTCAGTAATACTCACCTCTTACGCTCGTTTATATTGATATTCACCTGAAGACTCTGCACCGTTTTGCTTCACAAGTTTTTTGTCTTACTAATCCAGTTTCAAATTGCTCAACCAAACAACTCGACAGTCAAGAAGATACTGGGAGAGAAAAGCGAGCTAGCAACAACATTGGAACATTAAATCCCGAATCAGTTGGTGGCTGCCACCATCTCGATTGTTGGGACGTCTCGGATTGGCTGATGCAGAATTGCCCGGCAGCGAATCAGGGGTCAGCGTGCATTTCGTCTACTAGGCAATAGCAGATTACTTGCTTTATACTACTAGGAAGCTATGTTTTTAGTAGTATAAAAAGTTGTGTGTAGTCGTTATAGCAACTTAGAATAGGAATAGGAGTGAATAGGTTGCGTGCCTTATCTGCATGATTGGACGCTGACAATAAGATTCAGAATCTGAGAGTGCGATTAACAGTCGAAGAGCGAGATGACGATATGAGAGTGAAATTGATAATCTGAGTGAGATTGACGATTTAAGAGTGAGATTGATGATCTGAGAGTGAGCTTGATGATCTGATAGTGAGATTGACAATCCTCCGAGAGTGAGATTGACGATCTGAAAGTTAGAGTTAGATCTAAGAGTGAGATTGACGATATGCGAGTGAGATTGACGATTTGAGAGTGAGATTGACGATCTAAGAGTAAGATTGATGATCTAAGAATGAGACTGACGATATGAGAGTTAGATTGATGATCTGAGAGTGAAATTGAAGATCTGAGAGTGAGATTGAAGATCTGAGAGTGAGATTGAAGATCTGAGAGTGAGATTGAAGATCTGAGAGTGAGATTTTCTGTCTGAGAGTGAGATTTATGATCTAAGAATGAGATTGACGTTCTGAGAGTGAGATTGACGTTCTGAGAGTGAGATTGACGTTCTGAGAGTGAGATTGACATCTGAGAGTGAGATTAACGGTTTAAGAGTAAGATTGATGATCTAAGAATGAGATTGAGGTTTTGAAAGTGAGATTTATGATCTGAGAGTGATATTGACGGTCTAAGAGTGAGACTGATGTTCTGAGAGTGAGATTGAAGATCTAAGAGTGAGATTGAGGATCTGAGAATAAGATTGACGATTTGAGAGTGAGATTGACGATATGAGGGTGAAATTGAAAAATCTAAGTATGAGAATGACGATATGAGGGTGAGGCTGACAGTCGGAGACTGAGATTGTAGCTCTAAGATGAGATAGGATATAACTGGGATCTGCATGAGAATCTGTGAATTTGAACAGGATACGATTGAGCTAGTCAACACCTAAGCACGAAAGCCTGCAGCTTACGTGGCAGTCGATGCTCATGCTCATTATACGCTGGATGAGTAATGCGCCGCCAGGTTCAGTAATTACTGCGGCGCAGTCTCGGCAAGTCCGGGTATTTGAAAAAATTAATAATGAGTCGGAGGAGGCTGGAGAGAGAGCACAGTAAAGCGATGAAGAATAATGAGACAGCCGTCATAAAATTGTGGCTCAGTTGAAGAGCTGGCCAGAAGCCTTGATGGACAGGCGGGCAAGTCGCGAAACAGCTTTGTTAATCACGCTGTACCTCGCCGCCGCAACCCCCCACCCATTGGGAGAAGCTGGAATTTGCGCCTCCCAGAGCGCGTGCTGGCAAGTTAGCGGGGCGAAAACAGAATGATGATATTTGGCCCGAACTGTGATTGCGTAATCATACTTCAAGTAATTCTCAAGCGACTAGCTCGTATATTTCTACTTCTGAGCCTCGTTACGTAGAATCATACGGTTTTACCACCATGGATGTGATGCGAGAAGTGATCGGAAATTAACATGGCGTAAATGCACGATTTTTACCAAAAAAGAAATAGTACTTTTTAGAAAGAAAGAATGTTAGCTGCAACTTACTGTTGTGCATCCAGGGTTTCCTGGATCAGGATGAGTACAGCTCGACAATTTTCATCAGATTTATTGACGCAGATGCGCAATTATAATGCTGTAGATTTATTTTCAGACAGAACGAAATTCTCCGTCCCTAAAGTCCTGGCCTATATGTTGCAAAGCAGGCTTATTCATATACGACATAGTCGCGCGGCTCGATGTTATGATAAAGGTTGATGGGCTAGCTCACAAAAGGGCGCGTACCTACTCTGCCACTCCACCGGACCGGGAAGTAGGCCCTCAAGGCTGGCCCGACACCAGGAGCGGAACCACTATCGACCAAACTGCATGTACATGCACTTCCCGGCCTTCCAGCTCATCAGCGTGGTGAACACCTTTATATAGGCATTAAAATTGTAAGTTGAGCAGTACCGCGGCCTGCAGACAAGCTGTAATGTAAAAGAAAATTCGGCCGGAGCCATTGGATGGATCACCACCGCCATAACCCGGTCTATCTATCCGCCTTAGAATCTGTCTTGAAATTTTGTGTACCTGCCTAATCGGCTTACGAAACGGTTAGCTTGGGGACGTATCTGCAGCTTCCAGGAGGCAAATAGAGGATGAGTGCATATCTCCCACCAGCCTTTATCCACAGAATAAGGGGCCAGCAGGCATTGCAGTCTGTAGCACGTAGGCCTAGTCCACTGCATACGTACTTCACAGGCTAAATACGAAGTGTTGCTCTTTCGTGCTTCATACCCCGTGATAAAGTCGATTACAACCCAAAAGGTTGTTCATAACAATATTTACGAACGAAAATGCAAGCGAGGAAAAAACTGAAACAAATATGTATTTTTCTGCCTCTTTTGATTATTGACGTGCGAATTTTTACAACAAAGTTACAAAACTTTATTTTCTTTTTATTGCATTTCCCAATAAAAATTGTTTTACTTTTATCACACTGAAACTCAAGACTTTAAAAAGTTTTTTCTTAGAACCAGGACTACATCTCGTCGATTTTCACAGAATAGTGACATTAAAGGGCATATTATTTATTTTGCTGTATAAACCCACCATCTGTCTCCATCCCGAATATTGCTTAAGCCGAAACTTGGCAATTTTATTTTCATAAAGTTTTAATATCAGTTTAAGTGTGCTTTGCGCATGTCAATGACGAATTGTTGATCCCTTTTCATTTTCTACAATTTTCTAAGCGCATTAGAAAATTAACTACTGCACTTTCCAGTTGAAGTTTTTAAAAAGTGATTATGAATAAAAACTGATAGTAATTAAGAAAGACCAAAATTAATTTCTCATGATAATATGGAACTTGAAAACATTGTTGCCAACACAATTTACATCAAAGCAAAAGAGAGTAAGTAATAATAAATTATCAAATATGTAATTTTTCTGATATTTCTAAAGTGAAATAGCCAGTGGCAATGTCACCTTTTATCAGCATTTTCTTTATTAGCATTTTTTTACTTGACACACCTAAGAGAAGTATAGCTATTTCCAATGGCAGCATAATAGTTTTCTATATTAAATTTATTTTGTCAATAATTTCTTAAACTTCATCAGATGACTAAGGCTGGACAACCTAGAGCTCCTACAAAACAATGTCAATAGTTTATGTTGCAGACTTACAGCCTCCTACTTAACTCTGTGACTTGGACATTACCATGCCCAAACTAGTGCTATTATACTGATGTTTGATATAGAGTCAACCATGCAATGGCTAGCAAATTAGCAGTGTATTGTCTACTTAGCAACTCATGAAGCTATATATGCTGTCTAGAACCTCCTGCAATGTGGCTAGGCCCCCCTATAGTACCAAGACAGAGCTGATTATATCTATGACCATGGCTATGCCTAGGATTGTCTTACCTATAAGATTGAAGTATTAATCTAGAAAGGCAGCTTTTTTGTTTTAATTTACAGTTTTTATTACCAATAGAATTAGGTACCAGTTGTTTCCATGACAAGTTGTTTTGATGGTCACTGGTCAGATCGTCATATTCCATTTCGTCATATTAGATGACAAAGTGACCAGAAGCAAAGTAGCTTTGAAAAATAATATGATAAAATGACCAAATATTTAGTTATGTTGGATACTATGTCATCAACCAATTAATCTATGTAAGATTTGAGTTTACAAAGAACATAAATTAAATAAAGCAATACTGAACTATTTCAGAAAATTATTTTAATTTTAGGTTCAACATCCCTTAAGATTTGCAAGGTAATATTCTGTTTAAAAACAGAATGGCTATCATTTAAGGGTATTTTTCTTGTTACCAAAATGACTTTTGCTTGTCACTGAAAGGACTGTCACCAAAATGTCTTGTCACTAAAACAATTGTAATCCGTAGAATTATAGCTTAGGTAAAGCAAATATTATGGTGTTTTAATTATGATTCCAAATATATCTTAAATATTGATTTTGATGTCTTAAAAATGAGATCCTATCCTAAACTTTTTACTCTTTCTAATCTGTAACAAATTCAAAAGTAGTTGCTCTATTTTAACTTTTGAATGATTATACCAAAATTTTAGTAATATACTAAAGCATAAGTTTAAAAAAAGTATTTTTATTTTTTATTTTTTATCTATTAAATAGAACTTAGGAAAAAATTTTATAGCAATACTGAAATATTAAAGCCAATTAATTTTAAACTTTGGATTAGGGTCTAGTTGCTAATTCAAAATCAGTGTCTTAAACTATAATTCTAAGACTATGAATAATGAATTATAACTAATTATGAATTATGAATATAGGCTTAATTGCATTTTAGGCCTAATGTAATTATAGTGATATAATTTAGTATATGGAAATCATTTTCTATTTAATCTTATCTATATTATTTCAAAATAGAGAAAGTATTTAAACTTCAGTCAAATAAACTTCTACTTCTTGACATATAGATTAAAGACTAGACATATATATTAAAGACTAGACATATAGATTAAGGACTATTGACAAGTAAATTTTGAGATATGTTGAATACATATAAGTAAAAAATATTTTTTTTTTGCAAGAATGTAAACTTTTTTGTTTTGCTAGAATACTGCACTGGTATATTCTATTGTTCTATTGACTAAGTTAATGAGCAAACATAGCATATGGTTTAAAAGATTAGCCTAACTATTTGTTTTAAAAGGCATGAAAATTTTTGTTTAGGTAAATTGAATTTTTTTAAATTTCTTACAAATAACTTTTAGGTGGTGGAAGTAAAGACAAAGGCAGAAGCAAAAAATGGAAGAAGATTCTCCAGTTTCCACATATAAGTGTGTGTCTTTCCCTAGCTGATGATATTGGTAAGTTAAAATTACTTTTTTAAATAAGGGAGACCTTGCATTTTTTATATTTTTGTATTGTAATAAATTTATCTTAAAATGATTGACTAAATACTTTAAATTTAATTTATTACTTAATATTGATATCTGTCAAACTCATGATTTGGATAATGGGTGTGTTTTTTTACTTGTATTACTCTCTTGTCTGTCTATCTGTCTGTCTGTCTGTCTGTCTGTCTGTCTGTCTGTCTGTCTGTCTGTCTGTCTGTCTGTCTGTCTGTCTGTCTGTCTGTCTGTCTGTCTGTCTGTCTGTCTGTCTTAGTGTCTGTCTGTCTGTCTGTCTGTCTGTCTGTCTGTCTGTCTGTCTGTCTGTCTGTCTGTCTGTCTGTCTTAGTGTCTGTCTGTCTGTCTGTCTGTCTGTCTGTCTGTCTGTCTGTCTGTCTGTCTGTCTTAGTGTCTGTCTGTCTGTCTGTCTGTCTGTCTGTCTGTCTTAGTGTCTGTCTGTCTGTCTATTCCGTCTGTCTGTCTGTCTGTCTATTCCGTCTGTCTGTTTGTCTGTCTGTCTGTCTGTCTCTCTGTCTGTCTGTCTGTCTGTCTGTCTGTCTTAGTGTCTGTCTGTCTGTCTGTCTGTCTGTCTGTCTGTCTGTCTGTCTGTCTGTCTGTCTGTCTGTCTGTCTGTCTGTCTGTCTGTCTGTCTGTCTGTCTGTCTGTCTGTCTGTCTTAGTGTCTGTCTTAGTGTCTGTCTGTCTGTCTGTCTGTCTTAGTGTCTGTCTGTCTGTCTGTCTGTCTGTCTGTCTGTCTGTCTGTCTGTCTTAGTGTCTGTCTGTCTGTCTGTCTGTCTGTCTGTCTGTCTGTCTGTCTGTCTGTCTGTCTGTCTGTCTGTCTGTCTGTCTGTGTCTCTGGCTGTCTAGCTATTAATGCTTCTCCATCAATTGCCTTCATCCCGTCAGTCAAACATCCCCCTATCTAATAGTCACTTGCACTTTTTTCATTTCTTTTCAATTGTTGCTTTCGCAACGGTGCAGAGCTCAAGTATAATTGTTTGAACGATTTTATGATCTTTCAAAGCTGTATTTATTAATATAAAGTATGATTACGACTGTTGATTCATTTAAATTTACCCCCCACCCTCATTGTTAGCGATGCTGCCAATATCCGCCGCAATCCTGACCCTCCCGCAGAGCGCACCTACGCCTTTGTTGTTGAGAAGCAGCCCATCGGACAAAAGCTATTCAGAAAGTTTTGCGACTGTCACGCCGAGCTTAAACGTGCTCTGGAATTTCTCGACAAAGTTGTAAGCAGACTGCACATTCCTCTTCATATTGCATAGAGTTCCCCGTTCCGATGAGCATTCTTTCATATTGATTTTCTTTGCCAATCTTCAGAGCGAATACGAGCTCATGCTTGACGACGACAGACCTGCCCTGGCCGTTGAAATCTTCAAAGAATTTCTCCGCGACTCGGTAGGCAGCTTGAGTAATTATCAGTGGCGCTTGAGTAATTATCAGTGGCGCTTGAGTAATTATCAGTGGCGCTTGAGTAATTATCAGTGGCGCTTGAGTAATTATCAGTGCCGCTTGAGTAATTATCAGTGGCGCTTGGTTAATTATCAGTGGCGCTTGGTTAATTATCAGTGGCGCTTGGTTAATTATCAGTGGCGCTTGGTTAATTATCAGTGGCGCTTGGTTAATTATCAGTGGCGCTTGGTTAATTATCAGTGGCGCTTGGTTAATTATCAGTGGCGCTTGGTTAATTATCAGTGGCGCTTGAGTATTTATCAGTGGCGCTTGAGTAATTATCAGTGGCGCTTGAGTAATTATCAGTGGCGCTTGAGTAATTATCAGTGGCGCTTGAGTAATTATCAGTGGCGCTTGGTTAATTATCAGTGGCGCTTGAGTAATTATCAGTGGCGCTTGAGTAATTATCAGTGCCGCTTGAGTAATTATCAGTGGCGCTTGGTTAATTATCAGTGGCGCTTGGTTAATTATCAGTGGCGCTTGGTTAATTATCAGTGGCGCTTGGTTAATTATCAGTGGCGCTTGGTTAATTATCAGTGGCGCTTGGTTAATTATCAGTGGCGCTTGGTTAATTATCAGTGCCGCTTGAGTAATTATCAGTGGCGCTTGAGTAATTATCGGTGGCGCTTGAGTAATTATCAGTGGCGCTTGAGTAATTATCGGTGGCGCTTGAGTAATTATCAGTGGCGCTTAAGTAATTATCGGTGGCGCTTGAGTAATTATCAGTGGCGCTTAAGTAATTATCAGTGGCGCTTAAGTAATTATCGGTGGCTCTTGAGTAATTATCAGTGGCGCCAACATAGCTACGCAAAGTAGGTATTAGTGGCATCAAAGTAGACATTAGTGGCGCCAAAGTGGGTATTAGTGGCGCAAAATTAGGTATTAGTGGCGCCAAAGTAGGTATTAGTGGCGCCAAAGTAGGTATTAGTAGCGCTAAATTAGGTATTAGTGGCGCCAAAGTGGGTATTAGTGGCGTTAAAGTAGGTATTTGTGGTGCCAAAGTAGGTATTAGTGGCGCTAAAGTAGGTATTAGTGGCGCTAAAGTAGGTATTAGTGGCGCTAAAGTAGATATTAGTGGCGCTAAAGTAGGTATTAGTGGCGCTTAAGTAGGTATTAGTGGCGCTAAAGTAGGTATTAGTGGCGCTTAAGTATTAGTGGCGCTAAAGTATTAGTGGCGCTAAAGTAGGTATTAGTGGCGCCAAAGTTGGTATTAGTGGCGGAATTGGGACTCAAAGCTCACACTGAGACAGCACACTGAGACAGACACTGAGACATTACGATAACACACAGATTTACACTGAGACAGACTAAGATAAGACTCAAGGCTCAAAGCTCAAAGTGGCGTCAAAGTACTCCCGTTCTCTCCCCGCAGTCCGAATGTGTCGAGTCGTCAGGCGCGGAGAACCGCGAATCAATTCGCGGCCTTGTCGATCAGCTGAATGGCGGCGGGGAGCCGCCATCAAAGGATCTTTTCGCCGCGTGCGCTGAGTAAGCAGCTCATAGTTGTTGTTGTTGGCAATGGCAATTCAACTGTTTTCATTGTACTCCGAATTATTTTTTAATATGCCGCGGTTGCGTGTATTCCGAATGGGTTGCGTTTTTCGGAAAAATGTCTACATTTTTAGTAGTACGAGAAAGCCTTAGGTAGCTGATCAGTATAGACAATTAGCAGTCTATTCAAGCTGCGCGCACCTATGTTATCAAAATTACATATTCAATCATTAGTGAATCAATAAGTACATGTACAATATATAGTATATGGCACATAAAGACTGACTCATTAGTAAAATATGCTAAGAATTTGAATACTTTTAAATACTATGAAACAACAGACATTGAAATAAACACAAGTTTACACTGAGAAAGACACTAAGATAAACACACAAGTTTACACTAAGACAGACACTAAGATAAACACACAAGTTTACACTAAGACAGACACTAAGATAAACACACAAGTTTACACTAAGACAGACACTAAGATAAACACATATGTTTACACTGAGACAGGCACTAAGATAAACACACAGATATACACTGAGACAGGCACTAAGATAAACACACAAGTTTACACTGAGACAGACACTAAGATAAACACACAAGTTTACACTGAGACAGACACTAAGATAAACACACAAATATACACAGAGACAGACACTAAGATAAACACAAAGATTTACACTGAGACAGACACTAAGATAAACACACAGATATACACAGAGACAGACACTAAGATAAACACAAAGATTTACACTGAGACAGACACTAAGATAAACACACAGATATACACAGAGACAGACACTAAGATAAACACAAAGATTTACACTGAGACAGACACTAAGATAAACACACAGATATACACTGAGACAGACACTAAGATAAACACACAGATATACACTGAGACAGACACTAAGATAAACACACAGATATACACTGAGACAGACACTAAGATAAACACACAAGTTTACACTGAGACAGACACTAAGATAAACACACAGATATACACTGAGACAGACACTAAGATAAACACACAGATATACACTGAGACAGACACTAAGATAAACACAAAGATTTACACTGAGACAGACACTAAGATAAACACACAGATATACACTGAGACAGACACTAAGATAAACACACAGATATACACAGAGACAGACACTAAGATAAACACACAGATATACACTGAGACAGGCACTAAGATAAACACACAGATATACACTGAGACAGGCACTAAGATAAACACACAGATATACACAGAGACAGACACTAAGATAAACATACAGATATACACTGAGACAGACACTAAGATAAACACACAGATATACACAGAGACAGACACTAAGATAAACACACAGATATACACTGAGACAGACACTAAGATAAACACACAGATATACACTGAGACAGACACTAAGATAAACACACAGATATACACTGAGACAGACACTAAGATAAACACACAGATATACACTGAGACAGACACTAAGATAAACACACAAATATACACTGAGACAGACACTAAGATAAACACACAGATTTACACTGAGACAGACACTAAGATAAACACAAAGATTTACACTGAGACAGACACTAAGATAAACACACAAATATAAACTGAGACAGACACTAAGATAAACACAAAGATTTACACTGAGACAGACACTAAGATAAACACAGATTTACACTGAGACAGACACTAAGATAAACACACAAGTTTACACTAAGACAGACACTAAGATAAACACACAAGTTTACACTGAGAAAGACACTAAGATAAACACACAAGTTTACACTGAGACAGACACTAAGATAAACACACAGATATACACAGAGACAGACACTAAGATAAACACAAAGATTTACACTGAGACAGACACTAAGATAAACACACAGATATACACAGAGACAGACACTAAGATAAACACAAAGATTTACACTGAGACAGACACTAAGATAAACACACAGATATACACTGAGACAGACACTAAGATAAACACACAGATATACACTGAGACAGACACTAAGATAAACACACAGATATACACTGAGACAGACACTAAGATAAACACACAAGTTTACACTGAGACAGACACTAAGATAAACACACAGATATACACTGAGACAGACACTAAGATAAACACACAGATATACACTGAGACAGACACTAAGATAAACACAAAGATTTACACTGAGACAGACACTAAGATAAACACACAGATATACACTGAGACAGACACTAAGATAAACACACAGATATACACAGAGACAGACACTAAGATAAACACACAGATATACACTGAGACAGGCACTAAGATAAACACACAGATATACACTGAGACAGGCACTAAGATAAACACACAGATATACACAGAGACAGACACTAAGATAAACACACAGATATACACTGAGACAGACACTAAGATAAACACACAGATATACACAGAGACAGACACTAAGATAAACACACAGATATACACTGAGACAGACACTAAGATAAACACACAGATATACACTGAGACAGACACTAAGATAAACACACAGATATACACTGAGACAGACACTAAGATAAACACACAGATATACACCGAGACAGACACTAAGATAAACACACAGATATACACTGAGACAGACACTAAGATAAACACACAGATTTACACTGAGACAGACACTAAGATAAACACAAAGATTTACACTGAGACAGACACTAAGATAAACACACAGATATACACTGAGACAGACACTAAGATAAACACAAAGATTTACACTGAGACAGACACTAAGATAAACACACAAATATAAACTGAGACAGACACTAAGATAAACACACAGATATACACTGAGACAGACACTAAGATAAACACACAAATATAAACTGAGACAGACACTAAGATAAACACATAAAAGCATCTTTAAATACGACTCTAGAAGGGGCTGAGACAGTGCATGTAGGATAAAAACTGCTCAATACGAGTAGATAGCGTCGCAAATAATGCAAATCTTGCGTCTTCATTCGCCGCGGGTGCAGCGACACTTGAAAAGGTGCCTGATGGGATAGGTTTGCTATTCTGCTGCTCAAAGGTCTTGAGATTGTCAATGTGTTTGTAATCATTCACCAGTCACTTGCACTAATTCATTGTTTTTTTCCTACATGGCTTCATTGTCTGTCTGAATGCTGAAATTCTGTTGCCGCCAAGCATTCGGGATGTGTAAACAGCAAAACCAGCCAGTGTTGTTTTTCATGCGGTGCTTCAGTATTGGGAGTTTATTGAGTCAACTGACTGACTAAGTCAGGGAAACACATGAATAGTTAGCCTTAAGGGGCGGCAGTTTGTGAGGACATGGCTGCTTAATGGTAGGACATGGCTGCTTAATGGTAGGACATGGCTGCTTAATGGTAGGACATGGCTTCTCAATGGTAGGACATGGCTGCTCAATGGTAGGACATGGCTGCTCAATGGTAGGACATGGCTGCTCAATGGTAGGACATGGCTGCTTAATGGTAGGACATGGCTGCTCAATGGTAGGACATGACTACTCAATGGTAGGAAATGGCTGCTTAATGGTAGGACATGGCTGCTCAATGGTAGGACATGGCTGCTCAATGGTAGGACATGACTACTCAATGGTAGGAAATGGCTGCTCAATGGTAGGACATGGCTGCTCAATGGTAGGACATGGCTGCTTAATGGTAGGACATGGCTGCTCAATGGTAGGACATGACTACTCAATGGTAGGAAATGGCTGCTTAATGGTAGGACATGGCTGCTCAATGGTAGGACATGGCTGCTCAATGGTAGGACATGACTACTCAATGGTAGGAAATGGCTGCTCAATGGTAGGACATGGCTGCTTAATGGTAGGACATGGCTGCTCAATGGTAGGACATGGCTGCTCAATGGTAGGACATGGCTGCTCAATGGTAGGAAATGGCTGCTCAATGGTAGGACATGGCTGCTTAATGGTAGGACATGGCTGCTCAATGGTAGGACATGGCTGCTTAATGGTAGGACATGGCTGCTCAATGGTAGGACATGGCTGCTCAATGGTAGGACATGGCTGCTCAATGGTAGGAAATGGCTGCTCAATGGTAGGACATGGCTGCTTAATGGTAGGACATGGCTGCTCAATGGTAGGACATGGCTGCTCAATGGTAGGAAATGGCTGCTCAATGGTAGGACATGGCTGCTCAATGGTAGGACATGGCTGCTCAATGGTAGGAAATGGCTGCTCAATGGTAGGACATGGCTGCTTAATGGTAGGACATGGCTGCTCAATGGTAGGACATGGCTGCTCAATGGTAGGACATGGCTGCTCAATGGTAGGACATGGCTGCTCAATGGTAGGACATGGCTGCTCAATGGTAGGAAATGGCTGCTCAATGGTAGGAAATGGCTGCTCAATGGTAGGACATGGCTGCTCAATGGTAGGACATGGCTGCTCAATGGTAGGACATGGCTTCTTAATGGTAGGACATGGCTGCTCAATGGTAGGACATGGCTGCTCAATGGTAGGACATGGCTGCTCAATGGTAGGAATGGCTGCTCAATGGTAGGACATGGCTGCTCAATGGTAGGACATGGCTGCTCAATGGTAGGACATGGCTGCTCAATGGTAGGAAATGGCTGCTCAATGGTAGGACATGGCTGCTCAATGGTAGGACATGGCTGCTCAATGGTAGGACATGGCTGCTCAATGGTAGGACATGGCTGCTCAATGGTAGGACATGGCTGCTCAATGGTAGGACATGGCTGCTCAATGGTAGGACATGGCTGCTCAATGGTAGGACATGGCTGCTCAATGGTAGGACATGGCTGCTCAATGGTAGGACATGGCTGCTCAATGGTAGGACATGGCTGCTCAATGGTAGGACATGGCTGCTCAATGGTAGGACATGGCTGCTCAATGGTAGGACATGGCTGCTCAATGGTAGGACATGGCTGCTCAATGGTAGGACATGGCTGCTCAATGGTAGGACATGGCTGCTCAATGGTAGGACATGGCTGCTCAATGGTAGGACATGGCTGCTCAATGGTAGGACATGACTACTCAGAAGGGTAGCGGTGGCCTGCTGAAGACCCTAAGGAGAAACAACGGCCCTCCGAAGGACCCTAGGGGGTAGCAGTGGCCCTCCGAAGGACCCTAGGGGGTAGCAGTGGCCCTCCGAAGGACCCTAGGGGGTAGCAGTGGCCCTCCGAAGGACCCTAGGAGAAGCAACGGCCCCTCCGAAGGACCTTAGGGAGAAGCAACGGCCCCTCCGAAGGACCTTAGGGAGAAGCAACGGCCCCTCCGAAGGACCCTAGGGAGAAGCAACGGCCCCTCCGAAGGACCCTAAGGAGAAGCAACGGCCCCTCCGAAGGACCTTAGGGAGAAGCAACGGCCCCTCCGAAGGACCTTAGGGAGAAGCAACGGCCCCTCCGAAGGACCCTAGGGAGAAGCAACGGCCCCTCCGAAGGACCTTAGGGAGAAGCAACGGCCCCTCCGAAGGACCCTAGGGAGAAGCAACGGCCCCTCCGAAGGACCTTAGGGAGAAGCAACGGCCCCTCCGAAGGACCTTAGGGAGAAGCAACGGCCCCTCCGAAGGACCTTAGGAGAAGCAACGGCCCCTCCGAAGGACCCTAGGGAGAAGCAACGGCCCCTCCGAAGGACCTTAGGGAGAAGTAACGGCCCCTCCGAAGGACCCTAGGGAGAAGCAACGGCCCCTCCGAAGGACCTAAGGAGAAGTAACGGCCCCTCCGAAGGACCCTAGGAGAAGCAACGGCCCCTCCGAAGGACCTTAGGGAGAAGCAACGGCCCTCCGAAGGACCCTAAGGAGAAGCAACGGCCCCTCCGAAGGACCTTAGGGAGAAGCAACGGCCCCTCCGAAGGACCCTAAGGAGAAGTAACGGCCCCTCCGAAGGACCCTAGGGAGAAGCAACGGCCCCTCCGAAGGACCCTAGGGAGAAGCAACGGCCCCTCCGAAGGACCTTAGGGAGAAGCAACGGCCCCTCCGAAGGACCTTAGGGAGAAGCAACGGCCCCTCCGAAGGACCTTAGGGAGAAGCAACGGCCCCTCCGAAGGACCTTAGGGAGAAGCAACGGCCCCTCCGAAGGACCTTAGGGAGAAGCAACGGCCCCTCCGAAGGACCCTAGGGAGAAGCAACGGCCCCTCCGAAGGACCTTAGGGAGAAGCAACGGCCCCTCCGAAGGACCTTAGGGAGAAGCAACGGCCCCTCCAAAGGACCTTAGGGAGAAGCAACGGCCCCTCCGAAGGACCTTAGGGAGAAGCAACGGCCCCTCCGAAGGACCTTAGGGAGAAGCAACGGGCCCTCCGAAGGACCTTAGGGAGAAGCAACGGCCCCTCCGAAGGACCTTAGGGAGAAGCAACTACCCCTCCGAAGGACTCTAGAGGGTAGTAGCGGCCCTCCAAAGGGCCCTATTAGGTAGCAGCGGCCCTCTAAAAGACCCTAAAGAGAAGCAATGGCCCCTTCAAAAGACCTTATGTGGTAGCAGCGGCCCTACGAAGGACCCTGTGTGGTAGCAGCGGCCCTTCGAAGGACCCAAAATACAGACAGCAGCCCATCAAAAGCGTTAGCAGTAGTTGCCAGCTTTCTCGCACACAGACCAGAACCAATTTGAAATTCTAGCCTCACAACTATAATCCTAGCCACTATTATTCCCCTATCCCTACGCAGTTCCGTGCGCACCCACCTGAGCGGCGATCCGTTCCAGCGCTTTCTAGACAGCATGTACTTTAAGCGCTACCTGCAGTGGAAGTGGATAGAGAAACAGCCAGTTACTAAGCACACATTTCGAATGTACCGCGTGCTTGGCAAAGGCGGCTTCGGCGAAGTTTGCGCCTGCCAGGTGCGCAGCACGGGCAAGCTCTACGCGTGCAAGAAGTTGGAGAAGAAGCGTATTAAGAAGCGAGGCGGAGAGAAGATGGCTATTAATGAGAAGCAAATTCTGCAGCGGGCTAATTCGCGATTTGTGGTAAGTTTGCGCATAGAGTAGGCGGTTGCTTATTTTGCTCACTGCAATGAGAAACAGGACACGTGTGCACTTGATTTTTTAATTATAGAAATTATACAGCTGTTGTTTAAATGCGATGTCACGTTCATTACTACTACTGTGAAACTCATTTGAGATACGGTCTGTCCGTGATGTAGCGATACAGAGGAGTTTGTATCCAGTTTTAATCCTTCCCCTATCCTATTTGAGAACGTGCCAAAAAGATTGGAGACAGCTAAAAGAAGCAGATGCTTTGAAACTGGGAGGGGATGGGGTGAAGAGGTAACTCTGTCTCATATTGCCGATGGGATCGAATCTATCAAGTTTCTTTTGCCTAAATTGGGACTGCAAATTGCGCGTGCGCGCCTGGTGGAGACAACAACCTGGAGTCGTTGCACTGAGGCTTCCCAACTTTTTTAAAAAGAAAAAATCACTGTTTTATCTTGTAAATACGTCAACGTTAGTTAAAGCCTTTACTCGTATCAAGGATATGCCTTTGTGATTGACTGACAGGTGTCAGATTCTGTTGTATCTACGAGTAAGTCTCTGCCTCCGTGTGTCACCCAGTCTCTGCCTCCGTGTGTCACCCAGTCTCTGCCTCCGTGTGTCACCCAGTCTCTGCCTCCGTGTGTCACCCAGTCTCTGCCTCCGTGTGTCACCCAGTCTCTGCCTCCGTGTGTCACCCAATCTCTGCCTCCGTGTGTCACCCAATCTCTGCCTCTGTGTGTCACCCAATCTCTGCCTCCGTGTGTCACCCAGTCTCTGCCTCCGTGTGTCACCCAATCTCTGCCTCCGTGTGTCACCCAGTCTCTGCCTCCATGTGTCACACAGTCTCTGCCTCCGTGTGTCACACAGTCTCTGCCTCCGTGTGTCACCCAGTCTCTGCCTCCGTGTGTCACCCAGTCTCTGCCTCTGTGTGTCACACAGTCTCTGCCTCCGTGTGTCACCCAGTCTCTGCCTCCGTGTGTCACACAGTCTCTGCCTCTGTGTCACACACTACAGTCTCTGCCTCCGTGTGTCACCCAGTCTCTGCCTCCGTGTGTCACCCAGTCTCCGCCTCCGTGTGTCACAGTCTCTGCCTTCATGTGTCACACAGTCTCTGCCTCCGTGTGTCACCCAGTCTCTGCCTCCGTGTGTCACAAAGTCTCTGCCTCTGTGTCACACACTACAGTCTCTGCCTCCGTGTGTCACAGTCTCTGCCTCCGTGTGTCACCCAGTCTCTGCCTCCGTGTGTCACCCAATCTCCGCCTCTGTGTGTCACAGTCTACCTCCGTGTGTCACACAGTCTCTGCCTCCGTGTGTCACCCAGTCTCTGCCTCCGTGTGTCACCCAATCTCCGCCTCTGTGTGTCACAGTCTACCTCCGTGTGTCACACAGTCTCTGCCTCCGTGTGTCACCCAGTCTCTGCCTCCGTGTGTCACCCAGTCTCTGCCTCCGTGTGTCACCCAGTCTCTGCCTCCGTGTGTCACCCAGTCTCTGCCTCCGTGTGTCACCCAATCTCCGCCTCTGTGTGTCACCCAGTCTCTGCCTCCGTGTGTCACACAGTCTCTGCCTCCGTGTGTCACCCAGTCTCTGCCTCCGTGTGTCACCCAATCTCCGCCTCTGTGTGTCACAGTCTACCTCCGTGTGTCACACAGTCTCTGCCTCCGTGTGTCACACAGTCTCTGCCTCCGTGTGTCACCCAGTCTCTGCCTCCGTGTGTCACAGTCTGCCTTCGTGTGTCATCCTGTCTCTGCCTCCGTGTGTCACCCAGTCTCTGCCTCCGTGTGTCACCCAGTCTCTGCCTCCGTGTGTCACCCAGTCTCTGCCTTCATGTGTCACACAGTCTGCTTCCGTGTGTCACACAGTCTCTGCCTCCGTATGTCACAGTCTGCCTCCGTGTGTCACACAGTCTGCCTCCGTGTGTCACACAGTCTGCCTCCGTGTGTCACAGTCTGCCTCAGTGTGTCACGTGAGTCGGAGCCCTGACCGCATTGTCTGGGCGATGTGTTTCATCAGTATCGCGATAGGTATCTGCTGACTTAAGCTTGGACAGTTGGACAGTTAAGCTTCGACAGTTCAGGCCTCAGTCTTTGATCCTCCGTGTCAACCCAGTCTCTCGCTCCGTTACACCCAAAGGAGTAAGTCTAGCAGAAATATGCGATTGCAATCGAATGGCTTTGTTTAGAAATCAATAGCAGGTATCCCACCTGCTCCTTAGCAAATCCTGCATACCCGTCTTATGCTGAGCTGGGCTCCAAATGCTCTGGGTCGGTGGCATTTATTGCTGAAAGCAATTTCTTCTTCTCCCGCCTAGTATTTATTATTTTACTTCCTATTGATTCTGTATTCCAGATCTGCTTTGCCGTTTTTTCTTTCTTCTATTTTTGTGCCACTGGACTCTTGCCCTAGTTTTTCTATATTGCATTCCCAGTTTGCCCTGCTCGGAGCCTGCAAGCGTGTCCGCTACTGCTCTTCTCTCCTCTGCTTTCGCCTGTGCTTTTGCCCCTGCTCCCTCCTTAGCGGCCATCGTCTGCTGCTGCTGCTGTCCCCGCTGCTTCGCCCACCCCCCCCCCTGTTCCCCCTATCCCTGTCCGCTTTGAGTCTACACCTTACTTTCTTCTTTCTCTAACCCTCTGATAACTTCTTCCCTTCTGTTCCCTCACCAGCAGTTTAGCCTGGGCTTTCTTTCTCTCTCTCTATAATCCGGTACTGTCCCTTCTTCGTGCTTTGATCCCTCTTGTTCATGCCTAACTGTGAGAATAGGAAGCGCAGGCCTGGAGAACTCGTTGCTAGCCAGAATATACAGTGCATACCTTATTCAGGACTTCAACTTGTCCGGTTCAAATGCACGACTGACCTTTTTTGACACCACCCTGTTTTCTGGTCGGTCTCTGCTTCTGTGTAATTTATTCCAAGTGCAGTCACATTAATTTGGGGCTAAATTGGAATCTCGGCTTGGCTCTGCTCGTGCAATTAACGCCCTTGAAGGCCAACCCCCAAGGCACAGTGAAGTGTACATGCCTAACGATAAATAAAGTTAGGGGCCGCTGTACACTCCTGTGTGAGTGTGTGCCTGTGCGTATGACTGCGTACGTATCCGCGCGCTTGTGTGAAATTTAGGCCCAAGTTAAAGTGACTGCACTTGAAATCGAGCCTGGGCCGCTGGCACATCAGAGCGCCGCTCTAGATCACTGGGCTACGGTCTGAAGCTGCACCATAGACAATACTCTTTGTGGCAGAATAAGAGAGGAATGGAGGCTCAAATTCTCACTAGAAACGATATGGACTTTCATTTCTTATGAAAGGGGAAGTTCTTAACGTACAAAAATCGCTTTTTATCTGTTATATATATAAAGACTATCATCTTTTTGCGCCAGCGGCTTTTTGTCCAGGAATAAATCATCTTCAGTGCAGCTCCGGACCGCGCCCAAAAAAAAAGACTGCTCCGATTAGAAGATAGAGGCTCAGTGTGCTCAAAATAGTCTCCAAAAGAGGGGGTGTTGTTTCTTTATCTTCAACCCTTTTTTTAAAAAGAGAAAGAAAGATCCCCGATGGCAACCGCGACATGCGGGGCGAGAATCAATTTCGCAGGGTGTGGCAGCGAACCTGGCACTGCTTTGAAGCCTTGCCATCCAGCCTCTTCCGTCTGTTTAGTTCCTGTGTGTTTTTCTCAAGTCTCCCAGGCCCAACCCACAGCGTCTGCTATGCTCTAGGTTAGAGCCTGATGAAGCCTTTTGATATAGGACTCGTACAGAGCCTCCACTACACTTTCAGTATTTCGGTTGATCTAGGACTCCGTGTAGGTCTCTCTCTTCCTTCTTCTTCTTTTTCTCCACTCTTGCTGCTTTTCGCCGCTTCTTTCGCCCACCCCCCCCCACTTGCCCCAGGGGGATGAACTGGGATTTGAAGCAGGCTCGAATTCCTACTGATAACTGCAGCGCTTCAGAGCTATCTGCCGCTTTGCTTATCGCTTAGTCCTATAGAAATCCGATCTGCCGTTTCTGATCCGGCTGTGTTAACAGGGCTAGCTCTAGCTCTCTGGGCTTAGCTCTTCCTCTGACATGTACTCTGGTCTGAGACATTTTTATGTGTGTATTTTATTGCTTTTATTGTTGAATTTATTGTAGTTTCTCTTTCAAAGAAAGCAAGGTTATTATTATTATTGAAGAATTGAGTTGTTAGCAATTGCGGTGCCTAAATTTAATTGGCACATTATTACAATCGCTATCGTTTAAGAATGAAACTATTGTATTGCGGGTCACTGTGCTTACTCATAAATTTCGGCAATTTCCGGGATTCGTATTTTTTAAACTAAAATACAATAAATCTATACAAATAAACCTGAAAATATTTCTAAATTGTATAGTAGGATTACTGTTTGCAATTTTAATAGTACAGAGATTCTACTACTAGATTCAGGGACTCTGCTAGCAGTTTCAGGGACTCTATTAGCAGTTTCAGGGACTCTATTAGCAGATTCAGGGACTCTATTAGCAGTTTCAGGGACTCTATTAGCAGATTCAGGGACTCTATTAGCAGATTCAGGGACTCTATTAGCAGATTTAGGGACTCTATTAGCAGATTCAGGGACTCTATTAGCATATTCAGGGACTCTATTAGCAGGTTCAGGGACTATTAGCAGATTCAGGGACTATTAGCAGATTCAGGGACTCTATTAGCAGATTCAGGGACTCTATTAGCATATTCAAGGACTCTATTAGCAGATTCAGGGACTATTAGCAGATTCAGGGACTCTATTAGCAGATTCAAGGACTCTATTAGCAGATTCAGGGACTCTATTAGCAGATTCAGGGACTCTATTAGCAGATTCAGGGACTCTATTAGCAGATTCAGAGACTCTATTAGCAGATTCAAGGACTCTATTAGCAGATTCAGGGACTATTAGCAGATTCAGGGACTCTATTAGCAGATTCAGGGACTCTATTAGCAGATTCAGGGACTCTATTAGCAGATTCAGGGACTCTATTAGCAGATTCAGAGACTCTATTAGCAGATTCAAGGACTCTATTAGCAGATTCAAGGACTCTATTAGCAGATTCAGGGACTCTATTAGCAGATTCAATGACTATTAGCAGATTCAGGGACTCTATTAGCAGATTCAATGACTCTATTAGCAGATTCAGGGACTCTATTAGCAGATTCAATGACTCTATTAGCAGATTCAGGGACTCTATTAGCAGATTCAGGGACTCTATTAGCAGATTCAATGACTATTAGCAGATTCAGGGACTCTATTAGCAGATTCAATGACTCTATTAGCAGATTCAGGGACTCTATTAGCAGATTCAATGACTCTATTAGCAGATTCAGGGACTCTATTAGCAGATTCAGGGACTCTATTAGCAGATTCAGGGACTATTAGCAGATTCAGGAACTATTAGCAGATTAAACTTAAATCTGATGCAGCTTCAAATACCCCTTCTAACCCAATCCAGGTAAGCCTGGCCTACGCATTCGAGACCAAGGATGCCCTGTGCCTTGTGCTCACCATAATGAACGGCGGAGACCTGAAGTTTCACATTCACAACATGACCTATCACGAGCCGTCGTCTAACGGGGCCAGGGGCGGCGGCTCCAGCGGCGGATTTGAGGAGGCCAGGGCCGTGTTTTACGCTGCCGAGATCGCCTGCGGATTGGAGCACCTGCACGGAATGAGAATTGTGTACAGGGATCTCAAGCCAGAGAATATTCTCATTGACGATGTTGGTTAGTGCAGTCTAATGGCTTATTTGTTTGGTTCTGTGGCTAAGGCTAGAGCCGATGCTAATAAGTAGGTCCAGTGATTGTCTATGGCCAAAGTTACGTCGTAGACCCAGACCAAGGGTTGTCTATGGCTAAGGTTAGAGCCAATCCAAGTGTTGTCTATGGCCAAGGCTAGAGCCAGTCTAAGGGTTGTCTATGGCAAAGGTTAGAGCCAGTCTAAGGGTTGTCTATGGCTAAGGTTAGAGCCAATCCAAGTGTTGTCTATGGCTAAGGTTAGAGCCAGTCCAAAGGTTGTCTATGGCAAAGGTTAGAGCCAATCCAGGTGTTGTCTATGGCAAAGGTTAGAGCCAGTCCAAGGGTTGTCTATGGCCAAGGCTAGAGCCAATCCAAGTGTTGTCTATGGCAAAGGTTAGAGCCAATCCAGGTGTTGTCTATGGCAAAGGTTAGAGCCAGTCCAAGGGTTGTCTATGGCCAAGGCTAGAGCCAATCCAAGTGTTGTCTATGGCCAAGGTTAGAGCCAATCCAATGGTTGTCTATGGCCAAGGCTAGAGCCAATCCAAGGGTTGTCTATGGCCAAGGCTAGAGCTTGTGCTAATGCTGTAAGTTGAAATTAACACTAAAATAATAGCTTTTACTTTTAGTAATATATGTAATAAAAATTTGCACTTTAACATAAATATAGAAGCAGCTTAATGCTTGCTATATCGACGGACATTATCGTGTAAATTCTAAACGAAAATTTGATTGATTAAAAAATTCCGAACTGAACTGTTTCATTTGAGTGTTTTATGGATTAACGAGCTACTCTGAAAATCATATTTTGATGGATGAATTGATTATCTAGAAGATTTGCCTGCCGGACTGTCCGTCTGATAGATTTGATTTATGGCTCCTAGCTATTATCACTCCAGGGCATTCGGTAGATTCGATATTAAAACACGCATCTACCGCTAAGTGCCGGATCGTTGATTTAAATTTCATTTTAATGTGTGTTTTTTTAAATATAGTATTAATATCATTTTAGCATTTTAGCATCTGTCCTGGGGCCCTTGTGTGTTCCTTAGTTTTCACTATATCAGGTCTAGGATTTTTAGAATAGTATTTTAGTATATGGAGATTTATTAGACCATATCCTCCCCCTAAAAGGGCATTGTGTACTAGTAATTATCTGCCATTGAGTTTGATAGACGCGCTTTTAAAACTGACTAATAGTCTTTCGGCCATAGACATCCACAGAATAGTATGTAATTCTATCTATCATTGTCTGTTTTTCATTGGACTGCAACATCTCGGAGGCTCCTCTCCTCTGTGTAATAAAACGCATATATAGTCTTCTACTATCGAATATAGTAAAGTCTCGAAGTCCCGAATAACGACAGCATCGCGTGAGCGCAAAGTGTGCGTGCCCGCTATCATGTCCGGGATAACTAGATTTATCTGGGAACTGAGACCAATTAGTGGGCTTAGCTATAGGCGGGGGGACTGGGCTACGATCGAGGAGATATAAGGCTTTGCTTGAACTTGAGTTGGGAAGAATGCTTGAGAGTTGGGCGGAGAGAGCGGCAGAGTTCCGCTCTCACTCTCCCTCTCTTCCTCATTCTCTGTGTCCCCGAATCTCCTCTCTTGATCGCACTTATCTTACTGGGTTGAGTTTATTCTATTTTGAACTTTGCTTCCGCCTTTTTCAATCTTTTTTCTCTATCTATATATATTTCTATATCTACCTCTTCTCATACTGTTTTCCTGTGTCTTAAGGTCCGGAGTTCGTTAGCTAGCTTTGGCTGTTTGATTTAGCGGCACTGTCATTTGTATAATGGGATTTGTGCATTTTTTGAGTAGAAAAATGGGATCTTTGTTCATTTCGTGTGTTTGTTCTCAGGTTCTATCCTTGTGGCCTTTCCTAGCCACCCTAGTACCGTCTGTTTTGCCCCGGTGTGTCCTGGTGTCATAAATATGTCCCCCTGTCTACCCCTGTACATTGTGTCTACCCCTGTCCCTTGTGTCTACCCCTGTCCCTTGTGTCTACCCCCTGTCCCCGTGTCTACCCCCTGTCCCCCGTGTCTACTCCTGTACATTTTGTCTACCCCCTTGTGTCTACCTGCTGTCCCTTGTGTCTACCCCTGTCCCTTGTGTCTACCCCTGTTCCTTGTGTCTACCCCTGTACCTTGTGTCTACCCCTGTACCTTGTGTCTACCCCTGTACATTGTGTCTACCCCCTGTCCCCCGTGTCTACCCCTGTACATTGTGTCTACCCCCTTGTGTCTACCTGCTGTTCCTTTGTGTCTACCCCTGTCCCTTGTGTCTACCCCTGTGTGTCTACCCACTGTTCCTTGTGTCTACCCCTGTACCTTGTGTCTACCCCTGTACCTTGTGTCTACCCCTGTACCTTGTGTCTACCCCTGTACATTGTGTCTACCCCCTTGTGTCTACCTGCTGTCCCTTGTGTCTACCCCTGTCCCTTGTGTCTACCCCTGTGTGTCTACCCACTGTTCCTTGTGTCTACCCCTGTACCTTGTGTCTACCCCTCTACCTTGTGTCTACCCCCTTGTGTCTACCTCTCTACCTTGTGTCTACCCCCTTGTGTCTACCCCTTGTGTCTACCCCTGTCCCTTGTGTCTACCCCCTTGTGTCTACCCCTGTCCCTTGTGTCTACCCCTGTCCCTTGTGTCTACCCCTGTCCCCCGTGTCTACCCCCTTGTGTCTACCCCCGTCCCTTGTGTCTACCCCCTTGTGTCTACCCCTGTCCCTTGTGTCTACCCCTGTCCCCCGTGTCTACCCCTTGTGTCTACCTGCTGTCCCTTGAGTCTACCCCTGTCCCTTGAGTCTACCCCTGTCCCTTGTGTCTACCCCTGTCCCTTGTGTCTACCCCCTTGTGTTTACCTGATGTCCCTTGTGTCTACCACTGTCTCTCGTGTGTCTACCCCCTGTCCTTTGTGTCTACCCCCTGTCCTTTGTGTCTACCCCCTGTCCCCGTGTATCAACAAACGCATCAGCAGTTAACATCCTAGTTTTAGCGCATTCTTATCGATTTATAATCCTACCTGTGGTTAATAAAAAAAATAGCGAGCTGAGGGTAGTTGATAGACTTGATAATTCTCGATATTGTATTTAAACTCGTCCTGGCCAGACTCAACCATCAACCAATTAGAATATTGCACATTAAACTGAATGCATTAAAGGTTAAAAAACACGTTTTTCCTGTGAGGTACTGCTGCTTTTATTTGCGGTAGATAGAAAAAATTTCCCAATGCAAATAGAGGGATATAGTTACTTCGCTACCGTACTTTTATACCCAGTGCCGAAGGCAAATATGAGGTAGGAAATTCGCTAAAAATGACAGACATTGTTTGAGCATTTCGACCTTTAAAAGACTGAGAGTTCCTCACACTTCCTACTCAATTTTTCAATGGATACAGCATTGGTTTCTCTTCAATCCCCATTGAGCCAATTGGCATCTCAGCAACTCCCCATTGGCATCTCAGCAACTCCCCATTGGTATCTCAGCAACTCCCCATTGGCATCTCAGCAACTCCCCATTGGCATCTCAGCAACTCCCCATTGGCATCTCAGCAACTCCCCATTGGCATCTCAGCAACTCCCCATTGGCATCTCAGCAACTCCCCATTGGCATCTCAGCAACTCCCCATTGGCATCTCAGCAACTCCCCATTGGCATCTCAGCAACTCCCCATTGGCATCTCAGCAACTCCCCATTGGCATCTCAGCAACTCCCCATTGGCATCTCAGCAACTCCCCATTGGCATCTCAGCAACTCCCCATTGGTATCTCAGCAACTCCCCATTGGCATCTCAGCAACTCCCCATTGGCATCTCAGCAACTCCTCTTGAGCCGTAATGTATTTAATAAATGCCCTAATAAGTAAGCCTCATAGCCAACGGTAGGCAATAATCCGGCCATCTCCTCCCCCCCCCACAGGTCACGTGCGCATCTCCGACCTTGGCCTGGCCGTGGAAGTGGAGGAGGGCGGCTCAGTGAAGGGCAAAGTTGGCACAGTTGGCTACATGGCGCCTGAGGTGGTGAAGGGCGAGCGCTACTCCTTCCCAGTGGACTGGTTCGGCCTGGGCTGCATCATCTACGAGATGCTGTGCGGCCAAGCGCCTTTTCGCAAGCGTAAAGAGCGAATTAAACGCGAAGAAGTCGATCGTCGGGTGAAGGAGGACGCAGAGGAATACTCGGAGCAGTTCAGCGATGAGGCCCGCGACTGCTGCCGGGCCCTGCTAGCCAAGGAGCCCGACGACCGCCTTGGCAGCCGGGCCGGCGCCGCCGACCTCAAGTCGCACGCCTTCTTACGCACCATCAATTGGAAACGGCTTGAGGCGGGCGTCGAGACCGTGCCGTTCACCCCGGATCCGCACGCCGTGTACGCCAAGGACGTGCTGGATATTGAGCAGTTCTCTACCGTGAGATTGTTAGCCACTGGCTTTTACTACTGCTCAAGTAGTGTTTCTCCCTGTACTGCCTGAGGCCTAATCTTTGCGATCCCCTATCTCATCTTTAAATCCTGTATCTAATTCTAAAAATTCCATTTATTCCTTGAAAATCGCCTATCTAATCCTACAGAAATCACCCATCTAATCCTAAAGAAATCGCACATCTAATCCTAAAGAAATCGCACATCTAATCCTAAAGAAATCGCCATCTAATCTTAAAGAAATGGCCCATCTAATCCTAAAGAAATGGCCCATCTAATTCTAAAGAAATCGCCCATCTAATCCTAAAGAAATCGCCCATCGAATCCTAAAGAAATCGCCCATCTAATCCTAAAGAAATCGCCCATCTAATCCTAAAGAAATCGCCCATCTAATCCTAAAGAAATGGCCCATCTAATCCTAAAGAAATCGCACATCTAATCCTAAAGAAATCGCACATCTAATCCTAAAGAAATCGCACATCTAATCCTAAAGAAATCACACATCTAATCCTAAAGAAATGGCCCATCTAATCCTAAAGAAATCGCCATCTAATCTTAAAGAAATGGCCCATCTAATCCTAAAGAAATCGCACATCTAATCCTAAAGAAATCGCCCATCTAATCCTAAAGAAATCGCCCATCTAATCCTACAGAAATCGCCCAATCTAATCCTAAAGAAATCGCACATCTAATCCTAAAGAAATCGCACATCTAATCCTAAAGAAATCACACATCTAATCCTAAAGAAATGGCCCATCTAATCCTAAAAAAATCGCCAATGTAATCCTTAAGAAATCGCCCATCTAATCCTAACGAAGTTGCCAATCTAATCCTAAAGAAATCGCCCATCTAATCCTAAAGAAATCGCACATCTAATCCTAAAGAAATCGCACATCTAATCCTAAAGAAATGGCCCATCTAATCCTAAAGAAATGGCCCATCTAATCCTAAAGAAATGGCCCATCTAATCCTAAAGAAATCGCCCATCTAATCCTAAAGAAATCGCCCATCTAATCCTAAAGAAATCGCCCATCTAATCCTAAAGAAATCGCCATCTAATCCTAAAGAAATCGCACATCTAATCCTAAAGAAATCGCACATCTAATCCTAAAGAAATCGCCCATCGAATCCTAAAGAAATCGCACATCTAATCCTAAAGAAATCGCCCATCGAATCCTAAAGAAATCGCCCATCTAATCCTAAAGAAATCTCACATCTAATCCTAAAGAAATCGCCCATCGAATCCTAAAGAAATCGCCATCTAATCCTAAAGAAATCGCACATCTAATCCTAAAGAAATCGCACATCTAATCCTAAAGAAATCGCACATCTAATCCTAAAGAAATTGCCCATCTAATCCTAAAGAAATCGCACATCTAATCCTAAAGAAATCGCACATCTAATCCTAAAGAAATCGCCCATCTAATCCTAAAGAAATCGCACATCTAATCCTAAAGAAATCGCATATCTAATCCTAAAGAAATCGCACATCTAATCCTAAAGAAATCGCACATCTAATCCTAAAGAAATGGCCCATCTAATCCTAAAGAAATCGCACATCTAATCCTAAAGAAATCGCCCATCGAATCCTAAAGAAATCGCCCATCTAATCCTAAAGAAATCGCACATCTAATCCTAAAGAAATCGCCCATCTAATCCTAAAGAAATCGCACATCTAATCCTAAAGAAATCGCACATCTAATCCAAAAAACCCCTCAAATTCGCAGGTGAAAGGCGTTCAACTCGATGACAAGGACGCCGATTTTTACGGTCGCTTCAACACTGGTGCGGTCAGCATCCCGTTTCAGCAGGAGATCATCGAGACTGAGTGCTTCGACGACCTTGACGTGTACTATAATGCCGAGGGCGGCCTGGTTGACTCGCTGAATCCCAGCCAGCCGCCTCCTTCGCCTAAGCGCGGCCTTCTTAGCAGCCTGTTCGGCAAGAAGAAGGTGAGTTTAATGAGTCGCTTTTGTTTCATTTTTTGTAATTTTTCATTTAGTGTGCTGAGATTCTTTCGCGATTGTAGCCAGAAATGTCACAATGTCACTCATGCTTTTTGTCATGCTTTTCTGTTTTCGCCGAAATAATGGCGCCTGTGTAGATAATGTCAATAGTGTAGATAATGGCGCTAGTGTAGATAATGGCAATAGTGTAGATAATGGCGCTAGTGTAGATAATGTCAATAGTGTAGATAATGGCGCTAGTGTAGATAATGTCAATAGTGTAGATAATGGCGCTAGTGTAGATAATGGCGCTAGTGTAGATAATGGCAATAGTGTAGATAATGGCGCTAGTGTAGATAATGGCAATAGTGTAGATAATGGCGCTAGTGTAGATAATGGCAATATTGTAGATAATGGCAATAGTGTAGATAATGGCGCTAGTGTAGATAATGGCAATAGTATAGATAATGGCGCTAGTGTAGATAATGGCAATAGTGTAGATAATGTCAATATTGTAGATAATGGCAATAGTGTAGATAATGGCGCTAGTGTAGATAATGGCAATAGTGTAGATAATGGCGCTAGTGTAGATAATGTCAATATTGTAGATAATGGCAATAGTGTAGATAATGGCGCTAGTGTAGATAATGGCAATAGTGTAGATAATAGCGCTAGTGTAGATAATGGCAATAGTGTAGATAATGGCGCTAGTGTAGATAATGGCAATAGTGTAGATAATAGCGCTAGTGTACTCGTAGATGATGGCTCTGGTGTAAACTAATGGCGCTAGTATAGATACTCGTAATGGCGCTAGTGTAAATAATGGCGCTAGTGTTAAGATAATGGCGCTAGTGTTAATATAATGGTGCTAGTGTAGATAATGGCGCTGGTGTTTAGATAATGGCGCTATAAAAAAGTTGTTGGTGCAAGCTGCTACTTGCAGTAGCTGACAGTAAAATGAATTTGAAGCCTATTAACATTACCATGCGAATGAATTTGCATTGCCGTCTCTCTCTCCCCTCCCATTGCCATCAAACCACAGACCTCGTGCTGTCCCAGCTCGTCTGAGGAATAAAATAAAAATCGGAAATCCTACTACTTGAGTCCGACAACTCTCTCTCTTTCTCTCTCTCTCCGTCTTCAATGAGTAATCTGTCTGTCTGTCTTATAATCCAGTAGTTTATTGAAATCTTTATTATGACTGCGACTGCATACAACAGCAAGACAAGTGCAAGCGTAAGTGTCTGCAATGGCAGGCCAATTCAAATTTATTAACCTGTATATCTGTGTTAGGGCCCGTGTCTCTTGATTTTCCACCTTGTATATGCGGTATTATTAGCATTAATCGGGAGCTTATCTGTTGTGTGCACTTTATCCGAGATAATAATCCAATTTTGTTTATGCTTTGGCATATCTGCTCTGGAAATTGCTTTTGTTCTGGCTAGTTTGTTGTAACTATGGCAACCCTGTGTTATTCACTCCAATGATTATCGAATCCCGAATTCTCCCAGTTCCCTGATTATCGAATCCCGAATTCTCCCAGTTCCCTGATTATCGAATCCCAAATTCTCCCAGTTCCCTGATTATCGAATCCCGAATTCTCCCAGTTCCCTGATTATCGAATCCCGAATTCTCCCAGTTCCCTGATTTATCGAATCCCGAATTCTCCCATTTCCCTGATTATCGAATCCCGAATTCTTCAGTTCCCTGATTATCGAATCCCGAATTCTCCCAGTTCCCTGATTATCGAATCCCGAAGTCTCCCAGTTCCCTGATTATCGAATCCCGAATTCTCCCAGTTCCCTGATTATCGAATACCAAATTTTCGCAGATCCCTGATTATCGAATCCTGAATTCTCCCAGTTCCCTGATTTATCAAATCCCGAATTCTCCCAGTTCCCTGATTATCGAATCCCGAATTCTCCCAGTTCCCTGATTATCGAATCCCGAATTCTCCCAGTTCCCTGATTTATCGAATCCCGAATTCTCCCATTTCCCTGATTATCGAATCCCGAATTCTTCAGTTCCCTGATTATCGAATCCCGAATTCTCCCAGTTCCCTGATTATCGAATCCCAAATTCTCCCAGTTCCCTGATTATCGAATCCCGAATTCTCCCAGATCCCTGATTTATCGAATCCCGAATTCTTCAGTTCCCTGATTATCGAATCCCGAATTCTCCCAGTTCCCTGATTATCGAATCCCAAATTCTCCCAGTTCCCTGATTATCGAATCCCGAATTCTCCCAGATCCCTGATTTATCGAATCCCGAATTCTCCCAGTTCCCTGATTATCGAATCCCAAATTCTCCCAGTTCCCTGATTATCGAATCCCGAATTCTCCCAGATCCCTGATTATCGAATCCCGAAGTCTCCCAGTTCCCTGATTATCGAATTCCGAATTCTCCCAGTTCCCTGATTATCGAATCCCGAATTCTCCCAGTTCCCTGATTATCGAATCCCGAATTCTTCCAGATCCCTGATTTATCGAATCCCGAATTCTCCCAGTTCCCTGATTATCGAATCCCGAATTCCCCCAGTTTTCAAAAAAATTCAGAAAGTGTTACTGGGGTTTCTTTTTAGAAGTATTCATCCAATAAAATTTAATTATCAGAAAATAGTCTATAAAACTACTGCCAGTAGCCCAAGCGCATGCATATGGATCATTTTTGTTAAATCGCGCTGTCGTGAAGAAGGAGTGACGAGTTTATTTATACACCAATTTTCTGTTGTCAATCAGTGTTGAGGCTCAGATACTTTCCAGGGTGCAAATTGCAAGATGCTTTACTGTGGATTCACTAATGTAGAATGTTATGATTTTAATGTAAATTTACCGAAAATTTTTCAAGTCTATTAATTCATCCACCAGTTTGATTGGCAATCCATTCTGTTCTTTCTGATGTAGGCTAGATTAGCAATCCATTCTGTTCTTTCTGATGTAGGCTAGATTAGCAATCCATTCTGTTCTTTCTGATGTAGGCTAGATTAGCAATCCATTCTATTCCTTTATTGATTTAGGCTAGATTAGCAATCCATTCTATTCCTTTATTGATGTAGGCTAGATTAGCAATCCATTCTATTCCTTCATTGATGTAGGCTAGATTAGCAATCCATTCTATTCCTTTATTGATTTAGGCTAGATTAGCAATCCATTCTATTCCTTTATTGATGTAGGCTAGATTAGCAATCCATTCTATTCCTTCATTGATGTAGGCTAGATTAGCAATCCATTCTATTCCTTTATTGATTTAGGCTAGATTAGCAATCCATTCTTTTCCTTCATTGATGTAGGCTAGATTAGCAATCCATTCTGTTCCTTTATTGATTTAGGCTAGATTAGCAATCCATTCTGTTCCTTCTAATGTAGGCTAGATTAGCAATCCATTCTATTCCTTTATTGATTTAGGCTAGATTAGCAATCCATTCTGTTCCTTCATTGATGTAGGCTAGATTAGCAATCCATTCTATTCCTTTATTGATGTAGGCTAGATTAGCAATCCATTCTATTCCTTTATTGATGTAGGCTAGATTAGCAATCCATTCTATTCCTTCATTGATGCAGGCTAGATTAGCGATCCATTCTATTCCTTTATTGATGTAGGCTAGATTAGCCATCCATTCTATTCCTTCATTGATGTAGGCTAGATTAGCAATCCATTCTATTCCTTCATTGATGCAGGCTAGATTAGCAATCCATTCTATTCCTTTATTGATGCAGGCTAGATTAGCAATCCACTATTCATTCATACAGTACATTCATTGTAGACTAGCAATCCATAATTCCATCTTCAGCTAACTGGCTATCAGAATCAATATTTCCCAGCTTTAAGCGTGCATGAAATGCTAGCAAATCATTAAAATTCAAAGGCTTCAGCATCAGCCGTGCCCTCCGCTCCCCGATTTTGCAGAGGCCGGCAGCGGGCAGCGCCGCCAGTGCAACGCCATCAGCCGCATCCTAGCAGCGCGAACAAGTCTGAATTGTTTTGTTAAATCTTTATTTGCCAGATCTTTAGCTCGTTCCCGGCTACTCTCTGGAATCCGGAAACTCTCTTGGTCTCCCACAGCTAGTTACAAAATGCCAATGTCGCAATGAACTTGCTTGTTCAACAATAACTATTTATCACAGGTTATTTGCATGCGCAGATTTTCAGCTGTGTACCGAAATGATTATCTATTATTAAGCGAAATCTTTTTTTTCTGAAGAGCTTCTCTTGTGTGTTTTATATTTTCAAGGAGATTCAAAATCCGTATTATACTACTTGGATAGTGTTTGTACAAGTAGTCACATAGGAAGATAGATAGCAGTAATTTTTAGTATCTCTATATATATTAATGCATAACTAGCATGTCCCTGTTTTCCTTCATATTTTATTATTTGCATTGAATGACCGACTGTCTGTTTATAATAATTATGAGCAGTGATCAGTGAGTTAATTATGATATAATTATTGTTATTACAGCCATGCAATCTCCTGCGCCTTCATAATCGTAATTGAAATGCACACTAAATTATTTAAACAATTATTTTCACCTGGATTCGATGTACATAATTCGCAATCTCGGTGTGTCCTCTAGTTTATGAGCATCAATAATATTTATTGAGTATCTGATTATAATATTATAAGGTCTACAATTGTGTTCGTTAAATATTGGTTTGTTGTGACGCCAATTGCTTGCTTTGGTTTTCTGTGTTGCTGCACTCATCACTCAGCAAGAAAGGAATCAGTACAGTTGGCTGCCCTTCTAATGGGTAAGTATTGAAATGGGGACCCAGAAGCCTGCTTTACTCTGTCTGTCTGTCTGTCTGTCTGTCTGTCTGTCTGTCTGTCTGTCTGTCTGTCTGTCTGTCTGTCTGTCTGTCTGCCTGTCTGTCTGTCTATCTGTCTGTCTATCTGTCTGTCTGTCTGTCTGTCTGTCTGTCTGTCTGCCTGTCTGTCTGTCTGTCTGTCTGTCTGTCTGTCTGTCTGTCTTTCTGTCTGTCTGTCTGTCTGTCTGTCTGTCTGTCTGTCTGTCTGTCTGTCTGTCTGTCTGTCTGTCTGTCTGTCTGTCTGTCTGTCTGTCTGTCTGTCTGTCTGTCTGTCTGTCTGTCTGTCTGTCTGTCTGTCTGTCTGTCTGTCTGTCTGTCTGTCTGTCTGTCTGTCTGTCTGTCTGTCTGTCTGTCTGTCTGTCTGTCTGTCTGTCTGTCTTCTCATTCTCGGGCATCCATTCTCGGCTGATCTGTTTAGCCTTAGTCTTCGATAAAATGAAAGCCCTCCAGAGTTCCCATGGTCTCTCCAGGCCCAGCTCAACCAAGTCTTTATTGAGTTCAAAAGCAAGATTCACAGTATTATTGATAAAAATGAAAGAAGAAACTTGTTATACCTATTCATATATATATATATACTACTCTGAAGTAGTACTAAGGCTACTTAAGTATTAAAAGCAGCTTGTCTCGCATGCCCCAGCTTCTCCACTGCCTACTCCAAGAAATAAAAAAAATGTTTTTGTTATTGCTGTTGTTGCTATTGTTGCTTTTATTTATCGGATTTAATGCTCGAAGGATATGATTTTATATGCATATATATATTTACTGTGCACTCTGTGTGTCTGGCTGGCGTATATAATTCTAATATGCATATTATATATTAATGTTTGTGCTTCGGCTTATTCTCTCTGTTATTTGACAGAATGTACTTTTATTGTCTTGCAAATTTGACACCTGCTTAACACCGATTACTATATTATATTATATACTTTACATAGCTACTCTCAGAGCACTTGCTGGAATTCTATTAAATATACTTTGAGTAGATCTAATAATCTACTTTTTATGCAGTTCGTGTCAGATGTATTATTGAACTACGATTGTTAGTATTAGTAATAAAAAAACCTGTGACGAACCACGTTCGGCTCAAACTGTTTGTTAATTATTTTATCCAGTGCTGAACAGCTGGGTAGTTGTCTAACAGATGGGTGTATATCTAACAGAAAGTTGTCTAACAGATAGGTGTATATCCAACAGATAGATGTCTAATAGATGGGTGTATATCTAACAGAAAGTTGTCTAACAGATAGGTGTATATCTAACAGAAAGTTGTCTAACAGATGGGTGTATATCTAACAGAAAGTTGTCTAACAGATAGGTGTATATCCAACAGATACATGTATAACAGATAGGTGTATTTCTAACTGATAGATGTCTACAGATGAGTGTATATCTAACAGATAGGTGTCTAACAGATAGACGTATATCTAACAGTTAATGTCTAACAGATAGACAAACTAATCATCAAATTGGAGTGGATAATCATCAGACTGGAGTGGATAATCATCAAATTGGAGTGGATAATCATCAGATTGGAGTGGATAATCATCAAATTGGAGTGGATAATCATCAGATTGGAGTGAATAATCATCAAATTGGAGTGGATAATCATCAGACTAGAGTGGATAATCATCAGACTAGAGTGGATAATCATCAGACTAGAGTGGATAATCATCAGACTAGAGTGGATAATCATCAGACTGGAGTGGATAATCATCAGACTGGAGTGGATAATCATCAAATTGGAGTGGATAATCATCAGATTGGAGTGGATAATCATCAGATTGGAGTGGATAATCATCAGACTGGAGTGGATAATCATCAGACTGGAGTGGATAATCATCAGAATGGAGTGGATAATCATCAGACTGGAGTGGATAATCATCAGATTAGAGCAGATAATAACAGCTTCTTGGTTGAATACAACAAGCCAAGTCCGCCCAATGGGAGTAGAAGACATTGGTAATTGAGGTGAAAAATGTTCCACAATCACGACATTCGAGTTAGATATTATGAGATAGTAGAATTGAAGTTAGCAAAGATCTACAATAAGATGCCTGCAGTGACAGCTGTTAGATGCCAGGTGCATTACTGCTCAAATCTTTCTAAGGTTGTCATCAAGTGCACCTGAGAGTTCCGAACCAGTTTTGTACAGAATTTCGCACTTGAGCTAATTGCTCTCAAACATCTGCTACAACTTTTGTCCTCGTATATTTATTCCCACAGAGCAGGTAGGAAAACCGCGCCTTGCTACACATCATAAAATCTCCCTTATTACGATAAAGCCGGGAGTTAAAAAGCACTCAGAAATCCCAGGTGAGGATGCTGAATGCATTCCAATTGCTACTTTGCGGCATCGTCGGTACGCACGAAATCCCCCCCCCCCAGTTTCTCACGCAAACCGCGAACAGCTCCGCTGGCAGAGCAGAGCGACAGCGAGGATGGGAGCAGCAAGTGAAATCCCTGTTGTGCGTGCAGTGAGTTCTCAGCTGTTGTGTATATTTGCTGGACTCTACAGTCTTGAGAATCCTCCTCAGAATTGATAGCATTTGTATATTGTTTTTTTCAATTTTAAAATGAATTTAATATCTATACATAAGTTGAAATTCCCCACTCAAGGTCTCTATAGGATTGGGATTCCATACTCAAGGTCTCTGTATGGAATTGGGATTCTCCACTCAAGGTCTCTGTATGGAATTGGGATTTCCCACTCAAGGGTTCTGTATGGAATTGGGATTTCCCACTCAAGGTCTCTGTATGGAATTGGGATTCTCCACTCAAGGTCTCTGTATGGAATTGGGATTTCCCACTCAAGGGTTCTGTATGGAATAGGGATTCCCCACTCAAGGTCTCTGTATGGAATTGGGATTCCCCACTCAAGGTCTCTGTATGGAATTGGGATTCTCCACTCAAGGTCTCTGTATGGAATTGGGATTTCCCACTCAAGAGTTCTGTATGGAATAGGGATTCCCCACTCAAGGTCTCTGTATGGAATTGGGATTTCCCACTCAAGAGTTCTGTATGGAATAGGGATTCCCCACTCAAGGTCTCTGTATGGAATTGGGATTTCCCACTAAAGGGTTCTGTATGGAATAGGGATTCCCCACTCAAGGTCTCTGTATGGAATTTGGATTCTCCACTCAAGGTCTCTGTATGGAATTGGGATTCCCCACTCAAGGTCTCTGTATGGAATTGGGATTCTCCACTCAAGGTCTCTGTATGGAATTGGGATTCTCCACTCAAGGTCTCTGTATGGAATTGGGATTTCCCACTCAAGAGTTCTGTATGGAATAGGGATTCCCCACTCAAGGTCTCTGTATGGAATTGGGATTTCCCACTCAAGGGTTCTGTATGGAATAGGGATTCCCCACTCAAGGTCTCTGTATGGAATTGGGATTCCCCACTCAAGGTCTCTGTATGGAATTGGGATTCCCCACTCAAGGTCTCTGTATGGAATTGGGATTTTCCACTCAAGGTCTCTGTATGGAATTTGGATTCTCCACTCAAGGTCTCTGTATGGAATTGGGATTCCCCACTCAAGGTCTCTGTATGGAATTGGGATTCTCCACTCAAGGTTTCTGTATGGAATTGGGATTCTTCACTCAAGGTCTCTGTATGGAATTGGGATTCCCCACTCAAGGTCTCTGTATGGAATTGGGATTCTCCACTCAAGGTCTCTGTATGGAATTGGGATTCTCCACTCAAGGTCTCTGTATGGAATTGGGATTTTCCACTCAAGGTCTCTGTATGGAATTTGGATTCTCCACTCAAGGTCTCTGTATGGAATTGGGATTCCCCACTCAAGGTCTCTGTATGGAATTGGGATTCTCCACTCAAGGTCTCTGTATGGAATTGGGATTTTCCACTCAAGGTCTCTGTATGGAATTGGGATTTCCCACTCAAGGGTTCTGTATGGAATAGGGATTCCCCACTCAAGGTCTCTGTATGGAATTGGGATTCCCCACTAAATATCTCTGTATGGAATGGGGAATCCCTACTTAAAGTCTCTGTATGGAATTGGGATTTCCCACTCAATGTCTCTATAGTATTGGGATTTTCCACTCAAGGTCTCTATAGGATTGGGATTCCCCACTCAAGGTCTCTGTATCGAATTGGGATTCCCCACTAAAGATCTCTGTATGGAATGGGGAATCCCTACTTAAAGTCTCTGTATGGAATTGGGATTCCCCACTCAATGTCTCTATAGTATTGAGATTTTCCACTCAAGGTCTCTATAGGATTGGGATTCCCCACTCAAGGTCACTGTATCGGATTGGAATTCCCCACTCTCTATAGGTCTCTATATAAGGTTAGGATTCCCGCTTAAGATCTTCTAGGATTAGTATTTACCACTCAAGGTCTCAACATAAGGTTTGGGTTCCGAAGAAGGCATTTCCTCTAATTCCAAATCAAATTTACTTTTAACGGAAGCAAACGAATCTACTGCAGGCGTGCTAATAATGATAAGATTGTATTACAGTTTTACTACACTGAAACACATGAGCAATATGAAGTGTTACTAGTTCTAGAATAAGTACGGTTATATAACAATATTATTCGCTACATGTAAATGTTTTTGTTCATAGCCTAGTCAATGATGAGGCTGCTGCGGCACAGTCTCTCGATGCCTGGCTGGAGAGGCGACTGGGTGGTGGCGGTGGCCGGCGAAGTCAACGAGTCGTGGCTGTCGTGCAGACTGGGTGCCTGCATGAAAATCCCGAAGGCGCCTGCGGGCGAGGGAGGGGCAGAGCGCAGACATTGACCCTGAAAGAAGCATGTGACCTTGAAGGCGTGACCTTGAGAATAAGACATTTAAAAAAGTGTGACATTGAGGTACGCTAATTTGGCGTGTGACCTTCAGAGTGGAAACTTGACTTTGACCCTGAAAAGTTGACCTTGAGACTTTGACCCTGAAAAGTTGACCTTGAGACTTTAACCTTGAAAAGTTTACCTTTAGAATTTAACCTTGAAAAGTTTACCTTGAGACTTTGACCTTGAAAAGTTGATCTTGAGACTTTGACCTTGAGACTTTGACCTTGAAAAGTTCACTCTGAGACTTTGACCTTGAAAACTTAACCTTGAGATTGACACACGACTTTAAGAATAAATAATGCATATATCTACATGGCAACCCCGAGAGTTAAAAGTGCAATAAAATTCCAAAAATTCCACAAGACAGTAAGACAAAAGACCAGAAACTCGCTTTCGCATAATACTACCATTCCAGCCGATGCTTTCATTAGCAATAATTCGCTCAAACGATTCTCAAGTAGCTGCTTTGCGTGGCTCAGAATGAAAGTTTTTTATCTAGACCCATTGAGGCGGCGGAGAACTCCTGCTGCTTCTAAAAGCGGCTCTCCCTACCAACTAGCTCACCAATTGCTGCAGCCAGACTGAAGAGCCACAGAAACAGGCGGTCCAGTACGAAAGCCACGAACTCCCACTCTTCGCGCACCTGAGGGATAGCAGAATTATGGGGATTCGAATGGTTCGCAATAGGCTTAAGAACAAGGAGTTTTCAATGTCTGTCATTGAGTCGCGAGTGTTTCCCGAATCCCCATGACGGGAGGTGTGATTTGTAATCTAAAATCCCTACGATAAGAGTTAGGACTTGTTATCTACTAGTTATCTACTACCAATGATATGATTTGGGATTCATTATCTAAATTACCCATGACGAGTTTGGGGATTCATTATCTAAAATATCCATGATGGGATTTGGGATTCAGTATCTAAAATCCTCATAATGGGATTTGGGATTCAGTATCTAAATTCCCCCTGACGGGATCTGGGATTCATTATCAAAATTACCCACGACGAGTTTTGGGATTCATTATCTAAAGTCTCCATGATGGGATTTGGGATTCATTATCTAAAGTCTCCATGATGGGATTTGGGATTCATTATCTAAAGTCCCCATGATGGGATTTGGGATTCATTATCTAAAGTCCCCATGATGGGATTTGGGATTCATTATCTAAAGTCCCCATGATGGGATTTGGGATTCATTATCAAAATTACCCACGACGAGTTTTGGGATTCATTATCTAAAGTCTCCATGATGGGATTTGGGATTCATTATCTAAAGTCCCCATGATGGGATTTGGGATTCATTATCTAAAGTCCCCATGATGGGATTTGGGATTCAATATCTAAAGTCCCCATGATGGGATTTGGGATTCATTATCAAAATTACCCACGACGAGTTTTGGGATTCATTATCTAAAGTCTCCATGATGGGATTTGGGATTCATTATCTAAAGTCCCCATGATGGGATTTGGGATCCATTATAAAAAATCCCCATGACGGGATTTGAGATTCAGTATCGAAATTCCCCATGATGGAAGTTGGGATTCATTATCTAGACTCCCTATGACGGGATTTGGGATTCAGATAGGATTCAGAATCCCACTGCCTGCTCACGGTTTTATTCTTGTCGGCCTGTCGCAGGTGGTCGGCGATGCTCCTCACATCGTCCAGAGCGAAGGCCAGATGGTCGCGGCAGGACGTGGCCGCAGTCGCCGAGGACTTGCCGCCGGTTGTCGCTGCCAGCAGCTCGGTGGCCTGGCGGGAGGGGGTAAAGGGCGTGGCGCGGGAGGCTCTTTGAGCGCGTAATGCCTGCCCGCCTTGGCAATTTGATAGCGCTGTGCAGAACTCAATAGGAATGAGGGGGTCTGCAAGACAGAAGGCGAGCAGAGGGAAGTTGGGAAATCTCTATTATAAGCATTGATTCTAAAGTATATAGGCATCAGATAGGGAAAAACAATGGAGACTGGAGTTGGTGGTGAGGTGAGAATGATCAGAAAAGAATGCAGGGAGGGGAGAATGCAGGGAGTGGAGAATGTAGGGAAGGGAGAATGTAGGTAGGAGAATGTAGGGAGTGCAGAATGTAGGAAAGGGAGAATGTAGGGAGGGGAGAATGTAGGGAGGGGAGAATGTAGGGAGGGGAGAATGTAGGGAGGGGAGAATGTAGGGAGGGGAGAATGCAGGGAGAGGGGAGAATGTAGGGAGGGGAGAATGTAGGGAGGGGAGATTGCAGGGAGAGGGGAGAATGTAGGGAGGGGAGAATGTAGGGAGGGGAGAATGTAGGGAGGGGAGAATGCAGGGAGGGGGAATGCAGGGAGGGGGAATGCAGGGAGGGGAGAAAGCAGGGAGGGGGAATACAGGGAGGGGGAATGCAGGGAGGGGAGAAAGCAGGGAGGGGGGAAGCAGGGAGGGGGAATGCAGGGAGGGGAGAAAGCAGGGAGGGGGGAATGCAGGGAGAGGGGAATGCAGGGAGGGGAGAAAGCAGGGAGGGGGGAATGCAGGGAGAGGGGAATGCAGGCAGGGGAGAAAGCAGGGAGGGGGGAATGTAGGGAGGGGAGAATGCAGGGAGGGGAGAATGCAGGGAGGGGAGAAAGCAGGGAGGGGGAACGCAGAAGAGGGGAATGCAGGGAGGGGAGAAAGCAGGGAGGGAGAATGCAGGGAGGGGGGAATGCAGGGAGGGGAGAAAGCAGGGAGGGGGAACGCAGAAGAGGGGAATGCAGGGAGGGGAGAAAGCAGGGAGGGAGAATGCAGGGAGGGAGAATGCAGGGAGGGGGGAATGCAGGGAGGGGGGAATGCAGGGAGGGGGGAATGCAGGGAGGGGAGAAAGCAGGGAGGGGGAATGCAGGGGGGAATGTAGGGAGGGGAGAATATAGGGAGGGGAGAATGTAGGGAGGGGAGAATGTAAGGAGAGGAGAATATAGGGAGGGGAGAATGTAGGGAGGGGAGAATGTAAGGAGAGGAGAATATAGGGAGGGGAGAATGTAAGGAGAGGAGAATATAGGGAGGGGAGAATGTAGGGAGGGGAGAATGTAAGGAGAGGAGAATATAGGGAGGGGAGAATGTAGGGAGGGGAGAATGTAGGGAGGGGAGAATGTAGGGAGGGGGAATGCAGGGAGGGGAGAATGTACGCAGGATAAGCAGTGAAGAAGGCGGATTGTTAGCCTCCTCAGGTCCATCGGTGCGCCCCAGTTTCAGCGGGCTGGATATTTTCATTTGCCATATGTTATCTCAATTGAAAAGGCTAACAGAGAGCGGCAGACCCCCGGGGCGCTCTCTGATTGATTGGCTCCAGCCATCAGCCGGCCGCCGCAATGAATAATTACTGGGGGTTCTCCGTCTCCAAGCTGAATGAAAAATTGAAATTGGTTCAGTCGATAATAAATTCCCAACAGCTCCTGCCTGCCAGCCGGCCCGAGAGACTGGCGGGGTGAGATCCGATGGGATTTGGGTGGGGAGAGTTGCTCGGGAAAATAGTAAATAGATTCTTTTTCCCCGGCTTGCACCCGGGTGTAATTTCAAACGGATAGGGAGTGGCAGACTCGTGGGAGGAATGGGGAGGTGGGGACGCCAGGATGCGAGCTGATGAAGGGCTCACTACTGCCTCTTGCTCCTGTTTCTGTTGCTTTTCCGCTGTTGTTGTTGTTGTTGTTGTGTTGTTGTTTTTGTTGTTATTGTTGTTGTTATTGTTGTTGTGTTGTTGTCGCTGTTGTTGTGTTGTTGTTGTTATTATTATTGTTGTTGTTGTTGTTATTGTTGTTGCTGTTGTTGCTGTTGTGTTGTTGTTGTGTTGCAGTTGTATTGTTGTTGTGTTGTTGTTGTGTTGCTGTTGTGTTGTTGTTGTGTTGTTGTTGTGTTGCTGTTGTGTTGTTGTTGTGTTGCTGTTGTTGTATTGCTTCTGTGTTGCTGTTGTGTTGCTTCTGTTGTTGTTGTTGCTTTTGTGTTGCTGTTGTGTTGCTTCTGTTGTTGTTGCTGCTGTTGTGTTGTTGTTGTGTTGCTGTTGTGTTGTTGTTGTGTTGCTGTTGTGTTGTTGTTGTGTTGCTGTTGTTGTATTGCTTCTGTGTTGCTGTTGTGTTGCTTCTGTTGTTGTTGTTGCTTTTGTGTTGCTGTTGTGTTGCTTCTGTTGTTGTTGCTGCTGTTGTGTTGTTGTTGTGTTGCTGTTGTGTTGTTGTTGTTGCTGCTGTTGTGTTGCTGTTTTGTTGCTGTTGTTGTTGTTGTTGTTAGCCAGAGGAGTCATCGGTTCGGGGCGGTGGCTTAGCCTACAGTACGCCAGAGCCCCTGCTTCGTTGTTCCACAGGTCCGAGAGACAGGAGATGGCGTACTTTTGTTTGGTCCAGTAGGTGGCCGGGCAGTCGCAGACATGTTTGGTCGCCTCCGCTTCGGTGTCGCACTGTCTGCAGCGACCAGCTTCCTGCCTGATTTCCCTAATGGGGCGCGAGGCGGCCATTCTGAAACGCCTAAAACTGACCGCCTCGGCCCTAGATTTGAACGTGGCCTCGTTACCTCTATTTAGCCCATTTAGGCACGGATGGTCGCTTTGCAGCAGGCGTCGGCGCTGCGCAGCACAATAGCAGCGCTGCCTCCTTGGCCTTCATTGCTTACCGAGCCGTCGGTGAAAATGGTGAGATCGGTACCTTCTATGACTCTCAATGCCGACAATGTCAAAATGTGGACTCCCTTGGCTTTGTTGTCTTCAACAGTTTCGAGGCGTGTTTCTTCGATGCTGCAGTGCACCTCTCTCCAACTGCTCCATGATGGTTCCTGTTGAGTCTCTTTGATTCTGGGATATCCAGCATATCTGCATTCTTAAGTTCCTCCATGGCCTTTCTTCTCCAGCCAAATTTCTTCAGTCTTTGTGGGATGTCCATGGTTGCAAGCTCTCTGCGCAGTGTGCCGGGCTCAGTGCGGCTCATGCGGTCCCACTTGGCCGCCCAGAGCATCCGACAGTAGGGTTCCAGGTCCGGGAGCTTGGATTCCAACCTGACAGCCTCCACCGGAGTCGCGGCCATTAAGCCCGCGATGATGCGTCCGGCTGCCCTTTGTCCTACTTCCAGGCGTCTCCAATGCTCCTTGCTGATCCAGGGAGTCCAAGCTGGTGCACCATAGGAGTGCCATAGCAGGTCGGAGTGCCATCCCCAGTCTGTTCCAGCGAGCTTGCGCAGGAAATTGGGTCTTTTCCTGCATTCTGTAATGAGGTTGCTGGTGTGTTCCCGAGAAATTGAGGGCTCGATGGTAAGTGATGCCGAGGAATTTGGGGTTATCCTCCCATTTCAGCGTCTGGCCATTGAGTTGCACTCCAGTTGTTTGGTCTAGTTTGATCTTCGGATTGGATGTGAAGAGCGAGATAGTGCACTTCTCTGTCGCTATTGACATTTTCCATCTCCGGCTCCATTCTTCAATGGTCGTGGCGATGGGTTGGATCTTTTTGGTCGCTTCCGCAAGGTCCATTGCTCCGGTCCAGGTCGCGAGGTCGTCGGCGAAGCCGTTGACCTGCGCATGTTTTTCGATTCCGCGGAGCAGGTCGTCAATGAATAAGACGAACAAGATGGGGGAGAGGGCCGATCCTTGCGGCAGCCCCCGGGTGAACAGTTTCATTTTGCTGTCAGCGTCCCCCACGCGGGAGCAGGCTAGCCAGCCTTGTACCCGGCGAACGATTCGGTGGCAGATCCCAATTTCGCACATCTTATTCAGGAGCGCGTCGAGCCACACTTTGTCAAAAGCTATCTCGAAGTCTATCAAGAGAAGAAGAGTGACAAGTTTGCGTTGCATGTTGTCGTCTATTCCCTGTGATAGTCTGAGAAGCTGGTCTTCAGTAGATCGTCCAGGCCTGGAGCCCACTTGGCTGTCACTCAGGCCACCGATCTTTTCCAGGTAGTGTCTCAGTCTTTTCACTACGATCTTTTCCAGCCATTTACCAAGGCACGATAGAAGGCTGATTGGCCGGTATGATCCCACCGTGTCCGCCAGTTTGCCGTTCTTTAGCACTGAAATGATCCGAGCAGTTCTCCAGTTTTTCGGGAGATGTGCTGTCTCTAAGGATTTGTTAAACATGTTGCAGCAGAATATCCAGGGCTTATTCCGGGAGGTTCTTTAGCAGGCTCGGGTTGAGCAGGTCTCTTCCCGCTGCGCGCTTTCCGTCTATTTCGTCCAGTGCTTTTTTGACTTCATGCAGGGTGATATCCTGTCCATGGTCTCGATGGCAGCTGATAACCCTCAGTTTTTTATTGAGGGTGTCCTTTTCTTCCTTGAGGTCAATCCTGGCAAGTTTCCTTTCTGTCTTGTCAGCCGCCTTATCCTTGATGAGATCCATGGAGCTGACTCTGGAGTATTCTCTGATGAAGGCGCTGGCCTTGGCTCTATCTGTGGTGTGTAGCTGGCCATCGTGAGTGAGCGCTCTCCCTCCTTGATCTGTTTCTTTGCTCCCTTTGATTTTTTTGATAAGTTGCCACGTCCTTCCCGATGTAGCATTGTCCTCAAGGGTAGTTTTCCACATATTTCCACATTTATTCCAAGCCTCAAAGTCGGCTACTCTGAGTTGGCCTCTAGCTTCCATCTCTTCCTTGATCTCCTCGCTGATAATGAACTCATTGCGAGTGTGCCTGCATTTCAATCCCACAGCCTCTCTCGCAGCAGCTCCTATCACTATGCTTCCAAATTTTTCCTCCGTCTGCGTCAGTGAGAGCTTATCGCGGAATTTAGTCCAGTCTGCTTTCCTAGTGCTCCAGCCGATGATTTTCCTTGTCTTGCAGTTCTTTGGTCTTTCGGTTTCTCCTGTTTGTTGGGAAGTGGTCGGAGCTAAGCTGTTTTCTGACCGTCCAGCTCCAGATCTGTTCTGTCGAGGTGTGGCAGATGGCGACATCCGGGGTGGAGTCTGTTTGACCTCGCAGCCCCTGTCTCGTGGGTCTGAGCGGCATCATGTTGTTGTCGTCGCACCACTCCACGATTGAGGTCTTCACCGCGTTTGTCAGCGGGCATATTGTTGTCCCAGGCTTCGCGGTGTGCGTTCCAGTCTCCTGCCAGCAGCCATTCTACCCCCGATGGTATCTTCAGCAAGTCGGTGCTTCCGAATCTTGCCGTGTTTTCTGGTGGGATGTAGATATTGGCGATCTTCCAGCGTTTTGCTTCGAGGAGTTCCACACATATCATCTGCGCTCCAGTTTCCTCGATAGCTTGATAGTTTTTGCTGAGTTCGCTGTATTTTATTCCTTTCTTGATGAGGGTGACGACACCGCCACCTCTAGCCATCTTGGACGTCATTATAGTCTGGGTCTGTCTCTTCTAGCGATTTCATAACCTGGGATGTAGATTGGGCCGTCCTCGCTCCTGAGCTTCCTCTCCTGCAGCAGTGCAACGTCAATGTCGCGCTCTTGCAGGAACAGGCAGAGCTCCGGGATCTTGGCCTTGAGGTTGCCGCAGTTCCAGACCAAAATGTTTGTTTTGCTGTGTTGCTTAGATTGTCGCTGCACGCTGCTCTGGACGATCTTGGGGGGTTGGGGTGACTTAGGTTCTTTGCTGCATTATTGGAATTTCGGATTTCCTAAGGACTTCCAGCGTCTTTCTTGTTGTTGACTGGCAGCTCCGGCGCAAGTCCAGTGGACTAGTTTGTTGAATGTGCTGCAGCAGGCGCCCTGGCCTCTTTTCCGGTATCTATTACAATTTGCGCAGCGACCTTTGTGCTCTAGAAGCGCCTTCCTTGGCGTGTGCTGCGGGGTGGGCGGGATGCTGCCTGGAGAGGCAGGAGTGTTGGCCGCCTCCACCCTTCTGATTTTGTGGTTTCTTTAACTGCAGGCCTTCGCATATCCAGAGGTCAATCTTGCTCATTCTCCATCGGGAGATGATTGTGCAGGTTTTGTGCTAGCCAACCACATTTGGCTGCTTGCGTGTCCCTTCTTGAGCAGGTCTCTTCCCGCTGCGCGCTTTCCGTCTATTTCGTCCAGTGCTTTTTTGACTTCATGCTTGCTGCAAGAAGGGATGGTCTTGCAGCTGATATGATTCATGGCTACATTGATGGCAGCGCTGAGTTGCTGGTTCTTCTTGGGTTTGCTACCACTGGGTGCGAACTTGCTCATCCCTTCAGTAAAGTCAACTAACTTATTTAATTCAATATTGGAAGTTTTTTGCTTCCACACCATTTGATTTCAACCGATTCTGCGTCTTCCTTGTTGTGTTGTTGTTGTGTTGTTGTTGTGATGCTGTTGTGATGCTGTTGTGTTGCTGTCGTGTTGCTGTTGTGTTGCTGTTGTGTTGTTGTTGTGATGTTGTTGTGATGTTGTTGTGATGCTGTTGTGTTGTTGTTGTGATGTTGTGTTGTTGTGATGCTGTTGTGATGCTGTTGTGTTGCTGTTGTGTTGCTGTTGTGATGCTGTTGTGTTGCTGTTGTGTTGTTGTTGTGATGTTGTTGTGATGTTGTTGTGATGCTGTTGTGTTGTTGTTGTGATGTTGTTGTGATGTTGTTGTGATGTTGTTGTGATGCTGTTGTGTTGCTGTTGTGATGCTGTTGTGTTGCTGTTGTGTTGTTGTTGTGATGTTGTTGTGATGTTGTTGTGATGCTGTTGTGTTGTTGTTGTGATGTTGTTGTGATGTTGTTGTGATGTTGTTGTGATGCTGTTGTGTTGCTGTTGTGTTGCTGTTGTGATGCTGTTGTGATGCTGTTGTGTTGCTGTTGTGTTGCTGTTGTGATGCTGTTGTGATGCTGTTGTGATGCTGTTGTGATGCCGTTGTGATGCTGTTGTGATGTTGTTGTGTGTTGCTGTTGTGATGCTGTTGTGATGCTGTTGTGATGCTGTTGTGTTGCTGTTGTGATGCTGTTGTGATGCTGTTGTGTTGCTGTTGTGTTGCTGTTGTGATGCTGTTGTGATGCTGTTGTGATGCTGTTGTGATGTTGTTGTGATGCTGTCGTGATACTGTTGTGATGCTGTTGTGATGCTGTTGTGATGCTGTTGTGATGCTGTTGTGATGCTGTTGTGATGCTGTTGTGATGTTGTTGTGATGCTGTTGTGATGCTGTTGTGATACTGTTGTGATGCTGTTGTGATGCTGTTGTGATGCTGTTGTGATGCTGTTGTGATGCTGTTGTGTTGCTGTTGTGATGCTGTTGTCGTGATGCTGTTGTGTTGCTGTTGTGATGCTGTTGTGATGCTGTTGTGTTGCTGTTGTGATGCTGTTGTGTTGCTGTTGTGATGCTGTTGTGATGCTGTTGTGTTGCTGTTGTGATGCTATTGTGATGCTGTTGTGTTGCTGTTGTGATGCTATTGTGATGCTGTTGTGTTGCTGTTGTGATGCTGTTGTGATGCTATTGTGATGCTGTTGTGTTGCTGTTGTGATGCTATTGTGATGCTGTTGTGTTGCTGTTGTGATGCTGTTGTGATGCTGTTGTGTTGCTGTTGTGATGCTATTGTGATGCTGTTGTGATGCTGTTGTGATGCTGTTGTGTTGCTGTTGCTGTTTTGCTTTTATTCCGTTTTTTGAATTTTTCTGCTTTTTCCCCAGACTTTCAGCAGAACAAGGAGCTCCACTTGACATGAAATGAAATCATGTCATGAAATCATGAAATCTGAATATGAAAATGCGGTCACAGGACAGGTCAATCAGACGCAAACTGATGAAAATTAATTTCCAATGCATTCTGGAAAAATGCCCGCACTAAGGGGCTCAAATTTGAGTATCAGAAAGCTTAATCAAAAAGACTGAGCACTGGGGATTTGAGAGCTGGGAAATTTTCCCCTATCAGCCCCGAAATGATGCGCGCTGATCTCAGTGGATAAAATCGAGCACTTGGGTTTTTGGCTTTCAGTCTCCGCGAGTTCCTCTGGGAAATGTGGCCGATTCGGTGCCCTATTCAAAGCCTCTTAAGTATTAAAGCATCACATAGAATTGGGATTCCCTATCTACAAAATCAGAATTCCCAATCGCCAAAATCGGAATTCCCCATCACCAAAATCGGAATTCCCCATCACCAAGATCGGAATTCCCCATCGCCAAAATCGGAATTCAAATCACCAAAATCGGAATTCCCCATCACCAAAATCGGAATTCCCCATCACCAAGATCGGAATTCCCCATCACCAAAATCGGAATTCCCCATCACCAAGATCGGAATTTCCCATCACCAAAATCGGAATTCCCCATGTCCGCAAACCTCAAGCTCTGCCTCGGCCGCCTCAGTCTCGGCCTCGGCTGCCAGCGCAGGCGGCATGCGGATGAGCAGCAGGCGCGGCAGGGCCCTGAAGAACACCCGGCGCACCCAGGGCGCCATGACGCTGCCGTCGGGCGAGCGCCAGTGCACGTTGATGACAACCACGGTGGCCATGACGGACAGGGTCACCAGCGCCATGGTGAACAGCAGGTACTTCAGTATCAGCGGCACAACCCGCGATGTTGGCGGGCAAATGTCAAAGATCAGCCAGAAGAAGACGGTCAAGGAAACGAGGATGTTCACCGACAGGGACATTTTCTCGCCCGAGCTGCCGGGCAGGTAGAAGACGAGCACAGTGAGGAAGCTGATGGCCAGGCAGGGGCAGATGAGGTTCACCCCGTAGAACAGGGTCTTGCGGCGGATCCGCAGAGAGAAGGTCAGGTCCAAGTAGGGCTCCGGGCAGCAGCGGTACTTGGCGATGTTGCGACGGGCGGAGGCCTCTGCGGAGTCGAGTTTACAACGTAATTCGACACGTTACTCGTAAAGAGTCACTCCAGAGAGAAGCGTCACTCCAGAGAGAAGAGTCACTCCAGAGAGAAGCGTCACTCTAGAGAGAAGAGTCACTCCAGAGAGAAGCGTCACTCTAGAGAGAAGCGTCACTCCAGAGAGAAGAGTCACTCCAGAGAGAAGCGTCACTCTAGAGAAAAGCGTCACTCCAGAGAGAAGCGTCACTCTAGAGAGAAGCGTCACTCCAGAGAGAAGCATCACTCCAGAGAGGCGTCACTCCAGACAGAAGCGTCACTCCAGACAGAAGCGTCACTCCAGACAGAAGCGTCACTCCAGACAGAAGCGTCACTCCAGAGAGAAGCGTCACTCCAGAGAGGCGTCACTCCAGACAGAAGCGTCACTCCAGACAGAAGCGTCACTCCAGACAGAAGCGTCACTCCAGACAGAAGCGTCACTCCAGACAGAAGCGTCACTCCAGACAGAAGCGTCACTCCAGACAGAAGCGTCACTCCAGACAGAAGCGTCACTCTAGACAAGCGTCGCCCCTCAAAGGTCACTCCGGGGCCCTCACCCAGGATGTCCCATTCGCCGTTCTCCACAAACTGGCTGAGATCGACCGCATAGTCAATGAAGGCCTGGCAGTTGTCAAAGTTCACCCGCCGGTTCAGCAGCGCCTCCTCCATCTGGGCCACGTGACGCAGGTCGATTAGGAATCCGTTGTGAGTCCAGGTGCCGAGTTTCAGGGTGCAGTTCTGCGTGTCGAACGGGAAAAACTCCACGTCAATGTCGCACTGGCTCTTGAATATTATAGGCGGCTTCCACTGCACCGTGCCGTCCGAGAACACGCTGACTTTGTTGGCCGAACTGCGCAGGTCCCAGTCACCTCCGGCACTGCGGGTGACATTTTGCACATTTTGGGTAGGGGTTCAGAGGGACATTGTGAGCAATTATCGGAAGCGTTAGTAATTTGAGAGAAATTTCAAGACCTAATCTCATTTTTAGCACACGGGAAGCTCTAAAAAACAGTGAATCGCAAGATTGTCTCACTTGTTGTAGAGCACCAAATCTGGAGTCCAGATCTGCTCGGATGGGATGTGCATCACCCGGATGTTGTCGTAGCTGGCCGGATCCCAGATAAAATTTGGATCGTGCCACTGCTGGAAGACCCACATGTTCAGCGTGACGATTTGATTTTTCTCGTCCTGGCAATGAAAATTGTTCGTGCGAGTACTGAGCCCGCGTTCATTCAGCTGGGTGAGAGATTGAGGGTTTGGGGTGGGGCAGGCACCCAGGCCTGAGAGGGGTTTGGGGTGGGGCAGGCACCCAGGCCTGAGAGGGGTTTGGGGTGGGGCAGGCACCCAGGCCTGAGAGAGCGAGGGGTTTGGGGTGGGGCAGGCACCCAGGCCTGAGAGAGTGAGGGTTTGGGGTGGGGCAGGCACCCAGGCCTGAGAGAGCGAGGGTTTGGGGTGGGGCAGGCACCCAGGCCTGAGAGAGCGAGGGGTTTGGGGTGGGGCAGGCACCCAGGCCTGAGAGAGCGAGGGGTTTGGGGTGGGGCAGGCACCCAGGCCTGAGAGAGCGAGGGTTTGGGGTGGGGCAGGCACCCAGGCCTGAGAGAGCGAGGGTTTGGGGTGGGGCAGGCACCCAGGTGAGAGAGCGAGGGTTTGGGGTGGGGCAGGCACCCAGGCCTGAGAGAGCGAGGGGTTTGGGGTGGGGCAGGCACCCAGGCCTGAGAGAGCGAGGGGTTTGGGGTGGGGCAGGCACCCAGGCCTGAGAGAGCGAGGGGTTTGGGGTGGGGCAGGCCATATGTCTGAGAGAGTGAGGGGTTTGGGGTGGGGCAGGCACCCAGGCCTGAGAGAGTTGCATCTGCGGCCAGATCAGACGCTCACCACATCGAGAATCTGCACGAGGCTGAGGTTCATGTACAGCAGGATCGGCTGGCTGTGATTGGTCACTGGCCGCACGTAGGATTTGTAGACGGTGGGATTCAACAGGCGGTTGAACAATCGCTTGGCGTCGGACATGCTGTTGGAGGCTGAGCAAAGTTATTTGGAAAGGGAGACTTGACAGAGAAGGCAATAAAGTGAGATTTGCTGGGTTTAAAAAGCGCAAAAACAGCTATTGGGAACACAGTCTTATCTAATAATAATAGTGGTGTTTGTGGGAAATAGGAGCTTGGGATATGGGGTATGGAAAGTTTAGAGTGTGTGGGGTATGAGTTGTGTGCAATGTGTTGGGTATGGGGAATGTGGAGTATGTGGGGTATGTGGGATAGTAAAGTGTGGGGAGTTGTGGGCACGAGGGGAAGGAAGGCAGTGTCAGTAGAATGAAGGTGGAGGGAGTGGCAGAGGGCTGAGTGGGAGGAAGTTAGAGACTAGCGGCTAAGGCCTGGGATTAGTCGGTGAGTCCGAAGGAAACTCCAAGGTAATTAGTATTTAATTAGTTGCGGGACAGGTTCCCCCAGGTCGAGCCTGGCAATTGCCTGTAGCTCCGCAGCAGAAAAAAAGTTGGCTGCCTACTTGAGGAGGCGGGAGTCGGAAAAGTGGACCCCAGGCAGGTGAAGAGAATGCCAGGGAAAAGGCCAGGCCAGGTGTTTGCTCGAAAAGCACCCGGGGATCCGCGGAGTTGACTCAGGGCAGGCGGAACTAAATGAGAATTCGTTTAAGCCCCGCCAGCCTCCCTGCTCCCCCTGTTGCCGTGGCTGGCGCCGCATCGCGAGCTGAGGAAGGGGAGAAATATCCCAATAACACGGCAGAGACCATGCAGTGTTTCAGTTGGCCCTGGAATATTCCACCGCAAATGAAACAGGTGAGCTGGAAGCCATTAAGGCTTTTTCCACTAGCTGGTATGCTTTTTCTGTTCAGGAAATGCAAGGCCTGCAGACTGGGATGCATCTGCCGCACTGTGCTGAAGGGGCAGAGATTGTCTGCTTTTACAAGCAATATACCGATCAATCGTATATGGGCTCTCTCACTCTCTATAACCACGGTGCCGTTAAAAGACTTTAATATTACTCCAAGTTAACGGCGATTAAAAGTACATTTAGACTACACTGCGTGTAGGTTAAAAGACAGCTAGGTCCCGAGCTGGTTGAAGCGCAGTGCACCTGGCCAAGCAGAGAGGCTGCGGGCTACAGCGGGGCCGTGCCAATCAATGATTTGCGTGGATACTCAGCACTGGAGCAGCTCTGTCTGAGTCTTTTGATTATGCCTGTCCCTGAAGACTTTCTCAGCGGAACGGCTCTCTGGGCCTCTTCTTTTTCGAGATTAAAGAGGAGCAGGCGCGCTATCAAATTCCCAACATGGATTGCCACACCTTGATCTCATGCACTCCCCCGATCGTACTCCGAGTGACCTCACTCGCCTTATCTGACTAACTTGATCTCACTGTGACTGACCTCACTGTGACTGACCTCACTGTGACTGACCTCACTGTGTCAGATCTCACTGTGTCAGATCTCACTGTGACTGACCTCACTGTGACTGACCTCACTGTGACTGACCTCACTGTGACTGACCTCACTGTGACTGACCTCACTGTGTCAGATCTCACTGTGTCAGATCTCACTGTGACTGACCTCACTGTGACTGACCTCACTGTGACTGACCTCACTGTGACTGACCTCACTGTGACTGACCTCACTGTGACAGATCTTACTGTGACAGATCTCACTGTGACAGATCTCACTGTGTCAGATCTCACTGTGACTGACCTCACTGTGACTGACCTCACTGTGACTGACCTCACTGTGACAGATCTTACTGTGACAGATCTCACTGTGACAGATCTCACTGTGTCAGATCTCACTGTGACAGATCTCACTGTGACTGACCTCACTGTGACTGACCTCACTGTGACTGACCTCACTGTGACTGACCTCACTGTGACAGATCTTACTGTGACAGATCTCACTGTGCCTGACCTCGCTGTGACAGATCTCACTGTGACAGGTTTCACTCTGACTGACCTCGCTGTGACAGATCTCACTGTGCCTGACCTCACTGTGCCTGACCTCGCTGTGTATGTCACTGTCGGAACTCACCTGATCTCACTCTATATGAGCACTATGCAGAAGCAGGTTATCATGCAGTCAGCAGACAGGCGGCAATTCATCTCACCGTTGACGCCGCTCAGACACAGGCTGAGGCCGGCGGTCACCAGAAGCAGCTGCAGCTTCATCAACTCCAGATAAGGACTCCGAGAATCTTCTTATCTCCCAGAGCCTTGAAAAATTTATACTGCTCTCAAATGCTAATGCTGTCGGCTTTATACCCCACACAGCACTGACAGATCCCCGTTATCAGCGCCCAGCCAATCGCTTGCAAGTGGGAAATGAGGGACTCCAGGATCGATCCCCGGCTCCGCACCGCTGGACTGTCGCTCCCGCATGCTGTTGTTGCTTTCAATTTCCTGCACATTTTCAGCTCGGCCAGAATGAGATCTGGCTGACGCTATGGCCAATTGGAATAAAATTGTTCCGCCTGTTTGCAGCAGTATCGATTGCGACTTGCTAGCTGGCTGACCAACCATGCGTGCTGATCAGCCATCTTCCTGACGGCTTCACCGTATTAGCAATTTCAAATTCCCACTTTCTTCTTACCCATCTGATCTCAATCTCTTATTTAATATCTCTCCAATCTCACCCCACTCTTATCTGATCTCCTCATCCAATCTCAACTCACTCCTTTTTATCTGTTCTCCTCATCCAATCTCATCTCACTCTTTTTTATCTGATCTCCTTATCCAATCTCATCTGACTCTTTTTATCTGATCTCCTTATCCAATCTCATCTCACTCTTTTTTATCTGATCTCCTTATCCAATCTCATCTCACTCTTTTTATCTGATCTCCTCATCCAATCTCATCTCACTCTTTTTTATCTTATCTCCTCATCCAATCTCATCTCACTCTTTTTTATCTGATCTCCTTATCCAATCTCATCTCACTCTTTTTTATCTGATCTCCTTATCCAATCTCATCTCACTCTTTTTATCTGATCTCCTCATCCAATCTCATCTCACTCTTTTTTATCTGATCTCCTTATCCAATCTCATCTCACTCTTTTTATCTGATCTCCTCATCCAATCTCAACTCACTCTTTTTTATCTGATCTCCTCATCCAATCTCATCTCACTCTTTTTTATCTGATCTCCTTATCCAATCTCATCTCGCTCTTTTATCTGATCTCCTCATCCAATCTCATCTCGCTCTTTTATCTGATCTCCTCATCCAATCTCAACTCACTCTTTTTTATCTGATCTCCTCATCCAATCTCACCTCACTCTTTTTTATCTTATCTCCTCATCCAATCTCATCTCACTCTTTTATCTGATCTCCTCATCCAATCTCATCTCACTCTTTTTTATCTGATCTCCTCATCCAATCTCACCTCACTCTCTTATCTAATCTCACTTTTTATCTATCTGGTCACAATCTACTATCTGATCTCAGTCTTCGGTCTCATCTCACTCCAATCTAACTCACCCATCTGATCTCAATGTCCTATTGGATTTCTGAATGAAAATAAGGAAGCACTTTATATATAAAACTGTGATTTTATCTGATTTAAGTTATGAATAGCCAGTACACAGTGACACAGTAAGTACGGACGTGTTGACTTATATTTAGATATGTTATATAGCAATAACAATTATTATTACTACTAAACACACACACACACACACACACACACACACACCGAAAGAGAATGAGGTGTGTGTTTAATCACATAATAAACAGGTAAAAACAGACTCGCGTATAAACAAACCAAAATTTGAAGAGGATGTACACATGCACAACTGCTAAATATGTTATTGTTACTGTTGCTACTGTTATAATAACAATATGAACAAAGCAAAAAATTGCGATTGCTCTTTATTATTAGCTCGCTAAGAAGCGGGACCATATTTTAATTAAAAATTTCAATATACCAACAATATACTCGTACTAGTAAAGCATATAAACACGCTCACGGGGGTTAAAAACTTATGACTATGAATCTTTTTTATTAAAAAAAGCAACAGACAAAGTGCTATTTTTATAACAAGCAAAAATATGTTGCCATGTATCGGGTCGATCATAGAGAGACGGGCAATGACAACAAAAAGTGATTTATAGGGAACGAGTGAATATTAATATGCATTCGCGTGCAGCAAAGTTACAAATAAAGTAACATTAATAGACAGCTTTAAGTAACTTTAATCAGTATTTTATTAGTCATTGTCATGATTGACCACTCAAAAGTCAATCATTCAGCCGCCGTGAATGTTGATAACTCCGACTTTGCGCCAGAATCCGCATCCATCGATGCACCCTCGTTCACATCCGTGTCCGGTTCAGCGCTTACTTCAGCTTCCGCAACTGCAATCGCTTCCGGAGCTACTTCCGCTTCCGGAGCTACTTCCGCTTCTGGAGCTACTTCCGCTTCTGGAGATACTTCCGCTTCCGGAGCTACTTCCGCTTCCGGAGCTACTTCCGCTTCCGGAGCTACTTCCGCTTCTGGAGATACTTCCGCTTCTGGAGATACTTCCGCTTCCGGAGCTACTTCCGCTTCCGGAGCTACTTCCGCTTCTGGAGATACTTCCGCTTCTGGAGATACTTCCGCTTCCGGAGCTACTTCCGCTTCCGGAGATACTTCCGCTTCCGGAACTACTTCCGCAGTCGCATTCCCTTCCGAAACCAGTTCCGCTTCCGAAGGTACTTCCGCTTCGACACTAACTTCAATGTCGGCATTGGCATCAGCGTCATTGTTCGCATCTTTATCTTTTCGTTCGTCAACAGTTTCTGCATCACCTTCGAATTTCGCTTCTTCTCCGACCTCCTCTTCGGCTTCTGGTTCCTCTTCCTCTTCCGGTTGGGTACGAGTATCCCCGTCCGCTTCCGGTTCTGCGTCCATTTCCATTTCCGCTTCCGGTTCCTCCAGCTCAGCGTCTGTCTGCGCCGGATTTGAGGCCGGCGCCGGGGTGTCCGCTCGTTCCGCGTCCTCTTCCTCGTCATTAACAAAGAACGTTGGCGGCGGCGGCAGCTGCTGAGGTGCCCGACGCCGCTTGGCACCGCGGCCGGGTCCTGCTGAGGAGCCGCGCCGAGCCGAGGACCGCGGCCGCTTCCTGGTTGTCGAAGAACTTCCAGAGGCCTGCGCCTGAGTCGGACTGGTCAGAATTGACTCTGGAAGACAGCAAAAGACATTATTGAGTGAAATACTGATTGCTTGAGGGGTGAACGGGTGAATTTTAAATTATTAAAATGGTGACTCTCTAACGCGTGAAAGGGTGAATCTCTAATGAGTGAAAGTGTGAATCTCTAAATGAGTGAAAGGGTGAATCTCTGAGTGAAAAGATGAATCTCTAATGAGTGAAAGGCTGAATCTCTAATGAGTGGAAGAGTGAATCTCTAATGAGTGGAAGAGTGAATCTCTAATGAGTGAAAGGGTGAATCTCTAATGAGTGGAAGGGTGAATCTCTAATGAGTGGAAGGGTGAATCTCTAATGAGTGGAAGGGTGAATCTCTAATGAGTGGAAGGGTGAATCTCTAATGAGTGGAAGAGTGAATCTCTAATGAGTGGAAGGGTGAATCTCTAATGAGTGGAAGAGTGAATCTCTAATGAGTGGAAGAGTGAATCTCTAATGAGTGGAAGGGTGAATCTCTAATGAGTGGAAGAGTGAATCTCTAATGAGTGGAAGAGTGAATCTCTAATGAGTGAAAGGGTGAATCTCTAATGAGTGGAAGGGTGAATCTCTAATGAGTGGAAGAGTGAATCTCTAATGAGTGGAAGGGTGAATCTCTAATGAGTGGAAGAGTGAATCTCTAATGAGTGGAAGAGTGAATCTCTAATGAGTGGAAGAGTGAATCTCTAATGAGTGGAAGAGTGAATCTCTAATGAGTGGAAGAGTGAATCTCTAATGAGTGGAAGAGTGAATCTCAATCGATAGAAAGGTTACTCAATAATGCGCAACAGACGCAGAAAAGGAAACTGGGTCACTCACCATCGCCAGGTGCATCCACTGCTGGCAGCGCCGCTTCCTCTTCCGCCAGACTCTTCCTGGTCTCCTCCCAGACCCGCTGCAGCACCAAGCTGTCCTGAAAGATCAAACTGCCGTCGGAATTGTAAGTGCGCGCATTCTCGAATAGTTGGCGCACCTCGGCGTCGAGTTCTTCAACGCTTAAATAGCGACCGTCGCGAACTCGCTGACGAATTCTGGCGAAGTCCAACGGCCGCCTGATCACTTCGTAATAGTCTGGCAGTTCACGCCGGCTCGGCAGGCGGATGAACGGCTCGGCCAGGGGCCGGTTGTCTGTCGGGTCGCGATAGCGCATCACCGGCTGCAGCAGGCGCTGCATGTGGGCCGTCAGCTCCGGCGACGGGGCCGCCGTCCGAACGCCGCCGCCGCTAGCAGCGGATCTGCCGTGCGATATCGATTTCTTCTTTCTGCCTCGGCCGCTCTTGCCTTTGACGCCGCTGCCGGTGGCGTCGCTGCCGATGACATGCGGCGTGGAGCCATCGGCGTCCGATGCGAATGAAGCCTGGGACTGCCAGTGGATTAAAAAACGTCAGACACAAGTGTGATCCATGGGAATGGCGGAAATAAGTTTGAGGCATAAATTCCGGTATGTACGGGGTTGTAGCCTAGTGGTTAGAGCGTCGGACTCACGACTGGAAGGTCGCGGGTTCGATTCTTGACCTACTCGGAACAATTTGTGTCATTAAGCAAGACACTTAACTCTGCATTGCTTCAGTTCACCCAGCTGTAAAATGGGTGCCAGCATTAGCTGGGGAAAATAAGGGTGTGTTGCGACCCCCCCCCGTCCTTGGACTGAACAGCCGTACGCAGCCTTCAGATGCGCCGCGCAATATCTGCGGCTGAGCTGTCGGTTGCACATCTGCCCGTTAGCGAAGGCGTAATCAGTTATTATTATTAGTCAGGTATGAAACAGCGAGACCCTAGAGTCTGGTACACAAAGAGTCGTAACGAAGGAGTCAGACAAGAGGGTAAAATATAAGAGTCAGATACGTAGATATCAGAAACGAAAGAGTCAGATATAAAAGACAGATAAAGAGTCAGACAGTCCCATCCCAGAGTCACACATTTCAGACGCGAGAGTCAGATAAAGAGTCAGACAGTCCCATCCCAGAGTCACACATTTCAGACACGAGAGTCAGATAAAGAGTCAGACAGTCCCATCCCAGAGTCACACATTTCAGACGCGACAGTCAGATAAAGAGTCAGACAGTCAGATCCCAGAGTCACACATTTCAGACACGAGAGTCAGATAAAGAGTCAGACAGTCCTATCCCAGAGTCACACATTTCAGACACGAGAGTCAGATAAAGAGTCAGACAGTCCCATCCCAGAGTCACACATTTCAGACGCGAGAGTCAGATAAAGAGTCAGACAGTCCCATCCCAGAGTCACACATTTCAGACACGAGAGTCAGATAAAGAGTCAGACAGTCCCATCCCAGAGTCACACATTTCAGACACGAAAGTCAGATAAAGAGTCAGACAGTCCCATCCCAGAGTCACACATTTCAGACACGAGAGTCAGATAAAGAGTCAGACAGTCCCATCCCAGAGTCACACATTTCAGACGCGAGAGTCAGATAAAGAGTCAGACAGTCCCATCCCAGAGTCACACATTTCAGACACGAGAGTCAGATAAAGAGTCAGACAGTCCCATCCCAGAGTCACACATTTCAGACGCGAGAGTCAGATAAAGAGTCAGACAGTCAGATCCCAGAGTCACACATTTCAGACGCGAGAGTCAGATAAAGAGTCAGACAGTCCTATCCCAGAGTCACACATTTCAGACACGAAAGTCAGATAAAGAGTCAGACAGTCACATCCCAGAGTCACATTTCAGACACGAGAGTCAGACAGAGAAACTGAGAGCTAAAGTCAGACGGCACGCAGCAACCTACCAGCATTGAGTCCTCGCTTGCCATGGCTCGCTTCATTTTCTTCCTGTGCCGCATCTGGTCCTCCATCTCGTCCAGCGTGCCCTCTTGAATGGCCCGAATAAACTGCTGGTCAGTGAGCGAGTCAGTGTAATCAACCTCTTTTCGTTGACGCTTGCCGAATCCGCTGCAGCTCTCGCTGTCCTCGCCGTCGTCTATCAGGCTAGAGGTGGCGGTCTCCTCCTCGATGCTGCTAATCCAGGGCGGCAGCTCGTCCTGTGACAGCAGCCTAGGCCGGTCGTCGTGCCGCTCCTTGTCCATGCGCTGGTAGACTTTGAACTCCTCCTCTGAGCGGGCCAGCATCTGGTTGATCGTCTCGTCGTCGTGCACTTCTAAATCATCGTTACCGTCTTGCTCTTCTTCTAGCAGGGCCATCAGAAATTCGCGACGCTGAACGCCAGTGGATTTCTGGTCAAACATGCCTGGCGGAGACGAAGAGAATTGCGAGATTTCTTTCATTAGTCACCTACGCCTGCTACTATTAGTAGAAAAAGATGCCGAAAATTTCATAAGGTGTGAAAAATGAATTAAATCTAAGAATATCTTTATACTAAAAATTAAAATCTTGTTTTTTTCTGTCTCGGCCGTGGTTTTGTCTCGCATAGAGACGCCTAACCGCAGTCACTCCTGTGAAACTTTTCTCTGCCTGGCTGAAAGCTTGTAATGAGTGAGTAGGCTGGGTTGGAGGGTAATAGTGGATCAGGAAGGGCTGTGGGTAGCTGTATAGGAAGGCAGGCCTATACTTGTACCAGTTGGTGCTCTGACGGTCCCCCTCGGAGTGCACTCTGAGCGTACAGCCAGCGACCCTATTAAAGCTGGGAGTGTGCCAAAACCAGGACTGAGTCTGAGCAGGACGAGACCGTTGGCACGGTCACTATAGAAATGGCGGGTTGGCGAAGCAAAGGGTGAAATAGTCCCGGCGATTAGCCCTCCTGCCGCTTCAAAGATAAGAGACTGTCTGGCAAGAGTACCCGGGGTTTAGTTGGGGGGGGAGGCTCCTTCGGGTTGCCACGGCCGTGGGGGCGGTCAATTGACCGGTTTTTTGGCTTAACTAACCCTGGAGTAGGCACGGGCTTCCCTGATTGGTTCACTCAACCCCCTCTGGCCCCGGGGAGGTTTATGAATTGTTCCCGGGGGTGGTGGGCGGTCGGCCCCAGCATGGTTGCCACGGCTCTAGGCCTTCGGGCCATCCCTAATAGGCTTAAGGGTCTATCTAACCTGATTTTTTGGGCACGGGCTCCTGACTGGTTCGTCGAACCGCTGTCACTGTCCCCCGGGGAGGTTTGGATTTTATGATTCTGCCCTGTACAGTCCTCTATAGTCTAACTTGGCTTTTAGTGTACATAAGTACACTCCCAATCTGGAACCCAAATATTTCTCTAGTGGCGTAAGAGCCTGCTCAATGGCTGAGGCGCCGTATTACTTATTTAGTTAGTTAGTTGCTTTTTTTCTAAGAATCTATTAATTAATCTCTTCCGAACTGAGCCATATTCTGTCAATCTCCGTTCCGGTAAGCTTACCATATTCCAGCAAATTTCCAGCAAAGCTTACCAAAGAAAATATTTTTAGGAGGCACGACGTTCCCAGTCTATGATTATTCCAGTCTGGTAAAAATGCATAGCCTAAGAAAAAGTACAAATCAAAGCGTTCATAAACTAACAAGTTGGTTTTTTGCGACTGAATTAGATCATTCCTAAAGTACAGTATCTACTAGTCATAACTATGGCATCATTACTGGAAGAAACAGATAATCAATCGATTTCCGACATTATGACGTCTGATGACGAAGAGGCCTTCATATCCCAACTGCGGTAGATGAAACGGAAGAGCTTTCCTGGAATGCTGTAGTTGCTGGTTGAGATGTACTCGAGAATTTAAACGAATTTCTGGGGACGCCTGGACTGAATCCAGGAATTACAGTTCCAGATTATGTTGAGGAAGCAACGCCATTATTTCTGGGCCTTTTTTTACCGGATAGCCTCTTTGAAGACCTGGCAAAGTGGACCAACCGAAGAGCCTGGGCAGCGATTCACTCGGTCGACGCTGAGGACCTGCCTGTGAGTTTTGCACATTGGAGAGACTGCAGTGCAAATGAGATAAAGAAAATTCTGGGAATGTATCTTTACATGGGCTCCAACAAGAAGACCGAAATGAGCGAGTACTGGAGCACAGACAGCTACTACATAACACCTTATTTTCAAGCGGCTGAAGCTCTCTCTCGGGACCGCTTCAAACAGCTTCTGGGTCTGCTCCGTTTTTATGACTGCGCTGAAGATCTGGCCGTAAACGACCCACTTTTTAAGATTCGCCCGTTGCTGCAGACATTGAGAGATGCTTGCGTTAATGTGTACAGGCCCGAGGAGGATGTGAGCGTAGACGAATCTTTGGTGCTGTACAAAGGGCGCTTACGCTTCAAACAGTATATTCCAACGAAGCGGGCAAAGTACGGCATAAAGTTGTATTGTGCCTGTGAGGCGGCAACGGGCTACCTGTACAAATTTCGTGTTCACTCAACCCCGGAGGAAAACCGCCGGTTCGATGAAACATTGCAAGGAGACACCCTGTCTTTCAGCGAGAAGTTTGTTGTCGAGCTCTGCTACCATCTGCTGCACCAAGGCTACCGCATCTTCGTCGACAAGTGGTTCGGATCCTATCGGCTGTCGGAGTTACCTTCTGGCTCAAGGAACGCACCTGACTTGTACGGTCCGAGCTGACCGAGGCGTTCCGGTTGAGCTCAGAGAGCTGTATGTTCCACCTACCGATGATGCCTTCATGCGCAAAGACCGTGTGTTGGCTGTAAAGATCATAGAAAGAAAGGAGAGTGGATTGAAGACGCTGTATTTGCTGGACACCGAAGAGGCGGCTGAGAAGGTTCAGACCCAACGAATTGTTCGAGGAGTGGAAACGACGGTGCAGAAGAGTAGGTCAGCACTTTCCTACAATCGGTGCATGGGCGGTGATGACAGAATGGACAGCCACATCAGCCCCATCTGCCAGGTAGGAAAACGAAAAAGTGTTTTTTAAAGCTTGGTTTACACCTATGTATGCAGATGATTCGCAACGCTTGGATAGCGTACAAGAGGTGCAGTGGACAAAGAACATTTGCTAAGTTTCTGGAGGCCAGCATTCGGGAACTGGTAGAGCGCACTGGAAGGAACAGGAGGCGACCAGCGACTGCCGTTCAAGCTGCTCAGACAGCCGGTCCTGACAGTCCGCACTTCCCAAAGAAGAAAGCGCTGTCGCATCTGCTACCGGGCTGGAAGCAGCAAGCGCACGATCTACTGCTGCCCCGAGTGCCCAGGAGAACCGGGGCTCTGTTTGGAAGCTTGCTTTCAGCAGTGGCATGCTTGACAGTGTAACTCTTAGACTGTACTCGTACTTTGTCAGAATGCAAAATGTTACCCAAGGAATCTGTTATCCTGTTTGATAAAGGCTCGCCTGCACCGTCACAAAATGAGTCCTAATTTCTCAGAAGTTTTGCACCTCAAAGTGCATATCTTTGTACACATGTCAAATTTAGTTAATATACATCGTTTGAGGGCGGTGTGAAAGAGCCTTCTGCCAGTTTATTGCTTCCAAAATATCCCCATTTCCATCGGATTCTCAACTGCCTTATTGCTTAAAACTATGCGATCCCTTTCTTTTGAAAATCCTGTTCAATCAAAATGAGAGACATTTGTCTTGCGTTGCACTAATCGTATTATTTGTTCATACCTGATTAGAAACATGTTACTTGTGCTACAGTTTCAATTCTTCGTTGAACTTGCTATGTGAAATTGATTAACTGTCGTTTTTATGCTCTCTAAGTAAAATTACTAAGTAAAGACCTCCACAATTTCGCACAAACGCTTTGAAGCTCTGAGTCTGGCCGAAAAATGGTCTTAGGGACAGTTGCTTAATTCCTAGTACGAGCTATTGTAAAAATCTGTTAGGGTAAGCCTTGCTAAGCGACTGCTGAAGGTTTTAAATATGTGCTTAAAATCTCGAAATGCGCTACTAAAAACAGTAGATCACGAATTAAAGTCTAATAAAACTGTATCTCATTTTTAGAATTAAATAAACAGTTCAAATTGCACTACTAAAAGTAGAAAAAGTGCCGTAAATCTAAAAAAGATTTTTAAAGGAGAAATCCTAGCTAACCGATTGCACTACTAACAGTAGGGAACCTGCTACAAATATTTAATAGCACACACCGAGAGAACAAGCTTACCAGCCTGGATAACCTTTTCGTCAACGTTGAGCTTGTACCTGGCAGCGGCTAGGATTCGTTCCTCGACCGAATTAACGCACATCAATCGCAATACGCGAACTTCATTTTTCTGGCCAATCCGATGCGCCCGATCCTGGGCCTGCAGGTCCTGATGCGGGTTCCAGTCGGAGTCGAACAGAATCACAGTGTCAGCCGCCTGCAAGTTCAGGCCGAGACCGCCGGCTCGCGTGCTGAGCAGGAATATGAAATAATCGGACTCTTTGTCGCTGAAGACCTGCAGCAGAGAGCCGCGATCCTCCGACTTGGTGGTGCCGTCCAAGCGCAGATACTTGTAGCCCATGTAGTCGAAGTAGTCCTGGGGTTGGTGTGATGGGAATCAGTGCGCTCTTTGATGGTTTGAAGAATGAAACAATAATAATAATAATAATAATTGATTACACCTGCCTTAATGGGCAGATGTGCAACCGACAGCTCAGCCGCAGCTATTGCGCGGCGCATCTGAAGGCTGCGTACGGCTGTTCAGTCCAAGGACTGGGGGGGGGGGTCGCCACACACACAGCCTCAATTACCCCAGCTAATGCTGGCACCCATTTTACAGCTTTGTGAACTGAAGCAATGCAGAGTTGTGTCTTGCTGAAGAACACAAAATTGTTCCGAGTGGGTCGAGAACATACATGCGCAACAGTTGGCCGAGTCGGCCGATCCGGCCGACCGATTTGGCGGCCAACCAAGGAAGTCGCAAAAATGCCCACCCGAAAAAATACCTAAGTAGTAGTACTAAGTAGCTGACGAGGCAATTTGACTTAATAAGACAGTCATAGTTACTCCTGCCGTTTACCCAAAGTTGCGTTAATTTTGCATTACGTTTTTTTTACATGTCGCATTTTTGGCCAAAAACTACGTCGCATTTTTGTTAAAACTAAGTCGCATGGCCGACCGAATTTTAGAGGTTGCGCATGTATGGTCGAGAATCGAACCCTCGACCTTCCAGTCGTGAGTCCGACGCTCTAACCACTAGGCTACCACCTCTTGAAGGATGAAACAATAATAAATATTTCGCAGTAGAGCTGTGAGTCGTTGGCGCAACGCCTTCAAGCTACATCGGTCATACAACCAGCGCTCAGGCGATTTTGCCCATTCCGCTGACTCCTGAGTACAAGCGCGCCAATACTGTACGCAGGCACACACTCATACACAGCTCACACAGGATGTACAGCGGCCCTGTGACTTTCTAATCGTCAGGCATGTACACTGGCTGTGAATCACATGACAACCCCCGGGGCCAATCAGTCCCAAATGAATGTGAACGGTTGAGCAAATAATCAAAGCTATAAGTAAAAAGATTCTGGATATGGATGAAAACGGTACCCAGGCCAAGAAGCGTCCCAGAGTCACTTGTGCACCCTTAGAGTCATTTCAGAGTTTTATTGTCTGCGACTCTGAAACGACACAAATGACTCAGGGGCCGTTGAGTCGCATTTGAGGCGTGCCAGAGTCGCTGTAGAATCGTTGAGTTGTTTACTAACTAGCCTACTGAGTTAGTAGAAAGTTAAGCGCCAAAACAACGATTCTTGGACGACTCTTTCGCGACTCTTTTACGATTCTACAACTCGCGTACTTTGAGTAATGAAAAGATCACAAAAGTTAACCCAGCGTCGCGCTATAGCCACTAGAACTATTTGCAACAGCTTTTTAGAGATTCTTGTCACGTTAACGTTTTCAAACGGGTAACCTCTAGGGCCTACGAGCGTATAAATAGAGCTGAAAATTACCTGCATAACGGTCATCAGCTGGGTCATCTGGCAGAAGATCAACACCCGGTGGCCAGTGGCCCGAAGTTTCGGCAGTATTCGGTTCAGCAATTCGAACTTGCCAGATGATCTGTACAGATCTTCTCCGTTGACAGCCTGGTGGCCCTTGTGCTCGGTCATGGCGTCCTCGATGTGGGGGAACAGGAACGGATGATTGCAGATCTTGCGCAGCTGCATGATGGTGTTGTTCAGCGTCCTGACGCCGCCGTTGCCCTGTGGAATATTGGGTTTATACAGCTGATAGTGATTAGTGGTGCAAGTGATTATACAGGTCTACAGTCATCTATTAATAGACGAAATTTTGTCAGGTGTGATTCTGAGTGATCTGTTGACAGATTCTGAGTGACTTGTTGACAGATTCTGAGTGATCTGTTGACAGATTCTGAGTGACTTGTTGACAGATTCTGAGTGATCTGTTGACAGATTCTGAGTGACTTGTTGACAGATTCTGAGTGATCTGTTGACAGATTCTGAGTGACTTGTTGACAGATTCTGAGTGATCTGTTGACAGATTCTGATTGACTTGTTGACAGATTCTGAGTGATCTTTTGACAGATTCTGAGTGACTTGTTGACAGATTCTGAGTGATCTGTTGACAGATTCTGATTGACTTGTTGACAGATTCTGAGTGACTTGTTGACAGATTCTGAGTGATCTGTTGACAGATTCTGATTGACTTGTTGACAGATTCTGAGTGATCTGTTGACAGATTCTGATTGACTTGTTGACAGATTCTGAGTGACATGTTGACAGATTCTGAGTGACTTATTGACAGATTCTAAGTGATCTGTTGACAGATTCTGAGTGACTTGTTGACAGATTCTGAGTGACATGTTGACAGATTCTGAGTGACTTGTTGACAGATTCTGAGTGACTTGTTGACAGATTCTGAGTGACTTGTTGACAGATTCTGAGTGACTTGTTGACAGATTCTGAGTGACTTGTTGACAGATTCTGAGTGACTTGTTGACAGATTCTGAGTGACTTGTTGACAGATTCTAAGTGATTTGTTGACGGATTTTGGTGACACTTCAACGGTGTGCCGCTAGACTTCACAGATCAGAACCATAAACACTCACCTTCTTGTCCTTCTCGGAGCCGGCGGTGAGTATGACATTCCGCTGACTCATATGATGGTGCAGAGTCCGCTGCAGGGCGCTCATGTCGCACTTAATCACGTACTCAACCTTCTCGGGCAGCTGAGATTCCACCTCTTTTTTGAGCCGGCGCAGCAGGAACGGCCGCAGGACTTTGTGCAATCGGCGAATAATGAGCAGGGTCTCCTCTTGGTTGAGCTCGACTTTCTCTGAGCTGGACAGAGCGAACGGGGCATTGAACCACTGCTCGAAGGTGGTCACAGACGAGAACACTGACGGCAGCAGGAAGTTCATGAGAGCCCAGAGTTCGGGCAGCTTGTTCTGCAACGGAGTGCCAGTCAGCAGCAGTCGGTAGGGCGCGGTGAAGTAGGTGTTGAGCACGCAGGTGAGCTTGCAGTGATGATTCTTCATCCGATGGCCCTCGTCGATGATCATGTACTTCCATTTGATTTTAGTTAGCACGGACTTGTCCTTTATGATGTACTCGTAAGTAGTCAGTAGGACATTGAATTTTGCCGAGCGAAGCTCCGTCTGTTGCAGCTGGCGGCGCATCTGGGGCGAGCCTGGCGCGGATTTTGGGGCGATGTCAGTTATTTATTAATGATATTAGCGTATCTCTACTTATGAGTAAAACTTGTCAAAAAAACATTAAAACATAACTGTTGTATTTATTACAGACGATTCTTAGGGATTTAGGGTTTAGGATTTAGGGTTGATCCTGAGGAGTTAGGGTTGATCTTGAGGAGTTAGGGCTGATCTTAAGGATGTAGAGGCGATTATCAAGGATTTAGGGCTGATCTTGAGGATTTAAGGCTGATCTTGAGGATTTAGAGGCGATTATCAAGGATTTAAAGCTGATCTTGAGGATTTAGAGGCGATTATCAAGGATTTAAGGCTGATCTTGAGGATTTAAGGCTGATCTTGAGGATTTAGAGGCGATTATCAAGGATTTAAAGCTGATCTTGAGGATTTAGAGGCGATTATCAATGATTTAGGGCTGACCTTGAGGATTTACAGGCGATTATCAAGGATTCAGGGTTGATATTGAGGATTTACAGGCGATTATCAAGGATTTAGGGTTGATTTTGAGGATTTACAGGCGATTATCAAGGATTTAGGGTTGATTTTGAGGATTTAGAGGCGATTATCAAGGATTTATGGTTGATTTTGAGGATTTATTAAAAAAGTTCTGATTTTGCATTTTAGCTTCTGATCACAGCGCACAAGTGCACCAAAGCAAACAGCTCCCGGGCTCACCTTTGTACAAGACTTTCTTAACAGACGGCGCCCATTTGTCGAACTCCAGCGACCAGTTAGACATGGTGGACAGCGGCACAATGATCAGATAGGGACCATTTTCTTTCTTCTTCTCCATCAGATAGGTGATAAGAGCGATGGTCTGGATAGTCTTGCCTAGGCCCATCTCGTCGGCTAGGATGCCATTCAGGTTGTTATTATAAAGCGACACGAGCCACTGCAGGCCTTTGAGCTGGTACTCTTTCAGCTTGCCGTTGACGAGAATGCTGGCCTGCTCTCGCACCCGCTCCTGGACGCTGTGCGCGCTGCCGTAGTAGCCCTGCTGCTGATGATAATCGTCATCCTCGTGCCTTTCACCGCGTCGTCAATTGCCTCGTCGTCTGACGAGTCTGTTGAATCGGCGTCGGCTGCGGCGGCGGCCGCGGCGGCCGTCTGCTGCTGGTGCTGATCCTCCAGCTCCTCTGGGCAGAGCACGCCGTCCTCGTTGACTGGGATCACCCACCACCCCGGATGATCTGCTAGCCAGGCCTCCAGATCGCGGGCTAGCGGCCCGTTGTCATCCGTAAGGCGCTCGCCGGTGCTGGGGTTCAGGACTGGCACCTGGGAATGGGATTCGGGATCATTGAAATGGGATTGGGAATTAGGGGCTTGAGATTATTGAAATGGGATAGGGGATTAGGGGGATTGGGATCATTGAAATGGGATTGGGGATTAGAGGGATTGGGATCATTGAAATGGGATTGGGGATTAGGGGCTTGAGATCATTGAAATGGGATTGGGGATTAGGGGCTTGAGATCATTGAAATGGGATAGGGGATTAGGGGGATTGGGATCATTTAAATATGATAGGGGATTAGGGGGGTTGAGATCATTGAAATGGTATAGGGATAAGGGGGATTGGGATCATTGAAATTTGATAAGGGATTGGGATCACTGAAATGGGATTGGGGATTAGGGGGATTGGGATCATTGAAATGGGATAAGGGATTGGGATCATTGAAATGGGATAGGGGATTAGGGGGATTGGGATCATTGAAATGGGATAGGGGATTAGGGGGATTGGGATCATTGAAATGGGATAGGGGATTAGGGGGATTGGGATCATTGAAATGGGATTGGGGATTAGGGGCTTGAGATTATTGAAATGGGATAGGGGATTAGGGGGATTGGGATCATTGAAATGGGATTGGGGATTAGGGGCTTGAGATCATTGAAATGGGATTGGGAATTAGGGGCTTGAGATCATTGAAATGGGATAGGGGATTAGGGGGATTGGGATCATTTAAATATGATAGGGGATTAGGGGGGGGGTTGAGATCATTGAAATGGTATAGGGATAAGGGGATTGGGATCATTGAAATTTGATAAGGGATTGGGATCACTGAAATGGGATTGGGGATTAGGGGGATTGGGATCATTGAAATGGGATAAGGGATTGGGATCATTGAAATGGGATAGGGGAGTGGGGGATTCGGATCATTGAAATGGGATTGGGGATTAGGAGGGTTGGGATCATTGAAATGGGATTGGGGATTAGGAGGGTTGGGATCATTGAAATGGGATTGGGGATTAGGAGGGTTGGGATCATTGAAATAAGATTGGGGATTAGGAGGGTTGGGATCATTGATATGGGATTGAGGGTTGGGAGGGTCGGGATCATTGGAGTGGGATTAAAGAAAACTTAGGGATTTACTAGACAAAAATATGATATCTGGGATCAATGAAATAGGATTAACAGAGTCCATGGTGATCTGAGTTTTTAAATGCAACGGCAAATCAAATGTATAAAGATTGATGACCTCCACAGGGTTGCTAAATTGGAGGCAATAATTGGCCCTTTTCGGAATGGAGTTTCATGCATGAGCAACCCGCCGCACTCACCCTAACAGTCGGATCTTCTACAGCCCGTTCAAGCCAGGTCTTAGCTAGTCCGTCTTGAATCTCTCTCTGCCTCAATCGGCGCTCCTTATGACGCTGAGATTTCTGCTTTTTCTTGTGCACCTTGACCAGTTTCGACAGCTTAGCAGTGAACTGGTCAGTCTGCTCTAGCAGATAGTGCAGTCTCTGGTCCTTCTGCTTGTCAATTAGCTCCCTGTAGCCTTTCTCGTCCTCGGCCATCAGCCGGCGCATTCGTTCCCGTTCAATCCGGCGAGCCTCCCTCTCGGTGTTGGCGTGCCAGGCCATCACCAGCCGGTTGAGCTTAACCAATCGCGAATTAGCCAGCTTGTAGAACTCGCGCAGCTCTTTGCCGTGGGCCAGTACGGCATTGAGAAACTCTTGATGCTTCTGCTTTTGGCGCTTCTCCGCCTCCATCTGGCGGAGCAGCTCGGTGCGGACTGTGCCGCGAGCCTCGCGCAGGGCCACCTTTTTGGGCTTCTTGTAGGCGCGAGCGTTTAGCGCCGTGTCAAGACTGCTATCGCGGCGCGCGGTGCTGATCACCTGGGCGGGAGCGAATAGTATTACAGAATACAGGCTACTGATGAAGGGCAGTCTCTAAAGCCTCAATAATACAGTGAGATGCCCCCCAGACAGTGACGAAACTACGAGTACAAAAGTGACTAAACATTGTTGATTATCCTCCAAATAGACAGTCCCACAGACAGTGACAGTACTACATACAATGACAGTCCCACAGACAATGACAGTCCTACAGTCAGTGACAGTCCTACAGACAGTGACAATCCTACACACAGTGACAGTACTACATACAATGACAGTCCCACAGACAGTGACAGTCCTACAGTCAGTGACAGTCCTACAGACAGTGACAGTCCTACAGACAGTGACAATCCTACAGACAGTGACAGTCCTACACACAGTGACAGTTCTACAGTCAGTGACAGTCCTACACACAGTGACAGTCCTACAGACAGTGACAGTCCTACAGACAGTGACAATCCTACAGACAGTGACAGTCCTACAGACAGTGACAGTCCTACACACAGTGACAGTTCTACAGTCAGTGACAGTCCTACACACAGTGACAGTCCTACAGACAGTGACAATCCTACAGACAGTGACAGTCCTTCAGACAGTGACAATCCTACACACACACAGTGACAGTCCTACAGTCAGTGACAGTCCTACACACAGTGACAGTTCTACAGTCAGTGACAGTCCTACACACAGTGACAGTTCTACAGTCAGTGACAGGAAAACCCCTTCAGACAATCCTACAGACGCGACCACGCAGGAACAGGCCTGCGAGCGTACAGATAGTAATATGATATGATGATGACTCACCTCCTGTCGCAACTGACGCTGAAAGTTAAGCAGACGCAAAGCTCGCAGCTCAATCTGCAGCCGAGTCCGAGCTTCCTCGCTAACCGAAGCGGACATCTGCTCCAATTCACCAATGCGACCAACTATGCGGCTTTGCATTCGAAGTTCGCGTTCTTTGAGCAGCTCAACAGGGTCCAGGCCTGGCGGGCGGTCCGTTGGCACGAGGCAGTGTACAACTGGCAGGGCAGGCTGCTGCTGTGTGATAGACACTGACTGAACTGGCAGCTGCTGCTGCTGAGACTGCTGAGTCACCGATTGTGTTGGCTGCTGGACAATTGTCTGCTGCTGCTGTTGCTGCTGCTGCGGATGCGACAAAGCCAAGTGATGATGCTGAATCTGAACTGACTGATGATGCTGGAGCAGCGGCAGCGATACAGACACGGGTAGGTGGGTCGCCGTGGCAACGCCGCCGCCAGCTGCCCCGGTAGCGCCAGCTTGTTGGACAACGGCCACCTGTTAGTTAGTAGTATGGGATGGTTTTCTATAGAATTTATAGTTAGGTCAAAAGTAGCATCACGGGACATATGAACCCACTACTGCCATCTATTCCCGATCCTTCAGTAGGTCACTACTGCCCTCTATTCCCGATGCTTCAGGTCACTACTGCCCTCTATTCCCGATGCTTCAGGTCACTACTGCCCCTATTCCCGATGCTTCAGGTCACTACTGCCCTCTATTCCCGATGCTTCAGGTCACTACTGCCCTCTATTCCCGATCCTTCAGGTCACTACTGCCCTCTATTCCCGATCCTTCAACAGGTTACTACTGCCCTCTATTCCCGATCCTTCAATAGGTTACTACTGTCCTCTATTCCCGATCCTTCAGTAGGTCACTACTGCCCTCTATTCCCGATGCTTCAGCAGGTCACTACTGCCCTCTATTCCCGATGCTTCAGCAGGTCACTACTGCCCTCTATTCCCGATCCTTCAGCAGGTCACTACTGCCCTCTATTCCCGATGCTTCAGCAGGTCACTACTGCCCTCTATTCCCGATGCTTCAGCAGGTCACTACTGCCCTCTATTCCCGATGCTTCAGCAGGTCACTACTGCCCTCTATTCCCGATCCTTCAGTAGGTCACTACTGCCCTCTATTCCCGATGCTTCAGTAGGTCACTACTGCCCCTATTCCCGATCCTTCAGCAGGTCACTACTGCCCCTATTCCCGATCCTTCAGCAGGTCACTACTGCCCCTATTCCCGATCCTTCAGCAGGTCACTACTGCCCTCTATTCCCGATCCTTCAGCAGGTCACTACTGCCCTCTATTCCCGATGCTTCAGTAGGTCACTACTGCCCTCTATTCCCGATGCTTCAGCAGGTCACTACTGCCCTCTATTCCCGATGCTTCAGCAGGTCACTACTGCCCTCTATTCCCGATCCTTCAGGTCACTACTGCCCTCTATTCCCGATGCTTCAGTAGGTCACTACTGCCCTCTATTCCCGATGCTTCAGCAGGTCACTACTGCCCTCTATTCCCGATGCTTCAGCAGGTCACTACTGCCCTCTATTCCCGATGCTTCAGCAGGTCACTACTGCCCTCTATTCCCGATGCTTCAGCAGGTCACTACTGCCCTCTATTCCCGATCCTTCAGTAGGTCACTACTGCCCTCTATTCCCGATCCTTCAGCAGGTCACTACTGCCCTCTATTCCCGATGCTTCAGCAGGTCACTACTGCCCTCTATTCCCGATCCTTCAGTAGGTCACTACTGCCCTCTATTCCCGATCCTCCAGCAGGTCACTACTGCCCTCAATCTTGACAAGCCTACACTGCCCACTCTCTTCTCGCACCTTCGGCAGAGCGGACATGGACACAGTTACAGCAGACGGCTGCACAGCTGTAGACAAGCCAGCAGACAAAGCCACCACAGCCGTGCCAGGCAGTGCTGTGGCCATCACTTCAGACACAACAGTAGCCACAGGAGCCGACTGAATCTGGCTAGACTGGGCCAGTAGCTGAGCAATATTCTCAGGCACAGGCCGAGTCAGCGAGCTGCCCATAGCCTGCGCTCTCAGCGCATCTGGTATCGGCTGATTCCGGCTCAAACTCTTGTAGGCATTGATTTGAGCTCTCAGCTGGGACAGCTGCGCAGGTGAGAATGGCGATCCCTCCGGTTGCTGATTGACAGAAGACTGTGGCGCTATTGTTGCCATGCTGTGGGACATGGAGCAAAGTATGTTTTAAGCCTTAATCTATAGCAGAAGAATTTGATAAATTACCAGATTCAAATCATCAAATCATCATTCTAGCATTGGTGGTCTCAAAACAATTTTACCAGCATAGCAACAAGATGGCATTGCTTATTAAAGGCCTATATTTAGCTAGGATTATTAGGATTAGTTCAAAAGATATAATGTGTAATAGTATGTATGGCGACCCCTAGTCTTTCAAGACTGAACAACTATATGCAGACTTCAGATGTGCTATGCAATAGCTGCAGCTAAGCTATTGGTGCACATCTACCCATTGGGGTAGGTATAATCAATTATTATTATTAGGCCTTAAACAAATAAAAAACCTATAGCATAGTCACTAAAAGTAGATAGGCATTTAAGACATTTTGCTAAGCAAATATTTAGACAAATTGTTTTTTGATAAACAAAAGTTTCTAGACTAAGATTACCATTTTTATAAGAATGCTTATGCCAATTGAAATTTTAGATACAATACAACTTTTAACTAACTGTTTTAATTAGCATCATAAAATATTAGAAGAATTGGTCTAGCAGATAAGAAGTTAGATGTGATAATATGGCAAAATTTAAAGATTTTTAGGCCCCTATTATGATTTTGATTTTGGTTTTCTAAATTTCAGAAATTTTAAGTGCAAATTTTTATTTAAAAAATGTTGCTTTCTAAGTGGACTGATTTTTTGCTTGGAGTCTAGTTCCAATTTTTCGATTTAATAGGGCCTACTCTTAGAACTTCAATACTGTTTAGGCCTAATCTACACTCTCGAATCTGTTATATGGTACGCCAGAAAAAATGACCCCTTACGCCATAAATTTAAGTTTATGCCAGAAAAAAATTTTGTACATGATATATATGCCGGAATGAAATTGCAACGTTACGCCAAATTGAAACTCAAATTTTAGGTCCCTTTTCTTTTTGAGTAAAATTACCTTTTACTTTATTAAACACAAAAATCTGGAAATAAATAAATAGTAACTGTTGTATAGTGTTTCTTGTTTTGTATTTTGTTTTAACATTTTGTTTATAAAAACATTTTTAAACGTTTTTTGTACGTCAATTGAATATACAATACGTGAATACATCATTTTATATGTCTACTGCCACGCCAAACATATATGCCAGACACCGATACGCCGGCGCAGTGGCGCACAATTGGCATAGCTGTTGTGTTATGCCGGATGTTATACGCCAAGCATATTTTCAGGTCTACTGTACGCCAGAATTTTCTGGCGTATATATAAGATTTGGGAGTGGGGGGCCTAATGATTATGATTTTTAAAAGCTAGGCCTATTTTGTCATATTTTTGTAGACCTATAAATTGATCTAATTAGAAAATACACAATTGATAATATGCTATGGATATTGTACATCAACATCTTGAAATTGAAATTTGAAAATGGTTGAACTTATAGTAATTAAAACATGTAAATTCACAAGAACTATGGTTTTTGCTAGCTAATATATTATGGCAATAACCATTTTGGTGATAGACTGAAAACCCATAGCAGCAACATAGACTAATAGGTTGTAATAAATAAATAAATAAATAAAATTAGGCCTTACAAATTAAAAATAAAACAAATAAAATTACTGTTTAGGCCTACTATGCTACAGGTGCATTCAGGTGGCTACAGGCAAGCAAGAGTGCTTTTTTATAAGCCTAGTTGATTGCAAAAAATCAGCACAGATATAATTGCAGATGTAGCTAGTCAAAGCTATCTAGTCTTTATAGTTGACAGTATTGATACTATGTCATGTCACACCATTGTTGCAAGTCTTATGCTGCCATCGGGAGCACTGATTGCATTGCAATGCTTGTTGTCTGCTTCGGCAATCCTACACTTCCGTTTGGTAAATTATTTTCACATTTGAATTCGTACCACCGAGTCAAATGACGTTGATTGGCAATGTGTCTATGGCCAAAAGTTTGAGCGAATAGAGTTTAAAGGGGTGCAAACTATTCTAAACTAAACTATAGTCTAAACCATAGACTATTTGGCTTCTGACTGAGCCATAGATATTTTTTCCGGTCGGAAGCACACTGGTCCCTGTACAAAAGGAATGGGCAACACGAACAGCATACATGCGCAACAGTCGGCCGAGTCGGCCGATCCGGCCGACCGATTTGGCAGCCAATCAAGGAAGTCGCAAAAATGCCCACCCGAAAAAATACCAAAGTAGTATTACTAAGTAGCTGACGAGGCATTTTGACCTAATAAGACAGTCATAGTTACTCCTGCCGTTTACCCAAAGTTGCGTTAATTTTGCGTATGGTTTTTTTAATTACATGTAAGTCGCATTTTTGGCCAAAAACTACGTCGCATTTTTGTTAAAACTAAGTCGCATGGCCGACTGAATTTTGGAGGTTGCGCATGTATGACGAACAGTATAAGAAACGTTCTTTTTCCTAGCCCCAGTCAGTTCAAACAGAGAAGCTGATCCATCTCCTTACTCGTCTAGCTTTTTGACAGTTTGTTTTATTGAGCTTCTCATATCTTCCTGTCTTCATTGCCATGGCTAGGCGACCTGCAGCACCCGGGTTCATCATCCCATTAAATGAGGTTCAAAACACCGCCGAGCTACTCAATCTCAACATGTCGCTACGGGATCTGCACATCGTCACCCAGGACACCCTGTCTGCAATGCAGTGGTTTCAAATTCAAAATTCAAATGTCAAAATAATTTACCGAACGAAAGTGTAGGATTGCCTCTGCTTCTTTATGACAAAAAACACAATTAGACATGATTGTTAATAGAGGACTGACTGGCTGACCTACTTATATCGTATTGGACCTCACTTTAAGCTGCAATATAGGGCTACCCACAATGCAGATGGCTTGAAGATTGCATATGGGAATTTGTATATTACATAGGCCCTAGATTGTATTTGTCAATGAGAAATACTGATAGATCATTACATTAGGCCTAGTTACAATTTGTTTAGAAGTGCAAGCTGGGAATTTGTATTTACATATTTGTACTTCTTAATGATACACAGAGAGATCATTACAATTCATTTATGAGCGCATATGGGCCAAAAGTCACGGAAAAAACGTAAAATAGTGCCTAGGCCTATCGTAAAATTGAAATAGGTTCATTTCAATTGAACCAGAGAAAACCGAAATATACACTGCAAACTAGACAAAAAATGGAACACAAGAGTTTTTAACTATCTTAAAATGCGCAACGCGAGCCAACTTATGTTAGACGGAAGTTTGGGTAGAAAAATTTTTTGGTAGAAAAACCAAAGTGAGGACGCAACTTAAAAAACCGATGTTTTGGAAAATTGAAATTTAGAGTAAATTAAGCCCATATAAACACAAATAAAGACCATATATGAGTAGAGTAGCAATTAAAGTGTGTTCTAGGACGTCGCACAAGCCAATTACAGGAACTTTCAGCAGCAGAAAAATATGAAAATTTCAGCAGACACTTCCTGTCCTGCTCATCTCATAGCAGTCGGGCTTCAAACACGGATAATGAAGTAAGCCCAACGGGAAGCTCTAATCCATAGATAATCAAAAATAGTATCCGTCTTTAGTATCTGTGCTCTAATCAGTGACGCGTCCAAGGGGGGCTAGGGGGGGGGGCCTGGGCCCCCCCAATTAAGCCACGGGCCCCCCTGTGGCCCTCCCAATTAAGCCACGGGCCCCCCTGTGGCCCACCCCCACTTTCAGTTTTTTTTCACTTTGGATTTCCAAAAGTTTCCAATAGTTTGAAAAACCCATTTTTTTCTTTTTTGCAATTTTAATTTTAGAAACAATAGTTTTTATACGAGCACTTGTAAGCTGTTGAAACCTGTGGATCTTGAACCCGTGGAATTCCAATCCCCGGAATTATTTTCGCACATTCTAGAATTTGAAGTCATACTCAAACAAAAACTTGTTAATAGTTAGGATGGAGATGAACATAAAATGGAGTAAATTCGTGTAAAATTAAGATTTGAGGCAAGCATTGATCTCGTTGGCTGGGGTGCTGTGCAGAATATCAGGCAATGTTGATCTAAAACATGTATTGGAAAAGTCGGGAAAACTCTGACCTCTGTCTCTGCCTCTCTCTACATGTACATCCCTCGGATCCTTTGAAACTTCTATCTTTGCTTCTGTTTCCTCTCTTTTCTCTCATCTTTCGTCTCTCCTGTCATCTCTTCTTTCCTAGCTCTTTCCTCTCTTCTCTCTCCCCTCTTCTTTTGTCTCTTCCCCACCTCTCTTCTCTCACGTCTTTTCTCATCTCTTCCCTGTTCTTTCCTCTCTCCTCTTTCCTCACTTTTTTCTCTCTGCTCTCCTCTCTCCTCTTTCCCCTCTACTCTCGTCTCTTCCCTTTCCTCTCTTTTCTCTCCTCTCTTCTCTTCTCTCTCATCTCTCTCATCTCATATCTTCTCTCTTATTTCCTCTCTCCTCTCTCCTCTTACTTATCTCTCTGCTCTCCACTCCCCATCTCTCTTCTCTCTACTTTCTCCCCTCTCCATTCTCTTCTTTCCTCTCCCCTCTCTCCCCTGTTGTCGATTCTCTCCCCTCTTCTCTCTTTACTCCACTTCTTTCTCCCTTTGTATCTCTTCTCTGCTCTTACACATTTTTCTTCTCCATACTCTCTCCTCTCGTCTCCATAATCTCTTCTCTGTCCTCTGTTCTCTCTACTCTCCCATCTCTTGTCTGTTTACTGTCGTCTCTGTTCTCTGTTCTCCCCTCTCTCTTCTGTCAACTTTAATCTCTTATATGTTCTCTCATGTCTTTCCCCTATACTCTTTTATTTCCCGTCTTTGACTCCTCTCTTTCCTTTCTCCTCTCTTCTCTTCTCTTGTCTCTTCTCTTCTCTCTCCACTCTCCTCTCTCTTCTCTTCTCTCTTTGGTAATTAAAATGTACGTATTTTTTTCTTAGAAACACGTCACTTTAAACAAGAAGTATACGTCTTTTTCGATACCGACTTATTTTAGCAAGGCTTCAAATTACGAGCGACTGATCTAGGGTATGTACTTTAATTTAAACTTAACATCCTGCACACATCTCTTTACACTATTGGGTGAAATGACGAAATGACTATTTGAAGAAAAGGCTTTTGACGAAGGGTTTCTTGACGAAATGTCCATCCGCCTTTCCATATTGCTTGTTCTGGTTGTAGATCACAGATCTAATTTCTAAAGTATAACTGTCACCTAAACTAGTACTATAGAGTTGTAAGACACGGGCGTAGCCTATCGGGGAATTTCCCATTCACTTTCCGTTTTGTTTCGTCTTTACGACTCGTTCGGGTATCTATGTGTATATATATATATATTAAGACGCAGAGGGGAGGACCCTTGCGCGCGCGCACTCGCAGAACAGGCGGGAGGGGCAGGCAGCAGCAGCCTGAGCGGTCAGCTCAAGCGCCTGCAAGTCAGCGATGAGGCAGTCCGTTAGAGTGGCAGTGCGGGCCTGGCCGCGGCGCAATTGCTCGGTCGGCCGGTGCAGCATGGCCAGGGCCAGAGGGACGGGCGCACTGCGACCCAGGGTAGCGCTCAGGGGCGGAGTTCCAGCGCGGGCCATCAGAGCGTTGGTCGACAGGCGATCCGGGTAGTGCACGCCCAGCAGCGATCGGTAAAGCGCGTCCAAGGCTCGCTCTCGCGTTTCGGTCAGCGACACAGCCTCCATGCCGTACAGCAGGATCGGCTCGACGGCCGCGCGGAACAGGCGCACCTTCAGGTCGTCTCTGGCAGCTGTAGTAAAAACGTTCATGAGGAGGTGCACGGCGCGCCAGGCCTGGTTCCTTCTGTCGGAGACAATTGCATCGGGGCTAATCACCAGGGCGCCGAGGCACCGGAAGTCCTTGCACACCGCGATGCGGTCTCCATTGGGCAGCGTTAGAGTTGGGCGGTATTCGTGCTCACGTGCAGCGCCTCCGTCTTGCGAGCGTTCACCAGCAGTCCAACACGGGCACCCTCGTCGCAGAGCCTTGTGAGAGCGCGCTGGGCAGCAGCTGGATCGCGGCAGAGCAGCGCGATGTCGTCAGCATACGCGAGAGCGGGAAGCGAAACAGCAGGGTGTCTGGAGCTTCGGCGTGAGACCAGCAAGTAGCTGTCATCCTCGCGGAGGGACCGACGAAGCACGTAGTCCACAACCACGAGGAAGAGCAGAGGAGCCAGCGTGTAGCCCTGAAGGACCCCTGAACTGGTGCCGAACTCTTCTGTGGGGCCGTCGCTCGACATGACAAAAGCCCTGGAGTCGCGGTAGAGGTCCATTACCGCGCTCACCAGCGCAGCAGGTACACCATAGTGAGATAAAAGCCAAGCGATCGCAGGCCTGGACACCGAGTCAAACGCCTTGCGAAAGTCGACAAAGATGATTGACACGGAGCGCTGGCGGGTCTTGCAGGCCTCGATGACAGAGCGGATGGTGGCAACCTGCTCGGTGGTGGACCTGCCCGGGCGGAAGCCGCTTCGGAGGCTCAGCAGCAGCGGGTTGAGGCTGGGCAGGAGTCGGTTGCGCAGAATCTCGTTCAGCAGCTTCGGCGTTGTGCATTCCAGAACGATGCCCCGCTGGTTGTCCAAGATGGTGGAGGCATCTTTCTTCGGGATGGAGACAATCTTGGAGGTGCGCCATTGCTGAGGAGCTGAGGCGGTCTCGTTGCCTCCAAGGCTGCAGTACTTGTTCAGCAGGCAGGTGATGATCGGGGTGAGCTCGGGCAGCTTCAGGACCCTGGGAGGGATGGCGTCCACCCCAGCGGCAGCATCAGCTCGCATGGTCCTCAGTGCTCGGTCAACCGCAGTGATGTGGGCCGGTGTTGAAGGCGCCTGGCTGGGCTGGAGCGAAGTCTGGGATTGGCAGAAGAGGCGCAGTTGGAGCGGGCGCAGTGAGCAGCTCGCGGTAGTGGGTGGCCAGCAGGGCCTTGCGGTGCTCGGTGGAATCAGCGCCGACGATGGTGTTGGGCCTGGGCTTCCTGCCAGTCAGCTGGTTGATGGCCCTCCAGGCAGCACTATGGCGGCAGTTGTCAGTAGCGAGTTGGATTTCGCTCACAGCCTCTTCGATGAAGGCTTCAGTCCGCTGGGCGTAGATGCGCTGCAGCTCGTCCCTGGCAGCACTGGCCTGGTCGCTGTCATGGCCGTGGAGTGCAGCAGTGCTCTGCACATGCCGCCTTGCCTTGGAGATGATGAGATCGCGGTCCCACAGGGCCTTTAGATGATTTGACTGTCTCCGTGGGAGAAGCACTGCAGCATCCTCGACAGCGTGATGGAAAGACTCGAAGGACTCGGCTGGAGCAGGAGTGGCGGCATGCAGCTTGCGTAGGAAGACCTGCCGCGTGTCCGGGTTTCTCAGGTCGGCCCAGAGCGGGGGAGGTGGCGCAGGCCGGAGCTTTTGCCAGTGCAGATCGAAGTCGCATGCCACCAGGCGGTGATCAGATTGAACGCAGTCGGGGCGGATGTTGAGGACTCTGCGCACCCTGGACCTCAGAGCAGTTGGGCAGAGAATCCAGTCCAGCCGAGTCGTTCGCCCGTTGGGGCCAGAGAAAGTTGGAAGCTTGCTGAAGCGCTGTCGCATGATGCCATTGACAGCCATCAGATCTCTGGCCTGGATAAAACTGGATAGAAAAGGTGAGTTGGCATTGGGGATGCCACAGCTGTTCTTTATCAGGCGGCCGTCCGCTGGCAATGGCGAGTTGAATTCACCAGCAACAATGACAGAGTCACGAGCAGGGATGGAATCAAGCAGTCTCGTAAAGGGCTTCTGTCTCAGATGGATCTTCACTGGTCCGGGGGGCCGTTGGAGCATAGACAGAGATGATGTGAAGCCGCCTGTCTTTTCCGGCAAAGGAGGCGAGTCCCAGGCGCTCGGATGGAAACCTGATGTCCAGCAGCACTCTGGATGCGGCGGGCGACAGCAGGAAGCCGATGCCTCCAGTTCCCTGGGGGGTGGCTAAGGCAACCTTGAATTGCCAGCTTAGGCCCAGATCCATAGATTCTTGAACTGCCAGGATGGAGATGTTGAGTTCGGCCGCCAGTCTTGTCAGCTCCTGCAGTCTCCATGTCTGACTGAGAGTGCGGGCATTGAAGGTGGCGACCCGAATCTGGCTTTGCAGATGCGGCTGACTTGTCTCCTTCTTGGCTCTGCTTGTGCGTGCATTGCGATGGCCCTCGAGGCTCCGGCTTGGCAGGCCGCGAGTCCTGGTGGGTCCGACAAGCATTGGTGCCAAGCACTTTGCGCCGCGCATTAAAGGGCTGCCGGCGGCGCTTAGAGGCCTCCTGACTCCGTCGTCCCCCGTGAGTCGCCCCATCTACATGTATGTATAGGGATGGGTATACCTATGTATTGTTCGACACAAAGCATATAGTTTTTTAATCAAAATAATGGTAGTCAAAATAATGGTAGATAGTCCTAAGGCACAAATTGTGTTTTTTTCAAAAGCATCTGAAAAAAGAACTTTTTCTTTTTTCTCTGACCTCTGACCTCCTTTGATGAATCATATAGCTATTGTAGTTATTATTTAAGCAATCAATAATCTGATAATTAAGAAAAAGATCAAGGGCTACTACATACAGTGTCTCTCATATCAACGCTAGGGATTGAGCGGCTACCCCTATTCCCTGCTTGGCCGGACGCCAAACTGACAAAACAGTAGACAATAAGAATTCCTCGGCCTTAATTAGTCACACTGCTGTACTTTAACGAATGTATTGAGAATTTAAAAGCAAAGCCTTAATATTTTTAGGAACAAAATTAAATACTAGATCAAATGGAGAATTCAAATGGTACACAAATCCATATGATGGATGCTCTGGTATAGGACAGGTCTTTTCTGTAATTTAATTTGAATTCCCAGCTCTGATTGGCTCACACCTGACCAATGTCTAAACATGGCCTGATCCCAATAAAATCAAAAGCACATTGCAATTCTTGCATTAATTCTTCAAGGAGAGAATATTATTCACGATTCTGCGACAGAAATTTAACGAATTCAATTTGGAAAACAGGTGAGTTTATCGTGTGTGCAAATCTGCTCATAAATGTTGTCCAATAAGCTTGAGCTCAGAGAACACAACATGTACCTGTACAAGACTTGATGTGAATGTATCGCTTGCTACAAGCTTAGCGCTAGACTTTGATGGTACCTCGGATATTTGAAGGCCCACGCCAAATGGAATCTTAGAGAGTGTGCAAATTCGGATGTCAGGGTTGTGTCAGGGCGACACTTCGGATGTCAGAGCGTCACTTCAGATGTCAGGGAGACACTTCGGATGTCAGGGCGTCACTTCGGATGTCAGGGCGTCACTTCGGATGTCAGGGCGTCACTTCGGATGTCAGGGCGTCACTTCAGATGTCAGGGCGACACTTCAGATGTCAGGGCGTCACTTCGGATGTCAGGGCGTCACTTCGGATGTCAGGGCGTCACTTCGGATGTCAGGGCGTCACTTCAGATGTCAGGGCGTCACTTCGGATGTCAGGGCGTCACTTCGGATGTCAGGGCGTCACTTCAGATGTCAGGGCGTCACTTCGGATGTCAGGGCGTCACTTCGGATGTCAGGGCGTCACTTCAGATGTCAGGGCGTCACTTCAGATGTCAGGGCGTCACTTCGGATGTCAGGGCGTCACTTCGGATGTCAGGGCGTCACTTCGGATGTCAGGGCGTCACTTCAGATGTCAGGGCGTCACTTCGGATGTCAGGGCGTCACTTCAGATGTCAGGGCGTCACTTCGGATGTCAGGGCGTCACTTCGGATGTCAGCATCACTTTGGATAATTGTAGCTCGCATAGGGTAAACACTTCGAGTGTCACTTTTTCGATTACTAATTAGTTGTATTGCCTCAAATGCACCATTGTTGGACGATAGAATTGGAACAAGAGTTAATCCAGGAGTGCTATAAATATAATTTAAAAAGAATGCAAATTCATAAAAATCCATAGAAAAATACTGCCGTGCCAGCACGACTTTGAAACTTTCGATGAGAAATGAGTGCTGCAACAATGCTGCATAAGCTTCCTTCTGAATTAGCGTTTGATTCGTTAGCATGGCAACGAGTCGTGAAGCTGGCCGTCAGTGTCAAATATTTTCCAAGAGTAAACAGAGCGAAGCCGCGGTCCGCTACAGTTAATGATAGCAGCCACACCGTTATCCAAATCATGGAATTTTCCCTGCCTACGAGGGTCACTCAGAAAGTTCTTAGCCTGAACACGAAAACAGCAACAAATGAACTAAAAAACGACTACAAGTGCTCAAAATACTCTCCACCGGCATTGATACAGGCTTGCATCCTGTGAAACCAGCTGTCAAAGCACTGCCGCCAATCCTCATCCCGGAGCTCCTCGATGATGTTTTTGAACTCATTCACAGCTTCTTCCGGTGAAGAAAAGACCTGGCCCTTCAGAATCTCCTTGCACTTCGGAAACAGAAAAAAGTCGCACGGTGCCAGGTCTGGACTATACGCAGGGTGAGTCATCAGCTGGACCCCACAGTCAGCCAGAAACTCAAGAGTTTGAGCAGCCGTGTGCGCGCTGGCGTTGTCGTGGTGCAGAAGCACCCAGCGCATTCCGCACCTTGGGCGCCTCTGGCTCACAGCAGAAAAGACTTTGGGCAGGCAAACCGTTGTGTACCAGTCAGCGGTGACTGTCTGGCGATCTTCAAGTGAAACGGAAGCCACATGCCCAGTGCGCATGAAGAAACAGGCCACCATCTGCTTGCCGACACTCCGGCTGCGTCGAAACTTGGTGGGGCTGTCCTCATCTCCAAAGGTCCACATGGCTGACTGGCGCTTGCTTTCGGGGTCGTATTGATAAATCCAGGTCTCATCGCCCGTGAGGATGTCCCAGATACGCCGGCTGGTCCCAGATTCGAATTTCTGCAGCATGAATCGGCACCAAGCAACCCTGGTGTCCTTCTGCACGTCCGACAGCTGATGGGGGATCCACCGGGAAGCCAGCTTCCGCACTCCAAGGTGTTCGTGCAGAATGGCGTGCGCACTCCCCGATCCAATACCGATCTCCTGCTGGATCTGCTGGTAGGTCACTCGCCGGTCAGCGGCAATCATGCTGGACACAGCGCAGATATTTTCTGGAGTCACTGCGTCACAGGGTCTCCCGGATCGATGTTCATCTTCGAGGCTTTCTCGACCTCGGCGAAACTCAGCGAACCAGTTTTTGACGGTTGCGTATGAAGGACATACATGGGTAAAAACGTTCTGTAAAGTTTGATACGATTCGGCCGGCGACTTGCCTTGCTTGAAGTGCAAGTACATCATTGCTCTGAAGTCGCGATTTTCCAGCTTCATTGTTGAATTGAAGAACTCAGGGGGGTGAACTGACTCTAACTCGCTGCAGTGGACTCAAAAGTGGCTGCTTCTGTTTGAAATTTTTGTTGCAATACTTTTAAAAGTTGGTCTTTACCATAGACAAATTTCATGCTTCTACGTCTCGTGGATCCTACTCAGGCTAAAGACTTTCTGAGTGACCCTCGTACAACCTGCTCCGTTGTCCTGCAAAATATTCAGAATTCAGAGACGAAATGGGATAGGAGCTACCAAGCGGGGTGGGCGATCTCAGCCATTGTGAAATTACCTGTTAGATGGTTGGTGACATTCACCTGTACGGATGGGTGGATATCCTGTTAGACTCGGGAGATGCATGTAAATGTGCAGGTTTAGGTAAAGGTGACATCCTGTTAGACACGGGAGATGCATGTACATGTGCAGGATTAGGTAAAGGTGACATCCTGTTAGACACGGGAGATGCATGAACCTGTGTAGGATTAGGTAAAGGTGACATCCTGTTAGACACGGGAGATGCATGAACCTGTGTAGGATTAGGTAAAGGTGACATCCTGTTAGACACGGGAGATGCATGAACCTGTGTAGGATTAGGTAAAGGTGACATCCTGTTAGACACGGGAGATGCATAAACCTGTGTAGGATTAGGTAAAAGGTGACATCCTGTTAGACACGGGAGATGCATGAACCTGTGTAGGATTAGGTAAAAGGTGACATCCTTTGACGAATTTTAGCGGACTTCTCTTAGCACAGATCGACCTACTATACTCGTAGTATGGTCTTCCAGCTACAGTAGCAAAAGCCATTGAGGGACACACAGAGCGCAGTGTTTGCACTGGTTTTTTAGATAAGAATATCCTGGATGCTGGATGAGTGAGATTTTACTTCATCGTCTGGCTGTCCAAGCCAAACAGAGCACAAACAGCCGCAACGCCCCAGTTTATTATCTATAAACCTCTGCTCTCCCTCGATCTCCGATAAATGCACCGTTTGACAGGCACAAGTATAATACCATTCTTCCGTTATGATAAAAATAAATTTGCTGTTTTTTTCACCCATTTATTTTTTGCATCTATAAGGGCCGTACCGTGTCTTTAAACGCCTTTCGTAGTTCCTCCTTCTCCCACTCCCTCTCTCCCACTCCCTCCCTCCCACTCCCTCTCTCCCACTCCCTCTCTCCCACTCCCTCTCTCCCACTCCCTCTCTCTCACTGCCTCTCTCCCACTCCCTCTCTCCCACTCCCTCGCTCCCACTCCCTCTCTCCCACTCCCTCTATCCCACTCCCTCTCTCCCACTCCCTCTCTCCCACTCCCTCTCTCCCACTCCCTCTCTCCCACTCCCTTTCTCCTACTCTCTCACTACCGACTTGTAAATGTATAATAGATGAATCAAGTCGGCAATCAATCCATCAGAGCAAAAACTTTCCCTGACGAATAGCAACACGTTTCGGCAGTTCCTTAATCTACGTAAATCTAATCTGATTATTATGACCTCTTTTCTCTTCCTTCCTCTCTCTCTCCTTTTTGCGTTAGGTTTTTGCAATAACTTCCACTTTCTGCTTCAGATAAACAAAACACAAGCCACTCAAATAAACAAATTGGAGCGTCATGACGCCGGAGCAGCTGAAAAGCTTCGGCCTGGCCTACCGCGCCATTCTGCTGTGTCTGGGCCTGCCCTCAAACGCGCTGGTTCTCCTGGCCATGTCCGCCAAGCGACTGCGCGGCGGCAGCATCAGCGTCCAGCTTCGCGGTCTGGCAGCCAGCGGCTCCATCAGCCTGCTGTTCGGTCTGGCCCCGGATCTGGCGCTTCGAGCCGGCGCCCCGCCGCCACCAGCTGCCGATGTTGCCTGCCCGCTGTTGTCCTTCCTGGAGTACTGCAGCGGCGATGTGGCCGTGTGGATTGTGCCCTGTCTGGCCGCCGACCGGCTGGTGGCGCTTCTGGCGCCGGCGCGGGCTGCCAGGCGCCTGGCAACCACCAGAGCGGCGCTGGTGCAGCTGCTGGGCCTGGCGCTGCTAGCGGCGGCCAAGAACATCATTGTGCTGCTCGGCCGCGCCATGGTGGTGGTGCCGGCGGCTGGCAATTCCACCCGGCTCCGCTGCACCTGGCGGCCGGAGTTCGCCCAGACCAGGGAGATTCGTAGCTACGTTGCCATGGCAACGGTAGCCATCGCGCCCAGCCTGCTGGTGCTGGCGCTGAACGCCATTCTGCTGTGGGCGCTGTGCCGCCGCATGCGTCGCGGCCGTCGGATCGGCTCGACGTCGGTCGCTTCGAACTCCTCGGCGATGACGAACACTCCCCCGGCAGTGTCGGCCTCGACCTCGGACGCAACGTCGAAGGCGATGCGCGGCTCCGTAGCCGTGACGCTGGCGATCTCGGCCAGCTTTGTCGTGCTCCTGATGCCGAACTTTGCCTACCTGATGGCTATCAACCTGGTTGATGTATCGCAGGACACAAAAGACCTGCTGTCTGAGGTGTTCCAGATGCTGTACAATCTCAACCACACCGTCAACTTTCTGCTCTACGTTGCCGCGTCTCCGAATTTTCGACGCGAATTGGTCGGCTTGTTGCTCTGCCGCAAAGTGGCTGGCAAGTGAGCGATAGAGAGACGACAATTTCTGACAAAAATCGACTCGACAATCTCCACAGCAATATCTCTATACTTCTTCATTAGCTGAGTCGAGCTTTCAACATTAAATGTCTGGCACACAAAGCTGTGAAAGAAGCTTATTAGCAGGGGGGCAAACGGCAACTTAAACCGAGGGACTCTGTGACATCCGCCAGCTTTTTGTTTTTCGAGGAGGCTCTTCCCCCTCCTTTTCGTTCTGGCCTGGCGTGGAAGCGGCTAGCTTCCTCGTCTTGGTCTGCTGGTGGGGGACGGATCCCCCCTGCTGCTTTTTTGCGGGGCAGGTGGCTGCTAAGTAGTTGGCTGCTGGCTAAGCGCCAACTACCCATCGACAGCCCTTAGTTGCAACTGGTACCACACGGGTTCTCGAGGGCCGCTCTTGTGGGGGAGGGCTCGGGCGTCGGCTGTCAACTCGACCTGGCGCCTGTGTCCCAAGCCCGCAGCCGGCCTCCCGCCCCCTGATCTTGCAGAGTGTGGACCGGGGGCCTGCCGGAGCCTCGCCTGGGAGCAATCCTGGGATAAGACGGCAACCCAAAGCTTCTCTGCTGTTTACCGTGGCAGAGGGTAGCTCCACGGAGCTGGCTGGGGGTATATCCAGTCCCCGAGCGGTTACCCCCCTCTTTTCTACATTTCAGTTTTTCCATTTCAGCCTACTCTGCATGGATAAATCAAAACCACCTGACACGGCTCGGGAGCCGTCAATTCCCGCGGCCGGGGGTCCGTCAATCCCCCAACCCTCCAACATGGAGGTTGATTCTGCCGCGAATCCCGCGGAAACCCCCACACCTCGCTCAGGTGCGTCCACCTCTACCCCCGCTACAGGGGCGTCTCAAAATGACGGCTTCCAGGTCGTCAACCGTCGCAGGCGCGATGATAAAACCTCGGCTGGCTCTGAGCGGAAAAGGCAGCAGCCAGACGAGCGTACCGACCCCTCGCTGGACCCCAAGAGGCCAAAGGAGGCCAATGCTGGCACGTACGCCAAAGTGGCGACGGAGCCGAAATTTAAAATCTGCGTGCGCGCGGCTAGCGGTACGCTGACCACCGCCCAGATGGAAGCATCAATCGGCATGATTGATGACTTCCTCTGGGAAAACGACGCCCTCGACATCAAAGTCGAGGCGATTCGAAACGCCAACGGCAGCGTCATCCTCGCCTTCAAGGACGAAGCCCAGCTCGAGCTCGCGCTGGCTAACCTGGTGTCCATCTCCTGGGACACCTGCACGACCGCCCTCCCGCCTTTGGTCGTTGAGCGTGCCCGACCACCGCCGCCCTGCAGGCGCTACCGAGCCTTCTACTCCGGCTCGAGAAGCATCGAGGAGATCCGCGCCCGGCTCCTCAGTAAAAACCCCGACCTACCTCAGGACGGTATCCGGGCCTTCAAGGAGGTTCCGGCAAAAGGCGCTCCCGGCAAGACCCTGTACATGGGTTTCTCCGCGGAGTGGGAAGACGCCCTCAAGAAGGACGATTTTGCCGCCTACATCGGAGCGTGGAAGATCGTCTTCCACCTGCTGCTCAGGCGTCGTCCAGCCGGCGATCGGCGCCGAGGTGAGTCCGTGAGCTCGGATAGCTCTGGGAACGAGTAATGCCGTTCCCAACCCCGTGCCAAACTAGGAGCGGGGCGCTGAGGGCGAACCTTAACGGCCAGCCCAATGATGACACTGCCACCAGCAACCAAATAAATAATCCGCCGCCGGCGAACCAACCTGTTAACCTGCACATTATTCAGATCAACCTGCACCACGCCCTTGCAGCATCTAGCAACCTTTCAGGCACCTTTGCCAACAAGGAAGTTGACATCTACCTTATTCAGGAACCGTATACCCGCAAGGGGAAGCCGACCTGCCTGCCGCCAGGCTATCAGGTTCTGTACCTCTGCGCGAACGACACCCCCAGAGCTATCGCCCTCGTCAAAAACGACCTCCCGGCCACTATTATGCCAATGTTTTGCTCTAAAGACATGTGTACTTTCTCAGTCTTTGACTTGACCTTCGTTTCCGCTTACCTGGACATTCAGGAGGACGTCCCTCCCCCCCTCCTGCAGGAGCTGGCGGACTTCTGTAATCTCCAGGATCGGAAGCTTATCGTTAGCTGCGATGCTAACGCCCACAACACTGCCTGGTCTAGTAGCGATACTAACAGGCGCGGTGACTTACTAATTGATTTCATTAACTCCTCCTCGTTACACATTTGCAACAGAGGCAGCAAACCCACATTTATTGTCTCTAATCGGCGTGAGGTTATCGACCTCACTCTCATCTCCAACAACGCCCTCAATCAGGTCCACAGCTGGCTGGTTAGGGATGACCTCCCATCGCTTTCCGACCACTCGTACATTCAGTACAGCATCAGCTCCGTCGGAGCCCGTCATGAGAACCGGGACCGCCTTAATTTGAAAAAGGCCGACTGGACAGGTTTTCGAAGAGACCTGCTAAAACTCCTGACCGAAGCCAACTTACCGGACTCCAGCGAGGATCTCCCTGGCATTGAGCATCGGTGCAACTCCCTCGTTGAGATCCTAAACACCGCCATACGCGCTAACGCCCCTAAGCTGTTTTGCAGGAAGAAATACTCTCCTTGGTGGAGTCAAGAGCTCACTCGCATGAAGAAAAACACCCGCCGACTGCAACGCCTCGCAAACGGCTCGAATACCCCAGAGGATTGGGAGAACTACCACTCTGCTCTGAGGATGTACAAAAGTGCTATCCGAAGGGCTAAGAAGACCACCTGGAAAGCCTACTGCGCCGGCCTGGAAGGGCAACACCCCACAGCCCGGCTGGTCAGGACTCTCAGGCACGACACGCTAGCTCAGTGTAACTCCCTTCTGCACCTGGATGGTAACTACACTACCAGTGCCGAAGGTTCGCTAAATCTTCTTTTCTCCACCTGCTTTCCGCAGGTTGACGAACCGGAGTACGTGGTCGATGACCACAGGCCTTGTGATCACAAGCTTTTCCAGCAGTGCGCCACCCCCCAGCTACTCCAGCTGGCAGCAAATTCTTTTAAACCGTATAAATCGTCTGGCCCTGACAATATCGCCCCCTGTATCCTGCAGGAGGCGCTAAAGCTGCAAAACTTTGCTGATTCTTTCTCTAAATTGCTTGTTGACTGTTATACCACAGGTTACATTCCCACAATCTGGAGAATGTCCAGAGTCGTGTTCATCCCGAAACCTGCTAAGGGTGACTACACCAACGTGAAATCCTTCCGGCCCATCAGCCTCACTTCCTTTTGTGTTAAGCTGATGGAGAGGCTCATCCTGTGGAGGCTTCGAGAGTGCGACCTGCGCTCCGACCCTGTCAGTAAGTACCAGTACGCCTTCCAGCCTGGGAGGACGACTGAGCATGCTCTCCACGCCATTACCTCCAAAATTGAGAGTGCCATCCTTAGCAAACAACTCGCTTGCGGGTTGTTCGTTGACTTCGAAGGAGCATTTGACAATGTCCTCTTCCGCTCCTTCAGAAATTCTCTTTCCCGCAGGAATGTAAGACACAGCATTGTTCGCTGGATTTATTTTATGATCCGCAAAAGGTTTGTGACATCCACACTTATGGGCGTTACCCTCACCCGGGCGGTGATGAAAGGCGGCCCGCAAGGTGGCGTGCTAACTCCACTTCTCTGGAATCTCGTCATGGACGAACTTCTAACCGCTGACATTCCCAGCAGTATCACCAGGGCGGGCTACGCCGATGACGTTGCCGCGGTCGTCAGCGGACCCGACCCCGCCACTCTGCGCAACCTGATGCAGCAATTCGCCGACAAGGCGGCCGACTGGGCTACACAGCATGGCCTAAAAATCAGCGTCACTAAGACTGTCGCTGTCGTTTTCACCAAGCGCCGTAAGTGGGAGATGAAAAACCTCACTGTCTATGGCAGAAACATCCCCTTCAAGAAGGAGGTCAAATACCTCGGTGTGACGCTAACGCATGACCTGCGCTGGACGAAGCACCTTGATAACGTCATCGGTCGGGCAAAACGCTGCTTTGCCCAGCTGCGCAGAGCCATCGGGCCGACTTGGGGCCTCTCGCCTAGAACGGTCCGTTGGATTTATACCGGCATCATCCGGCCCAGTATCACATACGCGAGTCTCATCTGGACTAGCGTGCTGGAGCAGAAGGCCGCCCGTCAGCGGCTGTACCAGCTTCAGGGCAGCATTTGCCGTGCCATCACAGGTGCGTACCCGTCCACCCCTTACGAGGGGCTGAACACTATCCTTAACCTACCTCCGCTTCACCTATTTATTAGGGCGGAGGCTATGAAGTCTGCCTCCCGGCTTATCAGAGATAAAACGTTAAATAACGCGCCCTCTGGCTTTATGCCAATGAAAACATTAATCCCGCATATGGACTTTGTCCGCCGCGACCTTAACAACATCCACATGGACCTGGGCAATGTGGATAGTCGACCTCCCGCCCTCAACATCAGGAGGGGCTTCAAGACCGCCATCCCTGGCCGAGACAACATTCCGCTGGATGTCGGTGTGAACCGGCGCAGCCAGGGCATTCACTGCTTCACCGACGGCTCGCTGTTCAACGGCCGCGCTGGAGCGGGTATTGCCATTTTCCACGAGGGTAAGATGCTTCTCCAGGAAAGTCTGCACCTCGGTGAGAACACCTCAGTTTTCCAAGCTGAAATTTGCGCCATTGAGCAGTGTGCCCAGCAACTGTTTCAGGCGAACATTAATAATTTTGACATTAATTTCTACACTGATAGCCAAGCTGCTATTAAGGCCTTAACCACTGAGAATATCTCCGCTGCTACAGTATCTCAATGCCACCGCAGTGTGCAATCTCTCTCAGTCCTTAACAGGATTAGAATTATCTGGACACCTGGTCACAGCAACATCCTGGGCAACGAGCTCGCGGACTCTCTCGCCAAGGAGGGCAGCAACCCAGACGGCAACCACCGTCTGATGAGGCTACCCACCCCCAGGTCGCAAGTCACCCGCCATATCAACAGGTGGCTCCATCAGCAGCACCAGCTCCACTGGAACAGCTGCACCGAGTACAGGCAGAGCCGCTCTGCCATGCCTAACCTGAACAGGAAAGTCTCTGATTATCTGATTTCGCTTAACAGAACCGACCTCAGGGAGATGTGCATGGTCCTAACCGGCCACGGATTCTTCCAGAGACATATATCGTTGCAAACCGGTTGCCCTCCCACCTGTCCCTTCTGTGGCATAGGAGAGGAGACCGCGGAGCATCACGTCACCTTCTGCCCTTACTTCAACAAGGCGCGGCACAAATACCTCGGCCACCCCCAGCGGATGGACGAGCTGACCACCGCGGACAATATCCGAGACCTCCGCGCCTTCGTCCGGGACTCCGGCCGGATGAGGGTCGCCGATGCCTCCACTGCGGACCTGCCGACTACTGGCGGGGACTGGGCGCACCCCCAAGGCTAATCCTTGTGCTCTTTTACCTTGGGGTTGCGATAGGGGCCTCGCGGCCTATTCGCGGCGCCTGCGCCCCCCGTCAGTAGTAAGTAAGTAAGTAAGCTTATTAGCAGCTGAAACATTAGCCTGAAGCTGATTAGCAGCTGAAACATTAGCCTGAAGCTGATTAGCAACTGAAACATTAGCCTGAAGCTGATTGGCAGCTGAAACATTAGCCTGAAGCTGATTAGCAGCTGAAACATTAGCCTGAAGCTGATTAGCAGCTGAAACATTAGCCTGAAGCTGCAATTAACAGCTGAAAAATAGCCTGAAGCTGATGAGCAGCTGAATCATTAGCCTGAAGCTGATTAGCAACAGAAACATTAGCCTGAAGCTGATTAGCAGCTGAATCATTAGCCTGAAGCTGATGAGCAGCTGAAAAATTAGCCTGAAGCTGCAGTTAACAGCTGAAACAATAGCCTGAAGCTGATGAGCAGCTGAAACATTAGCCTGAAGCTGCAGTTAACAGCTGAAACAATAGCCTGAAGCTGATTAGCAGCTGAATCATTAGCCTGAAGCTGATGAGCAACAGAAACATTAGCTTGAAGCCGATTAGCAGCTGAAACATTAGCCTGAAGCTGCAATTAGCAGCTGAAACATTAGCCTGAAGCCGATTAGCAGCTGAATCATTAGCCTGAAGCTGATTAGCAGCTGAATCATTAGCCTGAAGCTGATGAGCAGCTGAATCATTAGCCTGAAGCTGATTAGCAACAGAAACATTAGCCTGAAGCTGATTAGCAGCTGAATCATTAGCCTGAAGCTGATGAGCAACAGAAACATTAGCTTGAAGCTGATTAGCAGCTGAAACATTAGCCTGAAGCTGATTAGCAGCTGAAACATTAGCCTGAAGCTGCAGTTAACAGCTGAAACAATAGCCTGAAGCTGATTAGCAGCTGAATCATTAGCCTGAAGCTGATGAGCAACAGAAACATTAGCTTGAAGCCGATTAGCAGCTGAAACATTAGCCTGAAGCTGATTAGCAGCTGAAACATTAGCCTGAAGCTGCAATTAGCAGCTGAAACATTAGCCTGAAGCCGATTAGCAGCTGAATCATTAGCCTGAAGCTGATTGGCAGCTGAAACATTAGCCTGAAGCTGATTAGCAGCTGAATCATTAGCCTGAAGCTAATTGGAAGCTGAAACATTAGCCTGAAGCTGATTAGCAGCTGAAACATTAGCCTGAAGCTGATTGGCAGCTGAAACATTACCCTGAAGCTGATTAGCAGCTGAAACATTAGCCTGAAGCTGATTAGCAGCTGAAACATTAGCCTGAAGCCGATTAGCAGCTGAATCATTAGCCTGAAGCTGATTAGCAACTGAATCATTAGCCTGAAGCTGATTAGCAACTGAATCATTAGCCTGAAGCTGATTAGCAACTGAATCATTAGCCTGAAGCTGATTAGCAACTGAATCATTAGCCTGAAGCTGATTAGCAACTGAATCATTAGCCTGAAGCTGATTAGCAACTGAATCATTAGCCTGAAGCTGATTAGCAACTGAATCATTAGCCTGAAGCTGATTAGCAACTGAATCATTAGCCTGAAGCTGATTAGCAACTGAATCATCTATCGTATTTTTCAACCTGTCTAGATTTAGTGGTTAAAGCCAATAAAATTTACTCATTTTTACTTTCCGAATTCTATCTAGAAAGTAGCGATCTTAAAGGTTTTATTAAAAAATCCTTAAAAAGTCAAAATATGAAGTCCATGTTATAATACGTAAGAATTAATCGATACAAGAAAGCAGAGATTTCTGAGTAAACCGTGTTTATCGATCATTTTTTTCATTGTCTTTTTTCAGCATTAGTGGCTGAAATGATTAGATACGGGGGTAGCACAGATAAGAGTGGCGAAGTGTTAATGCGTTTTCGATCGGCCATTAATCTGTCTGAGCCATGACCTGCGGGTCAATACTGTGTCAGCGCATCCTCAGGTGTCAGCGGTATTATTGGCATTCCGATTCGTAATTGCTGGCCAAAAATATTGTAGAATCAGAATCTACAGGCACCCTGCTTACAAACCGAAACTACAAGGATTTATAAAAAATCATGATTTTCGTTGGTATAATCAGGGGCGTCGCCTCCGGGGAGGGGGGGCGGACAAGGAGGACATGCCCCCTTAGTAAAAGCCACGGATGGGGGACATATCCAATGCTTCCCCCCCCCCTCTACTCTAACTTTGTGTTGTTCCATTATGAAATTCAATAGTTTTACTTTAGGGCGCCAAAATGAGTGCCTACGGCGCCAAAATGAGTGCCTGCGCTGCCAAAATGAGTGCCTGCGGCGCTAAAATAAATGCCTGCGGCGCCAAAATGAGTGCCTGGCTGTGGCGCCAAAATGAGTGCGTGCGCTGCCAAAATGAGTGCCTGCGGCGTCAAAATGAGTGCCTGCGGCGCTAAAATAAATGCCTGCGGCGCCAAAATGAGCGACTTGCTGCGGCGCCAAAATGAGTGCCTGCGGCGCCAAAATGAGTGCCTGGCTGTTGCGCCAAAATGAGTGCTTGCGGCGCCAAAATGAGTGGCTGCGGCGCCAAAATGAGTGCCTGCGGCGCTAAAATAAATGCCTGCGGCGCCAAAATGAGTGCCTGGCTGTGGCGCCAAAATGAGTGCGTGCGCTGCCAAAATGAGTGCCTGCGGCGCTAAAATAAATGCCTGCGGCGCCAAAATGAGCGACTTGCTGCGGCGCCAAAATGAGTGCCTGGCTGTTGCGCCAAAATGAGTGCTTGCGGCGCCAAAATGAGTGCCTGCGGCGCCAAAATGAGTGCCTAGCTGCGGCGCCAAAATGAGTGCCTGGCTGCGGCGCCAAAATGAGTGCCTGCGGCGCCAAAATGAGTGCCTGCGGCGCCAAAATGAGTGCCTGGCTGCGGCGCCAAAATGAGTGCCTGCGGCGCCAAAATGAGTGCCTGCGGCGCCAAAATGAGTGCCTGCGGCGCTAAAATGAGTGCCTGCGGCGCTAAAATGAGTGCCTTCGACGCTAAAATGAGTGCCTGCGGCGCCAAAATGATTGCCTTCGACGCCAAAATGAGTGCCTTCGACGCTAAAATGAGTGCCTGCGGCGCCAAAACGAGTGCCTGCGGCGCCAAAATGAGTGCCTTCGACGCTAAAATGAGTGCCTGCGGCGCCAAAATGAGTGCCTGCGGCGCCAAAATGAGTGCCTGGCTGTGGCGCCAAAATGAGTGCTTGCGGCGCCAAAATGAGTGCCTGCGGCGCCAAAATGAGTGCCTGCGGCGCCAAAATGAGCGCCTGGCTGCGGCGCCAAAATGAGTGCCTGCGGCGCCAAAATGAGCGCCTGGCTGCGGCGCCAAAATGAGTGCCTGCGGCGCCAAAATGAGTGCCTGGCTGTTGCGCCAAAATGAGTGCTTGCGGCGCCAAAATGAGTGGCTGCGGCGCCAAAATGAGTGCCTGCGGCGCTAAAATAAATGCCTGCGGCGCCAAAATGAGTGCCTGGCTGTGGCGCCAAAATGAGTGCGTGCGCTGCCAAAATGAGTGCCTGCGGCGCTAAAATAAATGCCTGCGGCGCCAAAATGAGCGACTTGCTGCGGCGCCAAAATGAGTGCCTGCGGCGCCAAAATGAGTGCCTGGCTGTTGCGCCAAAATGAGTGCTTGCGGCGCCAAAATGAGTGCCTGCGGCGCCAAAATGAGTGCCTGGCTGCGGCGCCAAAATGAGTGCCTGCGGCGCCAAAATGAGTGCCTGCGGTGCCAAAATGAGTGCCTGGCTGCGGCGCCAAAATGAGTGCCTGCGGCGCCAAAATGAGTGCCTGCGGCGCCAAAATGAGTGCCTGCGGCGCTAAAATGAGTGCCTGCGGCGCTAAAATGAGTGCCTGCGGCGCTAAAATAAATGCCTGCGGCGCCAAAATGAGTGCCTGGCTGTGGCGCCAAAATGAGTGCCTGGCTGCGCAAAATGAGTGCCTGCGCGCCAAAATGAGTGCCTGCGGCGCTAAAATAAATGCCTGCGGCGCCAAAATGAGCGACTTGCTGCGGCGCCAAAATGAGTGCCTGCGGCGCCAAAATGAGTGCCTGCGGCGCCAAAATGAGTGCTTGCGGCGCCAAAATGAGTGCCTGCGGCGCCAAAATGAGTGCCTAGCTGCGGCGCCAAAATGAGTGCCTGGCTGCGGCGCCAAAATGAGTGCCTGCGGCGCCAAAATGAGTGCCTGCGGCGCCAAAATGAGTGCCTGGCTGCGGCGCCAAAATGAGTGCCTGCGGCGCCAAAATGAGTGCCTGCGGCGCAAAATGAGTGCCTGCGGCGCCAAAATGAGTGCCTGCGGCGCTAAAATGAGTGCCTGCGGCGCCAAAATGAGCGCTGCGGCGCCAAAATGAGTGCCTGCGGCGCCAAAATGAGTGCCTGCGGCGCCAAAATGAGTGCCTGCGGCGCCAAAATGAGTGCCTGCGGCGCCAAAATGAGTGCCTGCGGCGCCAAAATGAGTGCCTGCGGCGCCAAAATGAGTGCCTGGCTGTGCGCCAAAATGAGTGCTGCGGCGCCAAAATGAGTGCCTGCGGCGCCAAAATGAGTGCCTGCGGCGCCAAAATGAGCGCCTGCTGCGGCGCCAAAATGAGTGCCTGCGGCGCCAAAATGAGTGCCTGGCTGCGGCGCCAAAATGAGTGCCTGCGGCGCCAAAATGAGTGCCTGCGGCGCCAAAATGAGTGCCTTGCGGCGCCAAAATGAGTGCCTGCGGCGCCAAAATGAGTGCCTGCGGCGCTAAAATAGTGCCTGCGGCGCCAAAATGAGTGCCTGCGTGCGCCAAAATGAGTGCGTGCGGCTGCCAAAATGAGTGCCTGCGGCGCTAAAATGAGTGCCTGCGGCGCCAAAATGAGTGCTGCGGCGCCAAAATGAGTGCCTGCGGCGCCAAAATGAGTGCCTGGCTGTGCGCCAAAATGAGTGCTGCGGCGCCAAAATGAGTGCCTGCGGCGCCAAAATGAGTGCCTGCTGCGCGCCAAAATGAGTGCCTGCGGCGCCAAAATGAGTGCCTGCGGCGCCAAAATGAGTGCCTGGCTGGCGCCAAAATGAGTGCCTGCGGCGCCAAAATGAGTGCCTGCGGCGCCAAAATGAGTGCCTGCGGCGCCAAAATGAGTGCCTGCGGCGCCAAAATGAGTGCCTGCGGCGCCAAAATGAGTGCCTGCGGCGCCAAAATGAGTGCCTGCGGCGCCAAAATGAGTGCCTGCGACGCCAAAATGAGTGCCTGCGGCGCCAAAATGAGTGCCTGCGGCGCCAAAATGAGTGCCTTCGACGCTAAAATGAGTGCCTGCGGCGCCAAAATGATGCCTTCGACGCCAAAATGAGTGCCTTCGACGCTAAAATGAGTGCCTGCGGCGCCAAAACGAGTGCCTGCGGCGCCAAAATGACGCTAAAATGAGTGCCTGCGGCGCCAAAATGAGTGCCTGCGGCGCCAAAATGAGTGCCTGCGGCGCCAAAATGAGTGCCTTCGCGCCAAAATGAGTGCCTGCGGCGCCAAAATGAGTGCCTGCGGCGCCAAAATGAGTGCCTGGCTGGGCGCCAAAATGAGTGCCTGCGGCGCCAAAATGAGTGCCTGCGGCGCCAAAATGAGTGCCTGCGGCGCCAAAATGAGCGCCTGCTGCGGCGCCAAAATGAGTGCCTGCGGCGCCAAAATGAGTGCCTGCTGCGGCGCCAAAATGAGTGCCTGCGGCGCCAAAATGAGTGCCTGCGGCGCCAAAATGAGTGCCTGCGGCGCCAAAATGAGTGCTGCGGCGCCAAAATGAGTGCCTGCGGCGCTAAAATAAATGCCTGCGGCGCCAAAATGAGTGCCTGCTGTGGCGCCAAAATGAGTGCGTGCGCGCCAAAATGAGTGCCTGCGGCGCTAAAATAAATGCCTGCGGCGCCAAAATGAGCGCTTGCTGCGGCGCCAAAATGAGTGCCTGCGGCGCCAAAATGAGTGCCTGGCTGTTGCGCCAAAATGAGTGCTTGCGGCGCCAAAATGAGTGCCTGCGGCGCCAAAATGAGTGCCTAGCTGCGGCGCCAAAATGAGTGCCTGGCTGTGGCGCCAAAATGAGTGCCTGCGGCGCCAAAATGAGTGCCTGCGGCGCCAAAATGAGTGCCTGGCTGCGGCGCCAAAATGAGTGCCTGCGGCGCTAAAATGAGTGCCTTCGACGCTAAAATGAGTGCCTGCGGCGCCAAAATGATTGCCTTCGACGCCAAAATGAGTGCCTTCGACGCTAAAATGAGTGCCTGCGGCGCCAAAATGAGTGCCTGCGGCGCCAAAATGAGTGCCTTCGACGCTAAAATGAGTGCCTGCGGCGCCAAAATGATGCCTTCGACGCCAAAATGAGTGCCTTCGACGCTAAAATGAGTGCCTGCGGCGCCAAAACGAGTGCCTGCGGCGCCAAAATGAGTGCCTTCGACGCTAAAATGAGTGCCTGCGGCGCCAAAATGAGTGCCTGCGGCGCCAAAATGAGTGCCTGGCTGTGGCGCCAAAATGAGTGCTTGCGGCGCCAAAATGAGTGCCTGCTGTGGCGCCAAAATGAGTGCTTGCGGCGCCAAAATGAGTGCTTGCGGCGCCAAAATGAGTGCCTGCGGTGCCAAAATGAGTGCCTGGCAACGCCAAAATAAGTGCCTGCGGCGCCAAAATGAGTGCCTGCGGCGCCAAAATGAGTGCCTGGCTGCGGCGCCAAAATGAGTGCCTGCGGCGCCAAAATGAGTGCCTGCGGCGCCAAAATGAGTGCCTTCGACGCTAAAATGAGTGCCTGCGGCGCCAAAATGATTGCCTTCGACGCCAAAATGAGTGCCTTCGACGCTAAAATGAGTGCCTGCGGCGCCAAAACGAGTGCCTGCGGCGCCAAAATGAGTGCCTTCGACGCTAAAATGAGTGCCTGCGGCGCCAAAATGAGTGCCTGCGGCGCCAAAATGAGTGCCTGGCTGTGGCGCCAAAATGAGTGCTTGCGGCGCCAAAATGAGTGCCTGCGGCGCCAAAATGAGTGCCTGCGGCGCCAAAATGAGTGCTTGCGGCGCCAAAATGAGTGCCTGCGGTGCCAAAATGAGTGCCTGGCTGTTGCGCCAAAATGAGTGCTGCGGCGCCAAAATGAGTGCCTGCGGCGCCAAAATGAGTGCCTGGCTGCGGCGCCAAAATGAGTGCCTGCGGCGCCAAAATGAGTGCCTGCGGCGCCAAAATGAGTGCCTGGCTGCGGCGCCAAAATGAGTGCCTGCGGCGCCAAAATGAGTGCCTGCGGCGCCAAAATGAGTGCCTGGCTGTGGCGCCAAAATGAGTGCCTGGCTGTGGCGCCAAAATGAGTGCTTGCGGCGCCAAAATGAGTGCCTGCGGCGCCAAAATGAGTGCCTGGCTGTGGCGCCAAAATGAGTGCCTGGCTGCGGCGCAAAAATGAGTGCCTGGCTGTGGCGCCAAAATAAGTGCTTGCGGCGCCAAAACGAGTGCCTGGCTGTGGCGCCAAAATGAGTGCTTGCGGCGCCAAAATGAGTGCTTGCGGCGCCAAAATGAGTGCCTGCGGTGCCAAAATGAGTGCCTGGCAACGCCAAAATGAGTGCCTGCGGTGCCAAAATGAGTGCCTGGCTGCGGCGCCAAAATGAGTGCCTGGCTGTGGCGCCAAAATGAGTGCCTGGCTGCGGCGCCAAAATGAGTGCCTGCGGCGCCAAAATGAGTGCCTGCGGCGCCAAAATGAGTGCCTGGCTGCGGCGCCAAAATGAGTGCCTGCGGCGCCAAAATGAGTGCCTGCGGCGCCAAAATGAGTGCCTGCGGCGCTAAAATGAGTGCCTGCGGCGCTAAAATGAGTGCCTTCGACGCTAAAATTAGTGCCTGCGGCGCCAAAATGATTGCCTTCGACGCTAAAATGAGTGCCTGCGGCGCCAAAATGAGTGCCTGCGGCGCCAAAATGAGTGCCTGGCTGTGGCGCCAAAATGAGTGCCTGGCTGCGGCGCCAAAATGAGTGCCTGCGGCGCCAAAATGAGTGCCTGGCTGCGGCGCCAAAATGAGTGCCTGGCTGTGGCGCCAAAATGAGTGCCTGGCTGCGGCGCCAAAATGAGTGCCTGCGGCGCCAAAATGAGTGCCTGCGGCGCCAAAATGAGTGCCTGCGGCGCCAAAATGAGTGCCTGGCTGCGGCGCCAAAATGAGTGCCTTCGGCGCCAAAATGAGTGCCTGCGGCGCCAAAATGAGTGCCTGCGGCGCTAAAATGAGTGCCTGCGGCGCTAAAATGAGTGCCTTCGACGCTAAAATGAGTGCCTGCGGCGCTAAAATGAGTGCCTTCGACGCTAAAATGAGTGCCTGCGGCGCCAAAATGAGTGCCTGCGGCGCCAAAATGAGTGCCTGGCTGTGGCGCCAAAATGAGTGCCTGGCTGTGGCGCCAAAATGAGTGCTTGCGGCGCCAAAATGAGTGCCTGCGGCGCCAAAATGAGTGCCTGCGGCGCCAAAATGAGCGCCTGGCTGCGGCGCCAAAATGAGTGCCTGCGGCGCCAAAATGAGCGCCTGGCTGCGGCGCCAAAATGAGTGCCTGCGGCGCCAAAATGAGTGCCTGCGGCGCCAAAATGAGTGCCTGCGGCGCCAAAATGAGTGCCTGGCTGTGGCGCCAAAATGAGTGCCTGGCTGCGGCGCAAAAATGAGTGCCTGGCTGTGGCGCCAAAATGAGTGCTTGCGGCGCCAAAACGAGTGCCTGCTGTGGCGCCAAAATGAGTGCTTGCGGCGCCAAAATGAGTGCTTGCGGCGCCAAAATGAGTGCCTGCGGTGCCAAAATGAGTGCCTGGCAACGCCAAAATGAGTGCCTGCGGCGCCAAAATGAGTGCCTGCGGCGCCAAAATGAGTGCCTGGCTGTGGCGCCAAAATGAGTGCCTGGCTGCGGCGCCAAAATGAGTGCCTGCGGCGCCAAAATGAGTGCCTGCGGCGCCAAAATGAGTGCCTGGCTGCGGCGCCAAAATGAGTGCCTGCGGCGCCAAAATGAGTGCCTGCGGCGCCAAAATGAGTGCCTGCGGCGCCAAAATGAGTGCCTGGCTGTGGCGCCAAAATGAGTGCCTGCGGCGCCAAAATGAGTGCCTGCGGCGCCAAAATGAGTGCCTGCGGCGCCAAAATGAGTGCCTGGCTGCGGCGCCAAAATGAGTGCCTGCGGCGCCAAAATGAGTGCCTGCGGCGCCAAAATGAGTGCCTGCGGCGCTAAAATGAGTGCCTGCGGCGCTAAAATGAGTGCCTTCGACGCTAAAATGAGTGCCTGCGGTGCCAAAATGATTGCCTTCGACGCCAAAATGAGTGCCTTCGACGCTAAAATGAGTGCCTGCGGCGCCAAAACGAGTGCCTGCGGCGCCAAAATGAGTGCCTTCGACGCTAAAATGAGTGCCTGCGGCGCCAAAATGAGTGCCTGCGGCGCCAAAATGAGTGCCTGGCTGTGGCGCCAAAATGAGTGCTTGCGGCGCCAAAATGAGTGCCTGCGGCGCCAAAATGAGTGCCTGCGGCGCCAAAATGAGCGCCTGGCTGCGGCGCCAAAATGAGTGCCTGCGGCGCCAAAATGAGCGCCTGGCTGCGGCGCCAAAATGAGTGCCTGCGGCGCCAAAACGAGTGCCTGCGGCGCCAAAATGAGTGCCTGGCTGTTGCGCCAAAATGAGTGCCTGGCTGCGGCGCAAAAATGAGTGCCTGGCTGTGGCGCCAAAATGAGTGCCTGCGGCGCCAAAATGAGTGCCTGGCTGTGGCGCCAAAATGAGTGCCTGGCTGCGGCGCCAAAATGAGTGCCTGCGGCGCCAAAATGAGTGCCTGCGGCGCCAAAATGAGTGCCTGCGGCGCCAAAATGAGTGCCTGGCTGTGGCGCCAAAATGAGTGCCTGCGGCGCCAAAATGAGTGCCTGCGGCGCCAAAATGAGTGCCTGCGGCGCCAAAATGAGTGCCTGGCTGCGGCGCCAAAATGAGTGCCTGCGGCGCCAAAATGAGTGCCTGCGGCGCCAAAATGAGTGCCTGCGGCGCTAAAATGAGTGCCTGCGGCGCTAAAATGAGTGCCTTCGACGCTAAAATGAGTGCCTGCGGCGCCAAAATGATTGCCTTCGACGCCAAAATGAGTGCCTTCGACGCTAAAATGAGTGCCTGCGGCGCCAAAACGAGTGCCTGCGGCGCCAAAATGAGTGCCTTCGACGCTAAAACGAGTGCCTGCGGCGCCAAAATGAGTGCCTGCGGCGCCAAAATGAGTGCCTGGCTGTGGCGCCAAAATGAGTGCTTGCGGCGCCAAAATGAGTGCCTGCGGCGCCAAAATGAGTGCCTGCGGCGCCAAAATGAGTGCCTGGCTGTTGCGCCAAAATGAGTGCCTGGCTGCGGCGTAAAATGAGTGCCTGGCTGTGGCGCCAAAATGAGTGCTTGCGGCGCCAAAATGAGTGCCTGGCTGTGGCGCCAAAATGAGTGCTTGCGGCGCCAAAATGAGTGCTTGCGGCGCCAAAATGAGTGCCTGCGGTGCCAAAATGAGTGCCTGGCAACGCCAAAATGAGTGCCTGCGGCGCAAAAATGAGTGCCTGCGGCGTTGCACTGACCACAGCCACTTCAAGAGGTGCTGCTGCTGGTGCGAGGACAGGCGCGCACCCAACGCTTCGTTTTTCCTGCCTTGATGGCTGACGCCTTATTTCCAAGACATTTTTGGAGAGAGAATATTTTTATCTTATACCGGTATTCCCTATTCAGTGCAGCTAAATAAGAAAAAGCTGCAATATGATACAAGCATTCGCGCATTAGGACGCCAGCAAGGGAGAGAAACAGAGGTAATCTAACCCAGGATTGAGTGCAAGTTACATTAATGTCTGACTCAATCAGTCTCATAGCCTAAATAAGGATTTAGTCGAGCAAGAAAAATGGTAATGAAATTTCTTGATGAGTGTAAAATACACAGCAATTATATAGTCAGTAGTATTCTCCTTAATGTCCTTAATCGATATAAATCATATGTTTAGGAGGATAAAAACTTCATTCATGTCATTCTTTATACCTCCCAGGTCTTAATTAGTTTAAGCGTTGACCCCTCCCTGGAATGTCATCCGCTAAAGAACCTCTAAGTCTGCTATAGGATCTTCTATTTTTTTCTGACTCATTCCCATTTTTCGAAGAAATAAATTGGTTGTAGTCTCGAAAACACAGCCCTGAGGGAATAGCTCGTACTGTGTGATTATTTTTTGTTATATTTTCAGATCGTTGTTAAAATTATACAGTTTTCTTTCCAATACATCTATTAGCCTACTAGCAGCAGTAGCCATATTAGAAAGTGATGAACTTTTAATAATTAGGTGTTGCTCTAAAAATAATTTTTCCATTTCAATAAAGAATCCAATGACTAACATCAGAGACACCTGCAACTTTTGAGGCGATGCCGGAATGCATTCAGGTCCAGTCAACATGACAACATGACTTTGATAGCTCAAACCAGAGTATCACTACTCGAATAGAATATAGAGAGAATAGAGAGAATTTAATTGAAACTTTATTCGTACAATCAACGGGCACATTTATCTAGTCAAGTGTGATAGTCAAGTGTGATATAAGGCATGATAGGGTGTTATTCCAAAGAGGATACAGGATTTAAGAGCTTTTTAAATTCAGTTGAAACCTATTTAGGATGCTTCACCTTGAGGATAAAACATAAAAATTTAATTACGCATATACTCAGTGCGTGAATGTAAAAGATTTTTGGATTAGCAAAGCACTTTTACGCACAGAGACGCTGCTGACGTTGCGTGCTCACAAAGCCATGACTTTGAAGCTTTCTATAGAGATGGGACAAAAACACCCTTGGCTTGAGGTTCCCTGCAGATGAAAGCGTTTCCCCCACAAGCAGCTGCACCCATACCTAAGCCTGTCCTGACCTAAAAACCATGGTACCTACCTAGCTTTTCTGTCAGTAAACTGAAGGCTGTACTAGCAAAAGCTTTAACGACTACTGCACTATACTACATTATATTGGCAATTTCTAAGACGCCTTTAAGCCAAGGATTTGCTCAGAAAACAAGTCAGCTGGGTTGCCTAATTAGTAATAAGCAAGTCCCACAGGCAAAAAGGACAACTACAAGACTGTGAAGTCTGGGTTTGCGTGCCGAAAAGGTGGCCTCTGTATGGCTCTGTTTACTCAATATATTTATTAGTCAATATTGTGGGGTGGGGTGCAGCGATGCGCGATTGGTCGAGAATTGGTAAACAAGTTTAGGCGAGAGAATGAGTCATGAATAATAATGTGGGGCAGAGAGTGCAGCGCACGGCCTACGCCCTACAAAGACCATTATTGCCTCCCACAGATACCGCAGTGCGAGACATTGCCCCAGAAATTCGACAATATTTGACAATATTACAGGTACTGAGACTTTTGCCTCGCCTGGTCAAGCGTTTTATGCGGTGCCTGCTGATGTACAATCATTATTAAAAACTGGGATGAAAGTAAAGATCTCTAAGGACTGCAGAAAAGTAGCTATTCGACAATATAATCGTTCATGAACCAACAAACTTGAATTAGCACATGAACCTACTGAGTACATGCAAGTCTGAGCGCCTGATCTAGAGTGAACTTTCAACTTTCAAGTCCGTCAGTGGTTTTTGCACCATGTCTCAATTTCCTCAATATCGGCGGCAGTCAGTTTGCCTCTGGCCAGGCTAAAGCACTGCAGCCAGCCCATCAGGCTCAGCTCAGGAACTCTAAAACCACCGAATCGCAAGCAGCTGTAGTGTTCCGGTGAGTTCAGGCGTTTGGCATTTAGTTGAGCAGTTCCCACCGGGCAGTTCCATTGTTGTCCATTGTAGAACAGAGTAGTTGAATCGTTGCTATTCGTACGATAGCCAAACGATGCAAAGTCGCTTGTGTTGAGAAAGGCGTTTGCGCTTTTCACGTACCTGTTGTATTTCAGTACGTGCATAGAAAGTTGCAGCCTGAATAGTTTGCCCTTTGGGTTGATTGTGAACCGCTCGCCCAACGTGCTGGTGTCGTTGCACATAGTGAAGTAAAAGAAGTGCATCATCGGTGGATTGTAGCTAAAAGGTGATTTTGGTGTGTTTTGTATGAAATTTGGTTACTTTGTTAGTCCGTTTAGTTATTTTAGTTCTTTCCATGGGCACTGCTGCAAATTAAGGAGACAGTCGATTTGGACCTTGCAAGCAAGCACACGCTCAGACACACAGATGCGAGGGGAGTTCAATAAGTTTTCGGTTGTGCAAAGACTTAAATAGTTAAAGAGCAACTGACTGTCAGATTTTTTCAAAGTACTCTTTGGAAGAGGCTACATGTATGCACCGTCGCATCCTCAGAAACCACTTATTGAAGCACTCTGAACTTGGCCCCTCCTTGACATGCTTGATGAAGGCCTCGACTGCAGCTTCCGACGATGAATAGCGAATGCCACACATCTTCTGCTTGATTTGCGGAAACACAAAGACGTCACACGGGGCCAGGTCTGGGGCTGTAGGGTGGATGGCCGAGCTCTTGAATGTGTTCTCCAGCCAGGAATTCGACCACTTGCCTGGACTTCTGATTGGGGGCGTTGTCGTGATGAAGAAGCACACCCCGAGCTCGAGTCCTTCGGCGGCGGCTGGAGAGAGCACTCAGCACTTCTGGCCGGCAGTAGTTGGTATTACCAGTTGCCAGTGACTGTGCGCTGCTGTACAAGTGGCACGGTCGCTACATGACCAGCTTTCGTCACAAAAATGGCCACCATCTGCTTTGCTACGCTGCGCAGAGCAAAGTGTTTGAAATTACACAGATATAATCACAAGATAATGTACATAATACCTGCTATGCCAAAGTTATGTACATCACCTTCCCAATTTGTGCATCCGGAAACGTATTGAACTCCACCTCGTATGTACTCAGGCACACGCTCACACAGGATGTACAGCGATCCGCTGTCTCTCATCGGCACCCGCAGAGCGTACCTTGGGGAACGCAGCCGTGCGCGAAACCGGACATGGGGTCTTTGGCTGCGCGAGAGTCAGAGACGCGTTAACCGCTGAGCTACTCTAGCCCTGAGCGATTGCAAAGCTTCGGGAATCAATTTCTATTGAGTTTTCACTTACTAAAAGTTCGGCAGGAACCGACCGCGGATGTAAACTGTGACATTGGAGGCAGGGATGAACAGCCGATCGGTGTCGGGCGCCGTAACCACATCCAGCAGAGAGTCGGCCTGGCCAGTCAAGTAGATGCCCATGGACTTGTTGTGAAGGACTCCGCGAGCCAACGGGGCGTGCGGATTGCCGCCGTCAGGAATCTGGGCCAGGTTAAACATCCCCATGCGGAAGTTGTACAGCAGCTTCATGGATTGCCGCACGCCAGCACTCAGGTCGCCGGTTCGCTCTGCGGGTTTCGAATGTTCAGCGGTGCAACTTCTCATACTCAAAACATTAGAAGGTAAGTAGGTTAGCTGCAAAATTTATTCAATTTGCCGACCAAGGACTACTCAAAGGACGGGAAACTACGTACGTTTCTTGGAATTTTTAGGAGTCAGGTTTTACAGAAAAATACATGACGGAGAATATAGGTTTTCATTTTTTCAGCACAAACCCAATTAATTGTTCATCTTTTGATATTTTTTGCCTTTCTTATAGTTCTATTGATATCCGTAAAGCTTTTCGTTCAGAAGATTAGAATTCTATATATTATTTTAAATCCTACGTCCAGTCGAATATGTACTGTGCCTAAAAATCATAACAATGGCACGGCTCGACTCATTAGCTTTATGAATCTATTTTATCATTCTGTTACACACTTTTTTGCAGTCAATAAGCTAACAATGCTATGAGCGTATAGTGGATGTCATGTCAAAAAAATAATAATTAGGGAACTGCAAAGATGTGAAGCCTGGGAGGAATTGCTTTAATGCTGTGACTCTTGGGGAGAATCGATGAGATGTCAAGGCTTAGATTAGAGTTCATAAGATAAATTTAGTCTATTCAAAAGTTTTCATTCCGTTTTTTGTTGGATTTCCATGCTATACCAGAATCCTAATTTTCTTTAAAGCTTTATGAGTATCAATAGAGCTATAAGAAAGGCTAAAATTTCAAAAGATGGACACTTGGGTCTGCCACCTACGAGTATCAAAAGCAGTAACAAATAAAAAGCTCCATCTCCGTGATGTATATTTTCGGTAAAGCCTGTCTCCTAAAAATTACCAAGAAACGTAGTTTCCTGTCCTTTTACTTGAGTAGTCCTTGAGGTCGGCAAAAATCTGAGTAGTCAAAAAACAAACCAACAACTTAGTTTTCTTCTATAGTCGTGCTTTCCGAGTAGATATTTACGAGAAAACCACTTATGTGAATAATGTAAATGTAAATCACTCGTTTTTCACGCTTTGCCTTTTTAAACTATTTCAATAGCCCGATTTTGGATCATACTAAAGGATAATCGACTCACCAAGCTGAAATTTCCGAACGGCAGCTGTGTCCACAAAAGTCCGACAGCTGGAATCGGGAAGCCACTGGCTCAGGAAGGCCTCCACGCCGGCCATCAAGCACTGGCCAGAGCGATACAGTGCAGCAGTGCACTTGGACTTCAGTTTGCAGCTCAGAGTGCATCTTAGCTCTTGGCAGCTGGTCGCGTCATTGTCAGCTGAGCAGGCAATTCGACGCGCCAGGCTGCTGCCCGACTCGATGTTGACGCCATCGGACTGGGCCACCGACTCAGCGGGACAAGCCTTGAGCTGCTGGAAGCTGATGGCAGCTGAGCTGGAAACTAGACTGCTGGTACCGATGGAAACCATAAGAACTGTCCAGCAGACAGCAGATCCCAGACGCTGAAATATTCCATATGAATCTGGTTATGAAAACGCAATGGCTAAAAAAAAATTCCAAGCTTGAAAACAACTAACTCAGTTTAACTTTCGGATCTATTGAACTACTCCAAAATTCACTACAAGCGAGTTCGAGGTTACAATACTCACCTTAGCCTGCATTTGATAAGGAGTTTTTGTTTTCTAGAGGAAGATTAGCTCTCGCATAGATACTAACAGCTTCGTTGGCTAATTGAAGTAGGCTGCCGCAGCATTGGGCTTACAGGTTGGTTGTCATAGTTACACTGCCTTCCCAGCCTTGCTAATCATCTCAGCAGAGCACAGTTAAAAAAGTTTGCCTCAACTAAACAATGGACTAGTATTTGACTTGGAATGTTCATAGCTATAGACTGCTTCAGAATAGCAGCATCTTTCTCAGCAGCTGCATCTGCAGTTGGCGACGGCATTGTTAAAATTCCTTGTACGCTCTTATTTATGCAAAGCTATTCAAGCATGCTAAAGCTAAGAACCTATAAGTGCAGTAGTAGGGCGAATTATGATACTGCCGCACTAGCACTGGCGAGATAGGCGGCAATGCAAATGTATAGGGAAAAATACACTGCGGAGATATGAGCCCTATCTCTGTGCATTGGGGACGGCTAAGCACTGCAGAGATATGAGCTCTATCTCTGTGCATTGGGGACGGCTAAGCACTGCAGAGATATGAGCTCTATCTCTGTGCATTGGGGACGGCTAAGCACTGCAGAGATATGAGCTCTATCTCTGTGCATTGGGGACGGCTAAGCACTGCAGAGATATGAGCTCTATCTCTGTGCATTGGGGACGGCTAAGCACTGCGGAGATAGAGGCGATTCATGATACTGCCGCACTAGCGCTGGCGAGATAGGCGGCAAAAAGGATATAGGAAAAATACACTGCGGAGAGGATCCTATCTCTGTGCATTGGGAACGGCTAAACATTGCAGAGATAAGAGGGGTGGCCAATCTCTGTGCTCTGTGTTAGGGTAAGGTTATAAAGTTTTACAACTGCACAGAGGACGGCTGGTGTTGCTTACCTGGATAAGGGGACGGGGGGATACACTAATTACAGCCAGTGGCCTCTATAACGGTAAAGTAATTATTACCTGAGCATGGCTGGATGTTCATATACGATATGATAAGGAGAGGGCATGCATGTACAAATTACTATATAAGCAGCCACGCAAGTACAAATAAACAAATAGACAAAAACAAATTGTATAAAAGGATTTTTAAAAACCTTACTACTTCTAAAAAACAACTCTTTCTCTTTCAAAATGAAAACTTTTAAAAGTTGTCATAGAGACCTCTATGAGGTCTGTATAAGCTGCGAAGTGTGCCTGCTTGGAGGCGTGTCCCCAAGACACCACGAGAATGAGAACTGTCTGGTCTCATGCTGGTTGGCATGCGACCAGTGCGGCACCGTCGAAGCTCTGCAGGAGGGAAAAATTCCAGCATATCATCGAGGACACAAGATCGTCAGCGATGACAAGAAAAAGCAAGAAAGTAACCGCTGGAAAGTAATCCGCGCCATCAAAAAGAGCAACGAGAGAGAAAAGAAGAGCCAGCAGAAAAAGGGAGCCAGCAGGAGTCTGCTATCAGCTCACTTGAGTCAAGTAATTGACTCTACATTGAAGAGGATGAGGCCAAGCGGGTCTTCAGCAGCTGCAGAATTTGAAGTTGAGCTGTCTGCTGGAGTCGAGGCTGCTGGAGTCGAGGCTGCTGGAGTCGAGGCCGCTGGAGTCGAGGCTGCTGGAGTCGAGGCTGCTGGAGTCGAGGCTGCTGGAGTCGAGGCCGCTGGAGTCGAGGCTGCTGGAGTCGAGGCTGCTGGAGTCGAGGCTGCTGCTGTCATAAACTTCATAGAGGAAGATGTCCTGGATCAGTTCCTCAGGGAATTCAACGCTGGTCAGCAGCAGCAGCAGCAGCAACCTGTCTCTTCGGTTCCGGTGATTGCTGGAAAACAACTTCATCTAATTGAAGACGACCACGAAATGGAAATCCTAGAAGAGGAGGGCAGCGACAATGAGTCGCATAATGCAATTGTGCCACCTGCAGCTCCAGCCGCCCCAGCTGCTCTGGCCGCCCCAGCTGCTCTGGCCGCCCCAGCTGCTCTGGCCGCCCCAGCTGCTCTGGCCGCCCCAGCTGCTCTGGCCGCCCCAGCTGCTCCAGCCGCCCCAGCTGCTCTGGCCGCCCCAGCTGCTCCAGCCGCCCCAGCTGCTCTGGCCGCCCCAGCTGCTCTGGCCGCCCCAGCTGCTCTGTCCGCCCCAGCTGCTCTGTCCGCCCCAGCTGCTCTGGCCGCCCCAGCTGCTCTGGCCGCCCCAGCTGCTCTGGCCGCCCCAGCTGCTCCAGCCGCCCCAGCTGCTCTGGCCGCCCCAGCTGCTCTGGCCGCCCCAGCTGCTCTGGCCGCCCCAGCTGCTCTGGCCGCCCCAGCTGCTCTGGCTGCCCCAGCTGCTCCAGCCGCCCCAGCTGCTCTGGCCGCCCCAGCTGCTCCAGCCGCCCCAGCTGCTCCAGCCGCCCCAGCTGCTCTGGCTGCCCCAGCTGCTCCAGCCGCCCCAGCTGCAGCCTCTACAATTCCAGCTTCTCAATCCGAAACTCCACCCGTGCCAGCTGGAGTTGCCTTCTTTCTGCCTCCTGTCGGCGGGGCTGGGTACGAGGTAACGATTTTCGAAAATCGTATTAGAATTGTGCCGCTGTGACTAAGCAATTTTTGTACTTTTTTGCTTTCTGTGTGGAGTGAGAAATCTACCCATTTATTGCAATTATTGCTAAAACTTTATTTCAACTAGCTTTTTAAAGTTGAAAGTAGGTACATTAATTAATGATTTGATCATCTCATAACTCTGTATTCGCTTCTAGGAATCTTGCTTATAAGTTTTCAGTTTTCATTTCCAAATTAGTTTTAAAAAAAGCTCGTAGCTCGTAGTGGCAACCAATATTTTTTTGGTATCCGAGGTAAAAAAAAATTATTTGAAAAGTAGGTGAAACATTATACAGTTGAATTTAACAAATTAAAATCAACATAACATACTTTCAATAAATTGGTGATGGTTTCGTATGCTTGGTGCGATTGATTAGGTATAATTTTCTTTCTACTGCTTTGATGCGGTGTTTCCTCATTCTTTAATTATTGAACTTTTCAGCTATATTTCTGCTTCTAAACTCTCGTCTGTATTTGTAATTCATTGTTCCATGCATTGTTTATTGACTATGATTGCACCATGTGAATTCGATATTTTTTTAAAAAATATATATATAATGTCAGCATTTTTCCACTCGGTGATTGGTTTGTTAATTAACTATTGGCTTCATTTTGCATTTTTTACCGATTGAGTCTGCGTAGGAGGCAAATAGAAACGAACTTTTACGAATAGGGATCAATAGAATATGCATGCAGAGAGCTAGCTTAAGGGAGAACCAAAAAAATATAACCAGCATCTACTAGCTTGTAAGTGTGGATATTGTACCAGTATTGCAGCAATAAAGACTTACGAAAAAAGATTTCAAATATTCACTCCCAGTTGCTTATGACACTCAGTTGCAGCCAGTAAACACTGTCAGCTTTTAACTGCTTGCCTTTTCTATGGTTGAGCACTCCTGGATGGAGCAGGAGAATGACCACTCATGGATGGAGAATGACCACTCATGGATGGAGAATGACCACTCATGGATGGAGAATGACCACTCATGGATGGAGAATGGCCACTCGTGGATGGAGGATGACCACTCGTGGATCGAGTATGACCACCCTTGGGTGGACCATGACGTCAGCAGCGAGTCAGCAGCCAGCAGCGAGTCGGCAGCCAGCAGCGAGTCGGCAGCCAGCAGCGAGTCGGCAGCCAGCAGCGAGTCAGCAGCCAGCAGCGAGTCAGCAGCCAGCAGCGAGTCAGCAGCCAGCAGCGAGTCAGCAGCCAGCAGCGAGTCAGCAGCCAGCAGCGAGTCAGCAGCCAACAGCGAGTCGGTGACTGATGCACACCAAGGTAAGTGCCTTTATTTATCCTTTTCAACTTACTTAAAAATTTTCTTATCAATGCGATGTATATTATGCAGTCTAAAATTTTAGTCCAAAGAATGGGAGAAGGGGAGATAAAAGACTTTATACCGGTAGGGTTGTACATGTATGCTTGGGTACAGACGTTTAGTTTAGTATCTTTGATATTTGAAACTATAGGCAGCAAAAAACAAAAATATTATCCTAAAACCACAAACCAGGTTCAACAGTCAGCTTCAGCAGAGTTGCCCAAGCCTATGATCAATCACTGGAAATACTGAGGCTCAGATCGAGTCACCCAGACACGCTTCCGTCAGAATTTTTTGTCCAAGCTGGAGACAAAATTATTGAGGCAGTTCAGCAAAGAATTTCAAGACATCATTACAAAGTTCAGCTAAAGGCGAATATTCGAATGGTCCGAATAAGAGATGGGGAGATGCTTGCCGAAGAGGACAGATGGATAAGCTGTAAAATGCAGGCCCTAGACCTAGGTGGTGAAGCAGGCCGTTTAAACAACTGGTTGATTGAGCAGGAGCAGGAGTTGGAGAGGATCTGTAGTATGATTAATACGAACGGCAGTGGCTGGACAATTAAACAAATTAATTTTCTAGACATCAACCTTGCCAGGTACAATCCAATTCGATTTCGCCAGGGCAGAGCCGTTAGATTCAATCTTCCTGCCAGTTTGAAGAACAAAAAGGCTGTTATCAATCCACCGAGCACAGGCAAAGACTGTTTCCTGTACGCCTGTCTCGCTGCACTGCACAGCGCCGATCCGAAAGTTCAGAAATCGCCCAACAGAATATCCTCTTACGATGAATGGTTGCGTGAGCTGGACTTTGCAGAAATCTCCATGCCAGTGAGTGTCGCTGATATCGATCGCGTCGAGTCTAACAATCCAGGAATTTGCATTTCTGCGTTCTCTTGGCAGCAGGGCAGTGTGACTCTTCTCCGTCGCCGCAAGCATGAGTCAGATGACCGAAGACACCTCATGCTTTTGCTAGTTAAAGACAGCTACGGATCGGAGCACTGGTGTGCAATTACTAATTTTGACAGGTTAATGAACAGTCGTAATGGTCCCGCCATGAGGAAGTGGTGCACGAAATGTTTAACATCATTTTATAGCAACGAGAGGCTTCAAGAGCACAGGAACGAATGCAGCATTACTGCAGAAAATCCTGTCAAAGAAACGCTTCCAGTTCCAGGACAGAATGAAATAAAGTTCCGAAACTGTCAAAACACTGTCAGTCCACCATTCGTTGCCTATGCCGACCTGGAAGCCATTTTGCGAGCGAACACAGACCCTGCTAACCTGATCTCAAAGCATGAACCATGTGCAGCAGCTTTTCTTGCAGTGCCTCGTGAAGGCATGACAGGACCTCCGCTTAGGCCAGAAGGAGACATGTACAAGGTCTTTTGCAATGCGGACCCTGATGAGTGTATCCTTGGTTTTCTCAAATCTCTTGAAAGCCTGGCTCAGGATATATTTCACTGGAACCAGAAGCATAGCCACCAGCCGGCTGACCGATCATCCGCGACCGTCATGGATGATTTCAATTCTGCTGAGGTATGTCACTACTGCAAGAAGAACTTTAAAAGTTCTACAGATAAACATTTTGACCACGATCATTTAAATGGACAGTACAAAGGTGCAGCATGTCAAGAATGCAACCTGCGAGCACAGCTCCGACGCCGGTTTCTGCCCCTGGTTTTTCACAACTTAGGCGGCTACGACCTTCATCTTCTACTTTCCACTGCGCTTGGGAGCATGAAAAATTGGAAACTTAGTGTTGTTCCGCAATCATCCGAGCGATACTTGTCACTAAGGGCGGAATTCCCTGTTGCAAGTTACGTAAAGAACGGAAAAGTTGTGCCAATCATGTTTACAATTCAGTTCATCGACTCGCTCTGCTTTTTGAAGGGAAGTTTGTCCAATTTGTTTGCTAATCTTCCCGAAGCTGAATGCAAGCTGACAATGCAAATGCTTGAGTCAAGACCACATCTTTCAAGAGAGCTACTTCGAAAAAAGGGATTTTCCCATATGATTACCTCACAGGATTTGAGATTCTCGAGCAGTCGGTTTTGCCGCCTAAAGATGCTTTTTTTAATCGACTTTCCGATCGGGGAATTTCCGACGACGACTACAATAGAGCAAGAGCGGCATGGGCGGCATTTCAATGCAAAAGTTTGAAGGATTATATGCTCGCCTATCTTGAAATGGATGTAAGGCAGCTGGCTGACATTTTCGAGACATTCCGACAGGCCAGTCTGAAAGAGGACGGATTGGATCCGGTACACTACTTTACTACTCCTGGTTTGTCTTACGACTCAGCTCTAAAGTCGACTGGAGTGGTTCTAGAGCAGCTGACTGATGCTGACATGTATCATCTGTTTGAGAAGGGAATACGAGGAGGCATGTCCTTCATTAATGTGCATTGCGTCAAAGGTAATAATCCTAGCTTGCCAGGTTATGATGATCAGCAAGAGAGTGTAAGCCTCATGCCGATCGATATGAACAACTTGTATGGCTTTGCCCTGTCGCTTCCGCTTCCATGCAGGGAATTCAGGTGGGTACCGGAACAGGAAATCCAGTTCTGGGACTCCAATCGGTTTCTGTCACTCAATCCAGAAGCCGAGATCGCCTACCTTGTTCAACTCGATCTAGAATACCCAGCTGAGATTCACGATTCGACTCAGGAGTTACCGTTTGCACCTGAAAAATCAAAACCACAGCCAGATCAATTCTCGCCGTACATGGCCGAACTATGGAAAGAGATTGCTGAACAGCGAACTGGCAATGCTGAAGCTAAGTTTCAAGCAACGGAGAAGCTTCTACTCACCTGTACCGACAAGGATTCTTACGTAGTTCACAGCACCGTTTTAAGATTTTACCTGCAACACGGAATGCGGATCAAGTGCGTCAAAAAAATGATTTCGTTCAAGCAGGAAAATATTTTCGCGCCGTACATTGCCAGCAACAATGAAAAAAGAGCTTTGGCAACTTCCGAGTTTGCTAAGGATTTTTACAAATTGAAAAACAATTCTCTCTTTGGAAAAACTATGGAGAACGTTCGAAAAAGATGCGATGTTCGAATTTGCACTAACCAGACTCAAGCAGAAACTTGCGCCTCTCGACCAAACTGTGCCGCATTCTCGATTATCAATGAGTCGTTGAGCATTTTTCAGCTCAAAAAAGATAAAGTCACGCTTGACAAGGCCATTTTCGTTGGCCAGGCAGTTCTCGATCTCTCTAAGATGGCCATGTACAGCCTACTATATGACAGGCTCCGACCGCTGTTCTGTCATTCAGACGGTTCCAGAGACATGATGCTTTGCGGAGGTGATACTGACTCATTTTTTCTAGCTTTCAAGAATCATGATTTAACATCGGAGGTAATCCCGAAGCTTAGAGAGGAAAAAATACTTGACACATCCAACTATTCTCGAGACCATCCGCATTTCTCTGAAGAGTTAAAAGGAAAGCTGGGCTGCGTTAAAGATGAATCTGCTGGTGGAATTTACCAGGAGTGGATTCTTTTGCGTCCAAAACTTTATTCGTTTCTCCCTGCCGAGAATTCGAGTGCAAAGATCAAGAAAACTGCCAAAGGCGTGAAGCAGTCAGTAGTAAGACAGCAAATTTCGCATGCGAACTATGTCGACGCGTTCGAGTCCAAGCAAGAGCAGATGGTTGCCATGACAGCGATTGTTTCCAAGAAACACGAAATCTTCACGTCGGTCATGGAGAAAAGAAGCCTATCGGTGTGGGAGGATAAGCGAGTGTGGCTTAGCAGTAATCGAAGCCTGCCCTACGGACACTATGCGCTGACGCCCGCATCCCACGATCAGCTGAAGCGCATCCGACTGGTCTAGTGCGGGTGTTTAACAGACTGTTTAGTACTTTTTCTTGCTTTTAGAGTTGTTTAAATTGCCAAATTCTGTTTTAAATGTAGTGACTTGCATGTAGTAACTTTTACAAATTTGTATGCTTGGCTAATTGCGCTAGATTTAGCTGTCAATTTGTTTTTGCGGCGTGAAATATTGATATCAATTTAAGTTTTACTTTTTATAAAGCTGTGTGGCAAGTGCGCTCATACAATATTAATTCATTTTTGTTTGCTTTGTGTACTACTTGTTTAAAATGTGTTTTTGGTTTTTATCTGACACAAATTGTTCCTGTAAATTCAATCAGCGTTTTAATCATATTTTCTCTATCACTTTTCTATTTCTCTTCTCTCGGTGCACATCGTTTGTTATAACGATGGTAGTATTGTTTACTTTCGGATTTGATATGCGTTTTGCGATACTTTTGGTGATGGGCTAAATACGTTTTTGAAGTGTTCCATAGCTGTCTGCCTGGGAAAATGAATGTAAAGAATACCAAGTTTATCCTTTTATTCACTTTTCACTAATCATTGAAATATTTGCGGCAAATTGCTTGACTTGACTTTATTTTTATTCAATGGAAAGAACTACATTGAGTAGACGCATGCTATCGGTATGCAACTGATTCAAGGACCGAGCTCCACTGAGAACAAAAGAGCCGCTGTGAAAAAGCAGACATTTACAAAAGTTTAAATTGAAAATTAAAGCAGAAAAGGATTCTGGTTCATATTCGGCGTTTGGGATAATTGATTTTAACATTAATAAGGAAAGTGCGGAATGAACTGGGAGCTGTCCATGAGCAGTAATAGTTTTAATTCGAACACAAATTGTTTGATGAGGCAGCAGTTGAGCCGGCACTCTCCGATGCAGCATAGCCACGAAGCGACGGGCAGCCCTTTTGGCGTCTGCGTGGGTCTTGGCACCGCAGATGCTCAGTTGCCCAGTAGGGTAGAGTAGGAGAGTCACTCTGGGAATCCGCATCCGCTTGATGAGCACCCGGGGCCAGACGGGCCGGTAGATCACATGAGCCATGCTGAGAGCCAGTTCCCGTAGAGGCAGCTGAGCGCCCCTGCCACCATCCAGTCTCAGATCTACTCCGCCAACCAGATTGGTCACTCTTAGGGCTGTAGCTGGTGGGCTCATTTCGATCGTCAACTTCTTCACCAAATCTGCTTCTGCCAACTTTACTGCTCGTGTGCCACGGACACTGCTCGCTTCTTAAGTTGATGCAGAACTTTGGCTTAAGCCAACTGTAGTGCAGCAACGAATTTCTCACTGCACAGCCAGTATCTGAATCTTCAGTCGAGGGTGCTCCCAAATCTTCTAGGTTATAAACCTGTCTTCCAAGCAGCTCAGTCAGAAAAATCGACTTCCTTTCCCCATTTGACCAGATCGGACCACTGGCAATGCTCAGAATGTCTTCCGCCAGTTCCATGTACGGACGGGTTCCATCATTCCACTTAAACTGGTGCAGACTCTTAGATAGCTGTCTGTAGTAAACTCGCATGTCAGGTGAGACTCTCTCCCATGGATACGGAGGTGCGTACACATGGTGAGCAATGTGGTAGCTCCCCGCTCTGATTTGAACAACTGCCAACTCCTTCACAACAAATTTTTTGCTTGTGCTGTTGCACGGGAATCCTTGGAAGTCAATGTAGTTCATGATGCAGCTTTCCTTCGAAAATTTCGGAGTCAGTCCACCTTCTTATATACTTTTCTGGCAGGCAATTTCAGCCAGGCTGTGTTGCTCCCGTACCCCTTGACTAGACTCTCCTGTTCTTTCTCCAGTTCACCCCCTCTGCTGGTTGCCATTTTCTTCTTAACTGATTTACCAACAGCGGAAAGCGGAACATTAAGCTTTTTCTGCTGCAGAAAATCGATGAACTCGTTCCACCCAACTGGTTCACGCTCACATGGCGAATCCCTCACTGTGTGCTGAATCAAGTCCAGTATGTTTGAGGAAGGGATTGACGTGCCTGCGATTTCCACCTCCCCGTTTTCACAAACTCGAATCAGCTCTGGATTGGTGGACAGGATCGTCCACAGACTGCGAGCCCTGGTTTTGAATTTCTGTGGCACCGACTTGCTGATCTTCTCTTCCCAGGTGCTTATCTGGGGTGTCTCTGTTTTCATCAACTTGGCTTCAGTATTGCGTGCTCCTTCTTTTCCAGCGTGCTTGCGCTTGGCCAGCAAACTTTGCATTGCACTTTGGTACATGGCGGTTTTCACATCTTCTGGACAATCCTCGGCATACAAGATGTCATCGCATTTCTTCTGAGCCTGCTTCAAGTCAGCTTCAGTGGTAGTCTCATTTGGCTTCAAATTCTGCATCAACATCTCATACTCTGCTTTAGGAATCAGAACCATTTCTGAAAATTTGTTCATTTTGCTTCTTCTTCTTTACCAGCTTAAGCAGAATCGGGAGTATTTTGATGAAGCCAGCCTTCAACAAGTCTGTCTTTCTTCTTTTGTGAGTAATTTTTCGAATTATCTCTTTTGACTTTGCAAGAACAGCTTTTTCATCGAGCGAAAACGATAGATTGTTTTGTAAGAGATTATGGCAGGCCTCGACAAGAAAATAACGCACTTCTTTTGGACAATTTTTTATCAACAGCCGCTTGAAGCGCACGGTATATTTAGGTGACGCAAGAACCGCAAAAAGACTTGCATATGAATCAAGCACTTCCATTGCGATGAAAACAATAGCTGATAAAAACAAGCTTCACTTTCTTAAGCAAATACAAGATGGGGTCGCTGGTTGGGCAGAATTCTGGCCCGCACTCGCAGCTCATCGGGAGTTGATGGGTGAAAGTCTAGGAACAGGTAGCTCCCCTGCCCTGCGCGGTCACGTGCTTGAACACTGACAGCAGAAAGCCGGGCTTCTCTGTAAAGCACTGCCTGCCCAGTGCTGCAATCTGCAGCTGGTCTCTGGGGTTTTTCAAGATAGCTAAATACATTACATTCAAGCTCATTGTTCGCGACTCTTTTCCCTTGAAAAATATATTCTGAGTCAGCATCACCAAAAAGCACGGCAAGTGATGTGCGATTCCTGTGAAAAAATTTCGCATTGAAGCAGAGTTTGAAGTTTCCTCTATTAAGTCATCGAAAACAACCAGGTCATTGGGCCTAAGTGCTGCCTCGATGTTGGTGGGAAATCCCTGGCGCAGCTGCACACCTAGGCTGTTCAGTTCTGCATGGCCTGCCTGTGAGATCCCATAGTACCACAGAACTCTGCCAGGCTTCACATCAAACATGACGTCTCTGTACTGGATCAGGTGTTTGACAAAGGTTGTTTTTCCTGCATTGGTGGGCCCGCAGACAATCATGCAGCTTCCCTGCCTGAGGCGGATATCGTAGCAAACTTGCTTTTCTCCCATGTTTAATGCATAAATATTAGAAATCACGGACATCTTTTTCTTAAGTTGGCTTCAAACCTCTGTAAGATTCTATCATTCAAATGATTTTTCTCATTAGCATGCAAATGCTTCAAAATCCCCTCAAATGACCGATTGAACAGAAACTTTTGATAAGCAAAATAGATGCAAAACATTCCGCATTTATTAGAGTTAGCACATTGAACTCTGTTTATATTGCTTCGGAGCCAAAAGCCAGTTGTTTTAATCTCTCGAAACAAATTATAAACCAAAGATAAAATTTCAGGTTCCCAGCCGAGGGAGTTGAACAACTCAATGCGATTTCCTTGCCCAACATAGCACACCACCCAGTGACCAAATGAGCCATTGTGCTGAAGTAGGACAAAAACAAACTTGTTTTCAAAGGAAATTGATGATCTAAATTTTCTTTTTACATTCAAGGGCAGAGAATTTTTATAGCGCAAATGTAAAGTAACTATGAGAAATTTTTGGTAAGGCAAAAATTTTCTGGCGAGATTAAGTAGTTGAATTGCATCCATGTCAATTAAGAGAATAGTCCAGCAAAAGCTCTCGGTGCTTGGTGACCTCAATCAGCGAGTCATACAGGCACATAGCAATCAGGGACACCGCTTCATTCAGAGCCTGTTGGAAGCGAATCTCCAGCCGCAGGTTGCCCTCCTTCTGTCCGTACCACAGAGCCGCTCCCTCGGGTGTGAGATCGAATGCAAACACCGTGCTGTTGTTGGAGAAGAGCTGGTAGGGGATCCACGGACCGAGTTTGTGTGGCTTGCAGATTGACAGCTTTTCAGGTAGTGCAAGTATTCTCTTACGAAAGGAATTGTTTTCAGGTGTGAAGGCGCCGTGGCACACGGTTTCCCCACCTTTCTTTAGAGCCAATCGGCTAAGGTTGAAGCTCTGGAACTGTAACGGGCTCGCGTGATGATGACCGTTGAATGCTCGGTGGCTCACGAAGGCCAGCATGATGAACTTCGGCAATTTTCCATGAGTGAATCCTTCAATGTTTTTTGACTGAATACCCTGGGGTAGGATGAAGTTCTGCATTTCAGTTCGCTCGATGGGATACAGTGCATTTTGGTTTGTCAGCCCCTGCTCATGGGCCAGGCTGATGTGGGGCATCACTTTGACTCGGCGAAGATGCAGAATGCTGTGAGAGATTTCCATTCGGTATGCCGCGTTGTTTGCATTCGGGGTTCTGATGGCAAAGGCCCCATCGCTGGGGACCAGTTTGATGTGCAGGTGCAGATTGCTTAGCAGAAACACTCGGCACTGGAAAACATCGCTGAAGAGCGGCCCGCATACTCCATCCATTGGGATTCCCTGTGGCTCTCCGTGTGCTCTTCAGCTTGCCGAGTTCGGCTCCAGGAAGCCAGCAGGGTAAAGTTTTAGTTGCTGGGCATCGGATGAGCTCATTAGTGCTTTGAAGTACGCATGGTAGGGATAGAGCTGTCTCCACCAGACACCACTCGCTGGTTAATGCTCACAATTACATCTGAGAAGGCTGTAGACAGAACAAAATTTTCTGGGTGCACGTCACTGTCTCTGCGCTCGGTGATGATGCCATCTCCATCTCGAACATCCTC
>NIVC01001941.1:0-20057 GCA_002269645.1 Macrostomum lignano
ACTAGCAATCTTCGCCCCCGTTGGGGGACATCTGTATAGAATCTCTGTCTCTACAAGTAACAAAAATATAGCCAAAAAAGCCTCACAAAGAAAACAGACAAAATACTCAAAGGAAGTCAATGCAGAAAGAAATCATCCCAAGACAGCAAGCATCCCCCAGATAGCAAGCATCCTCTAGATTGCAAGCAACCCTTGATAGCAAGCATCCCCAGATAGCAAGCATCCCCCAGATAGCAAGCATCTCCCCAGATAGCAAGCATCCTCCAGATAGCAAGCATCCCCCAGATAGCAAGCATCCCCAGATAGCAAGCATCCCCAGATAGCAAGCATCCCCAGATAGCAAGCATCGCCTAGATAGCAAGCATCCCTCAGATAGCAAAGCATCCCCAGATAGCAAGCATCCCCCAGATAGCAAGCATCCCACCAGATAGCAGGCATCCCCAGATAGCAAGCATCCCCCAGATAGCAAGCATCCCCAGATAGCAAGCATCCCCCAGATAGCAAGCATCCACCAGACAATAAGTAGCTAGTGCGACAATTTCCTTAGCATTATAGTGGCTCCTTTAAAATTCGCTTACTTTTACGTTTGAAATTGTGTAAATTTTATGTTTGACATGGTGGCTCTTTATGTTCTACATGGCAACTCTTTTATGTTTGAAACAATGGCTTTTTTAATGTCTGACATGGTGGCTCTTTTATGTTTTTCATGGTGGCTGTTTTATGTTTGACATGGTGGCTCTTTATTGTTTGACATGGTGGCTCTTTAATGTTTAACCTGGTGGCACTTTTATGTTTGACACAGTGGCTCTTTAATGTTCGACAAAGTGGCTATTTAATGTTTTGACAAGGTGGCTTTTAAATGTTTTGACATGGTGGCTCTTTAATGTTCGAAATGGTGGCTCTTTAATGTTTACATAAAGACACATATATGTTTGACATGGTGGCTCTTAAATGTTTGACAATGGTGGCTGTTTAATGTTCGACATGGTGGCTCTTTAATGTTCTAAATGGTGGCTCTTTAATGTTTGACATGGTAGCTCTTTTATGTTCGACATGGTGGCTCTTTTAGTTTGACATGGTGGCTCTTTAGGTTTGACATGGTGGCTCTTAAATGTTCGACATGGTGGCTCTTAAATATTTGAGCATGGTGGCTCTTTTAGGTTTGACATGGTGGCTCTTAAATGTTCGACATGGTGGCTCTTAAATATTTGACATAGTGGCTCTTAAATATTTGACATGGTGGCTCTTTAATGTTTCAAATGATGGCTCTCTAATGTTTTACATGGTGGCTCTTAAATGTTTGACATGGTAGCTCTTTTATGTTGACATGGTGGTTCTTTTAGGTTTGACATGGTGGCTGGTTAATGTTCGGTATAATGGCCCCCCTTAATGTTCAACGTAGTGGCTCTTTAATATTCTACATGGTGGCTCTTTTATGTTTAACATGGTGGCTCTTTAATGTTCGAAATGGTGGCTCTTTTGTTTTACATGGTGGCTCTTTAATGTTTGACATGGTGGCTCTTTAATGTTTGACATAAAGTCCCTTATATGTTCGACATGGTGGCTCTTTATGTTTGACATATTGGCTCTTTTAATGATTGACATGTTGGCTCTTGTATGTTTGACATGGTGGCTCTTAATGTTTGACATGGTGGCTCTTTTTTGTTCTACATGGTAGCTCTTTAATGTTTGACATGGTGCTCTTTAATGTTTAACATGGTGACTTTTAATGTTTGACATAATGGCTCTTTAATGTTCGACATGGTGGCTCTTTAATATTCGACATGGTGGCTCTTAATGTTCGACATAGTGGCTCTTTAATGTTTGACATGGTGGCTCTTTAATGTTTTACATGGTGGCTCTTTTATGTTCGACATGGTGGCTCTTATATTGTTTGACATGGTGGCTCTTTAATGTTTGACATGGTGGCTCTTTTTGTTCTATTTTGGCTCTTAAATTTTCGACATGGTGGCTCTTTAATGTTTAACATGGTGACTTTTAATGTTTGACATAATGGCTCTTTAATGTTCGACATGGTGGCTCTTTAATATTCGACATGGTGGCTCTTTAATGTTTCGACATAGTGGCTCTTTAATGTTTGACATGGTGGCTCTTTAATGTTTTACATGGTGGCTCTTTATGTTGACATGGTGGCTCTTTATTGTTTTGACATGGTAGCTCTGTTATGTTTGACATGGTGGCTCTTTAATGTTTGACATGGTGGCTCTTTTATGTTCGACATGATGGCTCTTTAATGTTTGACATAAAGTCACATATATGTTTGACATGGTGGCTCTTTTTTGTTCTACACGGTAGCTAACTCTTTTATATTTGATACGGTGGCTTTTTTAATGTCTGACATGTTGGCTCTTTTATGTTTGACATGGTGGCTCTTTAATGTTCGACAAAGTGGCTCCTAAATGTTTGACATAGTGGCTCTTTAATGTTCAAAATGTGGCTCCTAAATGTTTGACATAGTGGCTCTTTAATGTTCGAAATGGTGGCTCTTTAATGTACGACATAATGGCTAATTTTGAATGGCTTTTAATGTTGACATGGCTCTTTAATGTTCGACATGGTGGCTCTTCTAGGTTTGACACGAAGGCTCTTAAATGCTTAACATGTTGGCTCTTTTATGTTTAACATGGTAGCTCTTTAATATTTTACATGGCGGCTACTTTATGTTCGACATGGTGGCTCTTTAATATTCTTCATGTTATAGCTCTTTCATGTTTGACAAGGTGGCTCTTTAATGTTCGAAATAGTGGCTCTTTAATGTTCGAAATGGTGGCTCTTTAATGTTTGACATAAAGTCACATATATGTTTGACATGGTGGCTCTTTATGTTTGACATGTTGGCTCTTTTATGATTGACATGTTGGCTCTTTTATGTTTGACATGGTGGCTCTTTAATGTTTGACATGGTGGCTCTTTTTTGTTCTACACGGTAGCTAACTATTTTTATATTTGATACGGTGGCTTTTTAATGTCTGACATGTTGGCTCTTTTATGTTTGACATGGTGGCTCTTTAATGTTCGAAAAAGTGGCTCCTAAATGTTTGACATAGTGGCTTTTTGATGTTCGAAATAGTGGCTCTTTTATGGTCGACATGGTGGCTCTTTAATGTTCGAAATGGTGGCTCTTTAATGTTCGAAATGGTGGCTCTTTTATGTTTGACATAAAGTCACTTATATGTTTTACATGGTGGCTCTTAAATGTTTGACATGGTGGCTCTTTATGTTTGACATGTTGGCTCTTTTATGTTTGACATGGTGGCTCTTTTATGTTCGATATGTTGGCTCTCTAATGTTCGACATGGTGGCTCTTCTATGTTTGACATTGCGCTTCTTTTATGTTTAGCAGTTTTGTTTTTAAGGTGTTTTAATAAAAAAAATCTTTTTTGCACCACTAAGATTCGAACCCAGGTCGCTACATTAGCATTCCAGTCTGTTCGCATCAAGGCTATCTTTTTTAATTGGAGAACATGAATTGTGGCCCTTATAATTCAATTCTTACAGCAAGTCAATTGGAGTAAAAAGTTATGACATAATCAATTTCTCAGTCAGCCAGAATCAGTCTCAATTTAAGTTGGCAATATTGTTACGCAATTTCAATCAAGTTGTGTGTGCATTTCTTTGGCACTGTTTTCAACTTGTTGTGATGCAATCTTTATCAGAATTGAAATTCAGTCAGTCAGTTTTTTCTCTAGCATTCTTACAATGCATTTCAGATCGAAAGAGCCGCTTGACCTTTGCAAAAAAGCCTGTTTTTCGAATATTTAATCCCTTTAATATTGAGCAATTTCTTAGCCAAGATGCATGTACCGTGCCAGGAAAATTTCTGATCAAATAGTGCAAGTTTGAAGAAAATCTGTTGAGCCAATTTTTCTGAAATCTATCGCATACCGACAGACAACTCATTTTTAGTATATAGGAAGCAATCTAGTGCGGCCGCCCTTCGGGGCGCCCAATAAGAAAGGAGCAAAAATAGTTCATGGAAAACAATAAAAAAACACATTTTCTTAAACACTAATTCCTTCTTCACATTTTAAAAATCACCTTATTCGTGTAAAATTGTCACGGACTAAGATGTTTGCAAAATTAAAAAATCACTTTTTCTCTAAAATTAACAAACAGTCAACAAAATATCGTTTCCCTAAATAGAAAATATTCCCAAGACAGCAAGCAACCCCCTCCAAAAGTGAACAATCGCAGATAGCAAGCATCCTCTAATGCTCATAGCAAGAATCACCACAGATAGCAAGCATCTGCAGATTAGCAAGCACCCCCCAGATATTATAGAAGCATCCACCCAGATAGCAAGCATCCACCCAGATAGCAAGCATCCACCCAGATAGCAAGCATTCTGCAGATAGCAAGCATTCTGCAGATAGCAAGCACCCCCAGATATTATAGAAGCATCCTGCAGATAGCAAGCACCCCCCAGATATTATAGAAGCATCCTGCAGATAGCAAGCACCCCCCAGATACTATAGAAGCATCCTGCAGATAGCAAGCACCCCCCAGATATTATAGAAGCATCCACCCAGATAGCAAGCATCCTGCAGATAGCAAGAATCCCTGAATAGCAAGCATCCCTGGATAGAAAGAATCCCATGCATGTAGCCAGTACCCCCTCTCCCAAATAGCAAGTATCCCCCTCGAGAGCAAGCATCCACGAGACAGAAAGTAGCTAGTGCAAATGTTACTTCCGCTAATGCAATAATCGCTTTCTCAGGTTGTGCAACAATCCACGTCTCAGCGAGTGCAATAATCTCTTTTTTAGACAGCGCAGTAATCAGCTTCTCAGCTAGTGCAATAATCCTTGGTTTATTAATAGCAATAATCCTTGATTAATCAAGTGCAATAATCCTTGGTTTATCAAGTGCAATAATCCTTGGTTTATCAAGCGCAGTAATCCTTGGCCTATCAAGTGCAATAATCCTTGGCTTATCAAGTGCAATAATCCTTGGTTTATCAAGTGCAATAATCCTTGGTTTATCAAGTGCAGTAATCCTTGGCCTATCAAGTGCAATAATCCTTGGTTTGCCAAGAGCAATAATCCTTAGTTTATCGAGTGCAGTAATCCTTAGTTTTCCAAGTGCAGTAATCCTTGGTTTATTAAGAGCAATAATCCTTGGCTTATCGAGTGCAGTAATCCTTGGTTTGCCAAGAGCAATAATCCTTGGTTTATCAAGTGCAATAATCCTTGGTTTATCAAGTGCAATAATCCTTGGTTTATCAAGTGCAATAATCCTTGGTTTATCAGATGCAATAATCCTTGGCTTATCAACTGCAATAATCCTTGGTTTATCAAGTGCAATAATCCTTGGCTTATCAAGTGCAATAATCCTTGGTTTATCAAGCGCAGTAATCTTTGGCCTATCAAGTGCAATAATCCTTGGTTTATCAAGTGCAATAATCCTTGGTTTATCAAGTGCAATAATCTTTGGTTCATCAGATGCAATAATCCTTGGCTTATCAACTGCAATAATCCTTGGTTTATCAAGTGCAATAATCCTTGGCTTATCAAGTGCAATAATCCTTGGTTTATCAAGTGCAATAATCCTTGGTTTATCAAGCGCAGTAATCTTTGGCCTATCAAGTGCAATAATCCTTGGTTTATCAAGTGCAGTAATCCTTGGCCTATCAAGTGCAATAATCCTTGGTTTATCAAGTGCAATAGTCTTTGGTTTATCGAGTGCAGTAATCCTTAGTTTTCCAAGTGCAGTAATCCTTGGTTTATTAAGAGCAATAATCCTTGGTTTATCGAGTGCAGTAGTCCTTGGTTTATTAATATCAATAATCCTTGAATAATCCAGTGCATTAATCCTTGGCTTATCAAGTGCATTAATCCTTGGCTTATCAAGTGCAACATTCTTTACTATCAAGTGCAATAATCCATGGCTTATCAAGTGCAATAATCCTTGGCTTATCAAGTGCAATAATCCTTGGTTTATCAAGTGCAATAATCCTTGGTTTATCAAGTGCAATAATCCATGGCTTATCAAGTGCAATAATCCTTGGCTTATCAAGTGCAATAATCCTTGGTTTATCAAGTGCAATAATCCTTTGTTTATCAAGTGCAATAATCCTTTGTTTATCAAGTGCAATAATCCTTTGTTTATCAAGTGCAATAATCCTTGGTTTATCAAGCGCAGTAATCCTTGGCTTATCAAGTGCAATAATCCTTGGTTTATCAAGTGCAATAATCCTTGGTTTATCAAGCGCAGTAATCTTTGGCCTATCAAGTGCAATAGTCCTTGGTTTATCGAGTGCAGTAATCCTTGGTTTTCCAAGTGCAATAATCCTTGGCTTCTTGAGTGCAGTAATCCTTGGTTTGCCAAGAGCAATAGTCCTTGGTTTATCGAGTGCAGTAATCCTTGGTTTTCCAAGTGCAGTAATCCTTGGTTTATTAATAGCAATAATCTTTGGTTCATCAGATGCAATAATCCTTGGCTTATCAACTGCAATAATCCTTGGTTTATCAAGTGCAATAATCCTTGGCTTATCAAGTGCAATAATCCTTGGTTTATCAAGTGCAATAATCCTTGGTTTATCAAGCGCAGTAATCTTTGGCCTATCAAGTGCAATAATCCTTGGTTTATCAAGTGCAATAGTCTTTGGTTTATCGAGTGCAGTAATCCTTAGTTTTCCAAGTGCAGTAATCCTTGGTTTATTAAGAGCAATAATCCTTGGTTTATCGAGTGCAGTAGTCCTTGGTTTATTAATATCAATAATCCTTGAATAATCCAGTGCATTAATCCTTGGCTTATCAAGTGCAACATTCTTTACTATCAAGTGCAATAATCCATGGCTTATCAAGTGCAATAATCCTTGGCTTATCAAGTGCAATAATCCTTGGTTTATCAAGTGCAATAATCCTTTGTTTATCAAGTGCAATAATCCTTTGTTTATCAAGTGCAATAATCCTTTGTTTATCAAGTGCAATAATCCTTGGTTTATCAAGCGCAGTAATCCTTGGCTTATCAAGTGCAATAATCCTTGGTTTATCAAGTGCAATAATCCTTGGTTTATCAAGCGCAGTAATCTTTGGCCTATCAAGTGCAATAGTCCTTGGTTTATCGAGTGCAGTAATCCTTGGTTTTCCAAGTGCAATAATCCTTGGCTTCTTGAGTGCAGTAATCCTTGGTTTGCCAAGAGCAATAGTCCTTGGTTTATCGAGTGCAGTAATCCTTGGTTTATTAATAGCAATAATCCTTGGCTTCTTGAGTGCAGTAATCCTTGGTTTGCCAAGAGCAATAGTCCTTGGTTTATCGAGTGCAGTAATCCTTGGTTTTCCAAGTGCAATAATTCTTGGCTTCTTGAGTGCAGTAATCCTTGGTTTGCCAAGAGCAATAGTCCTTGGTTTATCGAGTGCAGTAATCCTTGGTTTTCCAAGTGCAGTAATCCTTGGTTTATTAATAGCAATAATCCTTGGCTTCTTGAGTGCAGTAATCCTTGGTTTGCCAAGAGCAATAGTCCTTGGTTTATCGAGTGCAGTAGTCCTTGGTTTATTAATAGCAATAATCCTTGGCTTATCGAGTGCAGTAATCTAAGTGTTTTTATTTAGTCCTTTAATAAAACCTTTTAATAAAAAATTTTACACTACTACTTTTAAACTACTTAGATTCGAACCTAGGTCGCTGCATTAGCAGTCTGGTCTGTTCAGCTCTAGGCTAGCTCTCATCGAAGTTATCAGTGATGTTGTACCACTTATATAATTCAACACTCACACCAAGTCAGGTAGAGTAAAAAGTCTCACGAAGCAGTTATGACATAATCAATTTCTTGGGCAAGTCAGTACCAGTGTCTATGAAAGTTTACAATATGGTTACGTAATATAAATTCAGTACTGCGCTATGCTTTCACACTCAAAGCTGTGACGCAATTCAATTCAGTGTCAAAATTCAGCCAGTACACAGACGATAAATAAAGTGTATTGTGATGCAATCTATTTCAGAATCAGAATTCAACCAGTCAGTTTTTTTCTGCTAGCATTCTTACGATGCATTTCAAGTCGAAAGAGCTGCTTGACCTTTGCAAAAAAGCATGTTTTTCGAATATTTAATCCCTTTAGCATCAAGCAATTTCTTAGCCACGATGCATGTACTGTCACGGGAAAATTTCTGATCGAACAGTGCAAGTTCGAAGAAAATCGGTTGAGCCATTTTTGCTAAAATCGATCACACACACACACATACACACACACACACATACCGACAGACCATTTTTAGTATATGGACTAGCAATCTACGCCCCCCGTTGGGGAGCCAAAGAAATGCAATACACGTTTTTTTAATAAGCTACATGTATCCTTGAAATCTTAAAAAATCTCCTGTCAAACCTTGTAAGCCTTGACATGTCAGTAATTCCCCCCCCCACAAGCTTTAACTTATCAACTTCCCCCCTTGACATCACAGCAATGCCCCCAAAAAGCCTTGGAAATCTAAAAACTGTCAACCTTCTAACCCTAACCCTAGCCTAACCCTAACCCTAACCCTAGCCCTAACCCTAACCCTAACCCTAACCTAACATTGAAATTTCAGTAATTCTCTCTAAGAGTCATTATAGCACTATTACAGCATTATAGCGATTCCCTGCAAGCCTCGACATCGTAGGGATTCCCAAATGAATCTCTTAACTTCGACATGAAGCTTCTTTTATTTTTTACATTACGCTTTTTTTATCAGCGATCCCTCCCCTGAGGAGGCATCAAATAATGTAATAAAAAGTTTTCAATAAACTACATGTAGCTTCTGACTTTAGCCTTGAAATCTCATTTATACCCCCGTGAGCCTTGACATCTCAGCTATTCCCCCCGTAAGCCTTAACATGTCAGCGATGGCCCCATAAACCTTGAAATCTAAAAAATCTTCTGTTATTCTGTTAACCTTGAAACCCGATAAAATATAACCCTCAACCCACACCTGACCTAAACCTAACTTTAACCCAACCTAAAGCCTTGAAATCTCAGCAATTCTTCTCCCCTAAGCCTTGAAATTTTAGTGATTCCTTCTTTAAGAATCACAGCACTATAACGATTTCCACCAAGCTTTGACATCGTAGCAATTCCCAAATGAATCTTTTAACTTCGACATGACTTTTCCTTTATGTATACATAGTGCTACTTTTATTTTTTACATGACTCTTCTTCTATCAGCGACCCCCCCCCGTGGCGAGCCAACAAAGAATGCAATAAAAAAATTGAGTAAAGTACATGAACTTTGAAGTAGCTTCTGACTTTTGCTTTGACATCTCAGAACCCCCCCCGTAATGTCAGTTATTCTCTGAGAGCCTTTACGTCTCAGTTTTTCTCCCCAGCACAGCATTATAGCTGCATTTAATTTTTACATGACACCCTTCATGTCTGACATGACGCTTCTTTTATTCTACCATGATGCTTCTTAATTTTTAAATGACACTTTCATTAGTTTTTAAATGAGGCTTCAATGATTTTTTCTTGACGCTTCTATGATTTTTATATGACGCTTCTATGATTGTTTACATGACGCTTCTATGATTTTTTACATGACGCTTCTATGATTGTTTACATGACGCTTTTATGATTGTTTACATGACGCTTCTATGATTGTTTACATGACGCTTTTATGATTTTTTACATGACGCTTCTATGATTTTTTACATGACGCTTCTATGATTTTTTAAATGACGCTTCCATGATTTTAAAATGACGCTTCTACGATTTTTCACATGACACTTCTATGATTGTTTACATGACGCTTCTATGATTGTTTACATAACGCTTCTATGATTTTTACATGACGCTTCTATAATTTTTTACATGACGCTTCTATGATTTTTACATGACGCTTCTATGATTTTTAAATGACGCTTATCTGATTTTTTACATGACGCTTCTATGATTTTTACATGACGCTTCTATGATTGTTTACATGACGCTTCTATGATATTTTACATGACGCTTCTACGATTTTTTTACATGACGCTTCTATGACTTTTTTAAATGACGCTTCTATGATTGTTTACATGACGCTCCTATGATTTTTTAAATGACGCTTCTATGATTTTTACATGACGCTTCTATGATTGTTTACATGACGCTTCTATGATTTTTTAAATGACGCTTCTATGATTGTTATATGATGCTTCTACGATTTTTTACATGACGCTTCTATGATTTTTATATGACGCTTCTACGATTTTTTACATGACGCTTCTATGATTTTTTACATGACGCTTCTATGATTTTTTACATGGCATTTCTATGATTTTTTACATGACGCTTCTATGATTTTTACATGACGCTTCTATGATTGTTTACATGACGCTTCTATGATTGTTAACATGACGCTTCTATGATTTTTTACATGACGCTTCTATGATTGTTTACATGACGCTTCTCTGATTTTTTACATGACGCTTCTCTGATTTTTTAAATGACGCTTCTATGATTTTTACATGACGCTTCTATGATTTTTTACATGATGCTTCTATGATTTTTTAAATGACGCTTCTATGATTTTTACATGACGCTTCTATGATTTTTTAAATGATGCATCTATGATTTTTATATAACGCTACTATGATTTTTTATATGACGCTTCTATGATTTTTACATGACGCTTCTTTTTAAAAAGTCTTTTAGTTTTCCTGACGTTGAAAAGCTTTAATTAAAAAAATTATACTCTATGAAAATTCGAACCATCGTCGCTGCATTTAGCAGCTCAGTTTGTTCACCTCTAGGCTAGCTCTCATCGTTTTGATAACATCAAATTTTGCACTTATATAATTCAACACTTGAAAATCCAAGCATAGAGTAAATTACACGAAGCAGTTATGACATAATCAGTTTCTCAGTCAGTCAGTATCAGTTAACAATATGCATGGTTACGCAATTTAAATCAAGTCTGGTGCTACGCTTCCACACTGCATTTTCAATTCAAGTCGGAGTTACAATTCAGTTATGATGCAATCTATTTCAGAATCAGAATTCAACCAGTCAGTTTTTTCTCTAGCATTCTTACAATGCATTTCAAGTCGAAAAGTTTGCTTGACCTTTGCAAAAAAGCATGTTTTTCGAATATTTAATGCCTTTAGCATCGAGCAATTTCTTAGCCACGATGCATGTACAGTCACGGGAAAATTTCTGATTGAACAGTGCAAGTTCGAACAAAATCGGTCCAGCCATTTTTTCTCTAATCGATCACATAGACACAGACAGACCATTTTTAGTATATAGGACTAGCAATCTACGCCCCCCGTTGGGGAGCCAAAGAAATGCAATACACGTTTTTTTAATAAGCTACATGTATCCTTGAAATCTTAAAAAATCTCCTGTCAAACCTTGTAAGCCTCGACATGTCAGTAATTCCCCCCCACAAGCTTTAACATATCAACTTCCCCCTTGACATCTCAGCAATGCCCCCAATAAGCCTTGGAAATCTAAAAATATCTGTCAACCTTCTAACCCTAACCCTAGCCTAAGCCTAACCCTAACCCTAACCCTAACCCTAACCTAACCCTAAAGCATTTAAATTTCAGTAATTCTCTCTAAGAGTCATTATAGCACTACTACAGCATTATAGCGATTCCCTGCAAGCCTCGACATCGTAGGGATTCCCAAATGAGTCTTTTAACTTCGACATGAAGCTTCTTTTATTTTTTACATTACGCTTTTTCTATCAGCGATCCCTCCCCAGAGGAGGCATCAAATAATGTAATAAAAAGTTTTCAATAAACTACATGTAGCTTCTGACTTTAGCCTTGAAATCTCATTTATACCCCCGTGAACCTTGCCATCTCAGCTATTCCCCCGTAAGCCTTAACATGTCAGCGATGGCCCCATAAACCTTCTAATCTAAAAAATCCCCTGTTATTCTGTTAACCTTGAAACCCGCTAAAATATAACCCTCAACCCACACCTGACCTAAACCTAACTTTAACCCAACCTAAAGCCTTGAAATCTCAGCAATTCTTCTCCCCTAAGCCTTGAAATTTTAGTGATTCCTTCTTTAAGAATCACAGCACTATAACGATTTCCACCAAGCTTTGACATCGTAGCAATTCCCAAATGAATCTTTTAACTTCGACATGACTTTTCTTTTATGTATACATAGTGCTACTTTTATTTTTTACATGACTCTTCTTCTATCAGCGCCCCCCCGTGGCGAGCCAACAAAGAATGCAATAAAAAATTGAGTAAAGTACATGAACTTTGAAGTAGCTTCTGACTTTTGCTTTGACATCTCAGAAACAACCCCCCCCCGTAATCTCAGTTATTCTCTGAGAGCCTTTACGTCTCAGTTTTTCTCCCCAGCACAGCATTATAGCTGCATTTAATTTTTACATGACACCCTTCATGTCTGACATGATGCTTCTTTTATTGTACCATGATGCTTCTTAATTTTTAAATGACACTTTCATTAGTTTTTAAATGAGGCTTCTATGATTTTTATATGACGCTTCTATGATTGTTTACATGACGCTTCTATGATTTTTACATGACGCTTCTATGATTTTTACATGACGCTTCTATGATTGTTTACATGGCGCTTCTATGATTTTTTACATGACGCTTCTATGATTGTTTACATGACGCTTCTATGATTGTTTACATGGCGCTTCTATGATTTTTTACATGACGCTTCTATGATTGTTTACATGACGCTTCTATGATTTTTTACATGACGCTTCTATGATTTTTTACATGACGCTTCTATGATTTTTTACATGACGCTTCTATGATTGTTTACATGACGCTTCTATGATTGTTTACATGACGCTTCTATGATTGTTTACATGGCGCTTCTATGATTTTTTACATGACGCTTCTATGATTTTTTACATGACGCTTCTATGATTTTTTCATGACGCTTCTATTATTGTTTACATGACGCTTCTATGATTGTTTACATGACGCTTCTATGATTGTTTACATGACGCTTCTATGATTTTTTACATGACGCTTCTATGATTGTTTACATGACGCTTCTATGATTGTTTACATGGCGCTTCTATGATTTTTTACATGACGCTTCTATGATTGTTTACATGACGCTTCTATGATTTTTTACATGACGCTTCTATGATTGTTTACATGACGCTTCTATGATTTTTTACATGACGCTTCTATGATTTTGTAAATGACGCATCTATGATTTTTTATATGACGCTTTTTTCTGATATTTTACATGATGCTTCTTTTTAAAAAGTCTTTTAGTTTTCCTGACGTTGAAAAGTTTTAATTAAAAAAATTGTACTCTATGAAAATTCGAACCATCGTCGCTGCATTTAGCAGTTCAGTTTGTTCACCTCTAGGCTAGCTCTCATCGATCGTTTTGATAACATCAAATTTTGCACTTATATAATTCAACACTTTAAAATCCAAGCATAGAGTAAATCACACGAAGCAGTTATGACATAATCAGTTTCTCAGTCAGTCAGTATCAGTTAACAATATGGTTACGCAATTTAAATCAAGTCTGGTGCTACGCTTCCACACTGCATTTTCAATTCAAGTCGGAGTTACAATTCAGTTATGATGCAATCTATTTCAGAATCAGAATTCAACCAGTCAGTTTTTTCTCTAGCATTCTTACAATGCATTTCAAGTCGAAAAGTTTGCTTGACCTTTGCAAAAAAGCATGTTTTTCGAATATTTAATGCCTTTAGCATCGAGAAATTTCTTAGCCACGATGCATGTACAGTCACGGGAAAATTTCTGATCGAACAGTGCAAGTTCGAACAAAATCGGTCCAGCCATTTTTTCTCTAATCGATCACATAGACACAGACAGACCATTTTTAGTATATAGGATTCTGGCTGCGCAGTGCTTTACTCAATAAGAAACACTAATACGCAAAAATACATAGTATATGGATTCTGGCTGCGCAGTGCTTTACTCAATAAGAAACACTAATACGCAAAAATACAAACAACTAAAGCATGAAGCGGCTATCGTTCGTAGAGATGAGAGCGTTAAAGCGATGAGAGATGCCTGATCCCAAGGTATCAGCAACTCCAATCCCGATCCCAGATTCCAGGTTTCAGATCCTATTCCAGATTACAGATCCTAGATTACAGATCCCAAATCCCAAATCCCAGATCCCAGACTCTAGATTCCAGATCATAGCATCCCAAATCCCAGATTCCAGACTCTAGATCCTAGATCATAGCATCCCAAATCCCAGATCCCAGACTCTAGATTCCAGATCATAGCATTCCAGATCCCAGATCCCAGACTCTAGATCCTAGATCATAGCATCCCAAATCCCAGATCCCAGATTCCAGATTACAGATCCCAAATCCCAAATCCCAGATCCCAGACTCTAGATTCCAGATCATAGCATCCCAAATCCCAGATTCCAGACTCTAGATCCTAGATCATAGCATCCCAAATCCCAGATCCCAGACTCTAGATTCCAGATCCCAGATCCCAGACTCTAGATCCTAGATCATAGCATCCCAAATCCCAGATCCCAGATTCCAGATTACAGATCCCAGATCCCAGATCCCAGATCCCAGATCCCAGATCCCAGATCCCAGATCCCAGATCCAAGATTCCAGATCCCAGACTCTAGATTTCAGATCATAGCATTCCAGATTCCAGATCCCAGACTCTACATCCTAGATCATAGCATCCCAAATCCCAGATCCAAGATCCCAGATCAAAGATCCCAGATCCTAGATCCCAGATCCTAGATCCCAGATCAAAGATCCCAGATCCTAGATCTTAGAATTTCAGATCCCATATCCTAGTTCTTACTATTTCAAATCCCAAGTCCCAGATCCCAGATGACAACCAATAGAAAGCAAGCGGTTGTACACGATGGTACGAGTTGCATTACGGTATATTACGAGCTAAAATCATTCGAACGAAATAATCAGGCCAGTTGAGCAGCGGTTCTGCAGTCATTCGGTGAGTCATTCAGTCAGTTGTCAGTGCTGGATCTTCTGGGCGTGGAGAATTTGAGACGAAAGGAGAGTTTTTTATCCTTGCAGCTGAGAATCTGCTTCCAAGCCTCCCTGAGATCCTCGCGCTCGGAGTCCGCTCCCAGGTGGATGACCCCAACGGTCTTCTGGAAGTAGTGCTGCACGCTGCCGACGCTGCCTCGCCGAAGATTCGCCATGCGGGCCGTGGGCTCCTGCTTGAGCAGCAGCTTCAGGCTGGCGCTCTCCAGACTGCTGGACTGCAGGCTGATGCGCATCTTGTGGTTGAACACCGGATTGTAGGAGTTCGTCACCGCGGCCGTGCGGTCCGACAGCACGACGTTGTGGCCGCGCAGCAGCATCAGCTTCATGTACAGGCAGGGGGTGGTGGCCGATACCGGGATGGCCGCGTTGTTCACCTGCGGTCAGTTGATGAGAAATGCTTGTTTGGGATGCGGGACTGATGACTGTCTGTCCATTAAGGTTTGCAACTCATGAGCTGCCTCAGGGGAGGGGAGGACAGAAGCTCAGAGGAGGGGAGGACAGGAACCCAGAGGAGGGAGGACAGTGTAATGACTCAGACTAGCTATTTAGTTTGGCGAGAGAAACGATGCACTTAAATGAGCCGACTGCTCAATTCAATATATTTATAGGCCCGAGAGCATTGCGTAATAAGAGTATTGCTACGAGTTAGTTCATCGACCAAGCCAAGTACATTATTACCGCGCAGAGCGTACACTACATCTCTCCTCATTTTGGATTAAAAGTTTTACTGCAAAAGGTTTTTAAAAAATGAAAATTACCACAAATACGAGTAAAATCTGGCAAAGAAGAAACATTAATAGAGAAAATGTTACTGGTTGTACATGTAATGCCTTAGCTGGAGAATGAACAATTTTCTATCCGCAATCTCAAGACGCAAAAGCAAAATCAAACAAGATATTAGCGTCAGTCTGCCAAGCGCGAGTTATAGTTAAACCCTATAGTTCACTTTCACCTTGGCCTCTCGGGGTGTGGTCGCAGCGCAATTGGAGGGGTCGCGGGTTCGCTCCCCGCAGCTTGCAGGATCGGCGGTGCGGTCTCCCCGACAGGAAAATCGGGCTCTGCATCTGGCGCTACCCGCTTCAGGTCAGTGCAGTGCCGCCTGCAAACTCTGGCGCCCTGCCGAATGGTCATCGAGTCGCCCTTGACACTCTCGACCAGCCAGGGTGTCCACTCGAACGGAGTCTCGCCCTTGAGCGGATTTAGTCGGCGCCGGAGCACCGTGTCGCCGACTTTGAGCCCATGCGGTCTCGCCTGCCGTCGCTTGTCCGTGTAGCGCTTGCCCTTTGCCTTGCTGCTGGCGTCCTGCTGTCGGAGCCTCCTGTCTGCGATGGCCACCGGTCTCGACGGCCTGATTGACGGGATGGCGTCGTTTGGGACGCGACCCAAGAGCAGCTCGGCTGGTGCCCGGTTGGTGGTTCGCTGCGGCGTGCAACGGTAGGCCAGCAGCCACTCGTCAAGGGCCGCCCTCCAGTCGCGCTTCTGGGCAATGGCAGCTCGTACAACCTTATTGATGGAGCGGTTCAGGCGCTCAGTGATGCCGTTGGCCTGCGGATGCAGCGGTGTGATGAGACGCTGCCGGATTCCGTAGCTGTCCAGAAAGCCTTTGAACTGGGCCGAGGAGAATGGCGGGCCGTTATCGGTGACCAGTACCTGTGGGATGCCGAATCTGGCGAACGAATTCCTCAGCTTGGGAATCAGCGCTTCGGCCGTTGTGGTCTGGACGATCTCGACTTCAGGGAAGCGCGAGTAGTGGTCAACGCAGACGAGCAGCATGCTGCCTTGAATGGGGCCTAGCAGGTCTGCCCCTAGTGTTAGCCATGCAGCTTTCGGGATCGGCGTCGGCTTCAGCGGCGCGGCGGTCACGTCGGCCGCGTGCGACGTAGCTGCACAGGCTCGGCAGGCACGCACGAAGAGCTCTGCTTCTGTCTGCATCCTCGGCCACCAGACTTTGGTGCTCAAACGGTCAACCGTCTTGCGCAGGCACTGATGACCGCGGTGTGCCAGGTCCAAAACCAGGCGCCGAAGCGCCATTGGAACTACGATTCTCTGGCCCCGCAGGAGCACGCCGTCTGCTGCCGATAGCTCATTCCGTAGGGCGTGGAGCGATCGCGTCTCCGCCGACTCGAGGCTCCATCGTCCTGTCTCCAGCGATCGAATAGCGGCTTGAATTGTTGCATCTTGCAGCGAACTCTCTTGCACTGAGGACAGCGACAGCGCGTTCGGTATGGCCGCCTGGACGATTGCAGCGATGCAGAGGGTGTCGAGCTCTTCGCCGACATTTCTTCCTCGTGTTGGCAGCGGCTGCCGGCTCAGCACGTCCGCTGGGTTTAGTGGGCCAGGCTGGTATTCGACTGTAAATTTCATGTGCTGAATGCGCAGCGCCATTCTTTCGATCCTCGGGGGAGGCCTTGAGCCACTGCTGAACAATGCGATGAGCGGCTTGTGGTCTGTCACCACCGTAAATGTCGGAGCGCCGTGCAGATAGTACTGAAATTTCAAGCAGCCGTATTTGACGGCCAGCGCCTCCTTCTCAGTCTGGGAGTAGCGCTGCTCAACATCGGACAGCGTCCGGCTGGCGTACGCGACAGGCCGGTTGGTGCCGTCCGCTTGCGTCTGCGTTAGGATCGCGCCCAGGCCCGCTGGGCCGGCGTCGACGATGAGTTGCGTCGCTAGGCGGTGGTTGAAGAAGGCGAGGGTGCCGCTGGTCGCAATCCGGGTCTTCACGTCGTCAAAAGCTCGTTTCTCGAGGTCGGTCCATGCCCAGGGCTCGCCTTTCCTAGTCAGATTGCGCAGTGGCCTCGCTACATCCGCCAGCCCGGGGTGAATGAGGCCAGATAGTTGACCAGGCCTAAGAACGAGCGCACCTCTGTGGCGGTCTTTGGCTCGGCAAATGCATGGATGGCTTCCAACTTGGACTGGGTTGGTCTGACACCTTCACTGGACAGCTGCATCCCCATGAACGTGACCTCGGTACGGGCGAGCTTGCATTTTAACGGATTCAGCGTCAGCCCGTGCTGCGCCAGTCGTCGCAGACATGCCTGCAGGTTGCTGTGGTGCTCCGCCACGCTGTGCCCATACACGATGATGTCGTCGTGAATCCATTTTACTTTCGGGAGTCCAGCTAGCACGGATGACATGACCGCCTGGAGAATTTCCTGGGCCGTAGACAGTCCCATACAGAGCCGTGTCAGCCGCCGCAGGCCTCGTGGTGTCGAAAAAGTCAGAAGATGGCGGCATTCGTCGGCGACTGGGATTTGATAAAATGCCTTCGCGATGTCGAGCTCTGAGAATAGCTGCGCTCCTGCCATGTCTCCCGTCACCTCCTCGAATGTCGGGATGGGATGCCGCTCTCTGATGACCGACTTGTTCAGGTCTCTCAAGTCCTGCGTAATCCTGATCTCGCCTGGAGTCTGCTTGGGCACGACGACGATGCGGGCTACCCACGGACAGGGGCCTTCCACCGGCTCGATGATGCCTTGGTCCTCGAGGCACTGCAGCTCGGCGTCGACTGCCTGTGCGAGATGTATTGGCACCCTTGATGGGGGATGACAGATCGGCTTGGCTCCCTCCTCCAGGAAGATGCGGGCGGCATAGTTTTTGAGCCTGCCGATTCCGCTGAAGACTTGTGCGTTCTCCGTTAGGAGTTCGTGCAGGGCCGGTGCCCCGGCGCATGTAGGACGTCCTTTGGGATCCCTGTTAGCATGCTGTCTAGCGAGACCTCGGGAGACGGACGCAGCTGGCATGCCACCTTGTTCTCCGGGCCGACTCGCAGAATCTGAAGTCTTTCAGCGCTTCTCCGGCCAATGATGCAAGCGCCCTCACCGTCGAGCACCAAGAACGGTAGTGTCTCGTGGATCTCGAACACGCTGACTTGCAGGTCTGCCTTGCCCAGCAATCTCAGCGGCTCTTGGCTTCCGTATGGGTAGACCTTGTCGCTGGCGGGCTGCAGCGCGGCTTTTTGCGGCATCCTGTCGTAGGCCGCCCTGTCGATGATGTTGCAGGCCGCGCCGCTGTCGATGAGCACCTTTGTCTTGAGCCCGTTAATTGTCGCAGGCGTCCAAGTAGAGCCGTAGTTCCTCAGGGTGAATAGCTCGTGCTCGATGGGGTCGTCTTGCAGATATTCGACTCGACCCGGCGGAGCCTCCTCCTGCGGTTCGTCAACGGTCCTCAGAGGGACTTTAGCTGCTCCTCGACACGCCCGAGCGAAATGACCCATCTTGCCGCAGCGTCGACACGCCTTGTTACGGGCTGCCTCGCACGTCTGATGCCCTGGTCGCCCGCAGCGATCGCAGTTGATGCCGCTGTCTCTTGCCGCGGCAGCCGGCCTGGTTGTATGGGATGGTCGGTTACGAGGTGGACGCAGCGCCGCCACATTCGAAGCGGAAGGATGGCCCGTGTCGGCTGCGGCGCCGATCTCCATGGCCTGGGCCTGCTGCTCCGCTGCCTCCCTCGCTCGGATTCGCTTCAAAACGTCGTCTAAGGAGACATCGTTGAGCTGCAGGAGTTCCCTCCTGATCCTCTCGGACCGGTAATGAGCCACGATCTTGTCCCTGATGAGCGAGTCTCGGAGTTCGCCGAACGTACATTGGTCCGCAGCCTTGCGTAGCCGATGATACCAGGCCTCAATTGACTCTCCTTCCTCCTGCCGGCATATTTCAAACTGGTACCTGAGGAAGACAACGCTGTTCTTTTGGTCGAAGATACCCTGCAACTTTTTGATGAGCTCCTCCGCGGACTCTCCTTTCTTGACGCCGTTATCGTCCATGAAGTCTTCCAGCTTCTCGCCCGCAGTGTAAACTAAGAGCTCCAGCTGCTGTGTCGCATCTGTGATGCCAGCTGCGCGTATGTAGCTGTGAACCTTCGCGTCCAGGTTTTCCATCGCTGAGCTCTTGTCAGAGGATCGCCTTCGAGGTCAAAGGCGTCTGGTGCCGCGAGTTGCAGGGCCTGTGCCATATTTGCTGAATCACCGGTCGTTATCAGTGCGCGGGGGTTGGCCTCACTGAGAGTTTGCTTGCGACGCCATGTAATGACTCAGACTAGCTATTTAGTTTGGCGAGAGAAACGATGCACTTAAATGAGCCGACTGCTCAATTCAATAT
>NIVC01001941.1:20243-89909 GCA_002269645.1 Macrostomum lignano
TCAATTTTGGGTATTGCAGTCAGCCTTGGAGAATGATTTGCAAGATCTGAAATTGATCCTCTCGATAGACTTCGAGCCCAGGTTCTAGGAAACAACAGCCCCCAGGCCTCAGAGGCGTCAAGAACATGCTTTCAACTTCGACTGTACTAAAGAGTGAGTTATTCCAAGGCCAACTAATTCTTCTAAAAGCATTATGAAACTACGTGGGCATCTATGGGCCTCTTCGTGATTAGATTAACAAGTGCACAAGATCTATCGTTTAAATTTAGAGACGGTCAAATTTATTTTGTTGCCAAACCAAATCTTTGATATTAATCATTCTCGTTATCTTATTTTCTGTCTTGATATGGTAGAAGAAACAGAAACACTGCTGCGTTAAGTCCACTGACAACAAGGTAGCTGATAAAACAAATACTATTTTTCTGTTTAATACAGAACTCAACGCAGTCGAAAAAGATCTTAGGGCTTCGTTCACTTCGCCTTGATTGCCTTGGAGAAACAACGGTCAGGAAGTGTGAACGCGATGAGGATGAGCATCTGAGCCATGAGGAAACAGACCGATAGCGGGATCGTGTTCATGGACTTCGGAGCCGACTGGGACGCGATCAGCACGTACAGAGTCATGGACATGATGATGGCGATGGACAGTTCACCGGGTCGCTCTTGTCACCAGCCAGGAACATGATGCTTGCGAGCAGACAGCAGCTCGAACGGACAATCACCGCACAGCGTAGTACATCCACCTGCGCTTCAGGTGGAACTTGATCTCGGTGCAAGGAAACGATTGACCATTGATAACATTAGTGCGATTGTGCTGCGATAGCTCGTTCAAATTCCACTCCCCAACTTGGTAGGACACTCCGTCTATCTTGTTGATCGATAAGGTGCTTAAGCACTCGAGTCAGAAGTGATGAAATAGTGCAAAGCTGATGTCTGATGTCAACTGCGCATGCAGACCGAATCACCAGGTACACGTAGGCGTACACGAGGCCGGAGGGAAACACCGTCACTTCCAAGAGGCCAGAATTTCGAATGTCGTACAAGCTCTCCTCCTTGCTGTTCCAGAAGCCAATGTCTGGCAGCCACAGGCTGTTCCGCTCCACTCGCAGTTGATCCAATTGGCTTTCGGATGCGTTCCAAGCCAGTCTTGGTCAGTCCAGCTGATGAAGGTCCAACCGGACCACTCCAGCAGCTCGTTCTCTCCGAGTCCGTAAATGGTCTTGATCGATATGACTATCTCGACGTTCGTATTGTAGCCAAAGTTTTTGGGAGACAGTATGACGTGGCACTGCGGCAGCGACTGCGGCCCGATGGACTCCGCCAGAGCCCGGCATGCTGCCTTGTCTGCGTTGGAGGCTGGACTGATGGCGGTCAAGCGTAAAAAAGCGCTGCTCCCCATTACCAGCAACAGTCGAAAGATTACAGACCTAAGACAGGTGAGCATGGCTACGATTTGTTACTGAATATCCACGACTTTAAAAAAAATTTATAAGCTTAGAGTTTCCTTGCCTTGAGACCTGATTTTTATTCGTATAAATTCGTTAGCTCTGATTCGCTGCGAAGCCAGCTGACGCAAAACTATCCAGCATCCTTTTTCTTTCTATCTAGCAAAGGAGGTTAGAGCCAATCTCAAATCTTCAAGTTGTATAGCTTATAACTCACTTTAAATGGGATTTTCGCAATATGGAAGGCTTTAATTTTTTTGTACAATACGCTGTAGAACAGTTTTGAAACAATAGTTTCTACTACTATTAGTAGCAATGCAAGTGGTGAAGAGTGATGAAGCTACTTTTATGGTTTAAGTTAAGTAGCATATTAAGAACGCTTGATAAAAGCGAAGCACTGAATAGAAGATGAGGAGGGCAAAGTTTCCTGATTGGTGCGAATCTGCTGGGCGGCAAACTCTTAACTATATTTGTCACCGTTTAAAGCTACCGAAGCTTCCCACTTCCCAGCAGCTTTGCATTCGATCCATTTAGAGAAATCCAATTGTCAGACGTTCTGAAGATACTTACTGTAGAATGCAGCACCTGATTCAGCCAGCCAGATTCATTCTGTTGCACTGTTTTCTGATTGTCGTCCCCCCGCCGTCGGCCACCATCGATCCGGCCTCGAACGTCAACGTAGCCGCGTGCCGCTCACTGGCCGAGTCCATCGGACCGCAGTCGCTGCCGCAGTGCCACGTCATGCTGTCGCCAAGCCATTTCGGCCACGAAAACAGCGTCGCTGTTAAAATACTACTGAAGACCATCTACGGTCTGGACGACAAGGAGCTGCTGGAGTTCTCTGCCTGGATTGAGCTGACATGGACCGACCCTCGGCTGGCCTGGAACTCATCAGCTAGAGGCAGTCCACGGTACATGCGCATCGACAGGAACAGTCTGTGGCTTCCTGACATCGGCTTTCTGAATTCCAAGGGCGAGATGTTCGACATTAGAAACGCGAAATTCTCTGACGTAGTTCTTAGTGCATCAGGAGAAGCGTTTATTTACGCATTTTGCGTGGTCCAATTCGCATGCGCCCTTGATGTGAGATCCTTCCCGTTTGACAGCCAGGTTTGCGCAACCCAACTGGCCACAGTTACATCTGACGTAGCTGCACTCAACTTTTCGGCAAGGGTGAGCTACAACTACTCGGAAGACAGTGGACTCGAGCTGTACCAAGTTGGCGAATGGATCCTGCAGTCTGTTGATCATAAATCATACTTTTTTACTGCAAATGGCGCTATCTACCCGGTAGTCAACATCAAGTTCCACCTGAAGCGCAGGTGGATGTACTACGCTGTGCTGGTGATTGTCCCGTTCGAGCTGCTGTCGCTGCTCGCAAGCATCATGTTCCTGGCTGGTGACAAGAGCGACCCGGTGAACCTGTCCATCGCCATCATCATGTCCATGACTCTGTACGTGCTGATCGCGTCCCAGTCGGCTCCGAAGTCCATGAACACGATCCCGCTAGTCGGTCTGTTCCTCATGGCTCAGATGCTCATCCTCATCGCGTTCACCTTCATCGCTGCTTTCCCTGGCAGACAGCAGGTTGCGAGCCGTGAAAGTGCAAAGGTGACGAAAAGCTGCTGGACCTTCTTGTTTCGCCACCGGGCTGTTGTGAGCAGCTGCGCCTACCTGCTGCTCAGCGGGGTGAACGCGCTCGTTTTCATCTATGTCTGGCCCGCCCACCTGAGCGCCGATAAGTAGCTGCACTCTTAGCCACGATTTTTTCTTAAATAGAGCAAAAAGTTTGTCAATTTCTGACAAAAGTGAGATCGGATATCGATATTAACTTTTTTAACGAACTGTTTGACTTGAAATAGTACTATTGAGGAACTCTCAGCAACAGTAGTCCATTTAGCAAGTTATTGCTACTGTGCCGTCAACTACTACGAGTACTACTATACCACTACAATTTAAGCTTGATTGCACCGACAATTGAATTCTCGGTTCGTTCATTTACCCAAAAATACAACACTACGAGAGTATGCACCGCGTGCACTAAATCCTACCTACGTTGATTGTCATTGCTGTGCTGTAATAGCTGGTTCTTTGCATGTTATATTGTTTCAATTGTTTCAATATGGCCCACCTGTCCGATCAACCAATCAAAGTTTGCAATTACAGTATAGTATTTTGATCTTGATCTATTTTGATCTAAAAAACTGCTGCAAATATTCAAACAAGCATGCAGCTCTCTACCATTTTACGCGAACAAATAAAGAAACTTTATCTGTTACATAAGAAAACATGCAGCAGGTTCTGACGGGTCCTTGCATGAATTAGTTTTAGATTTATTTTACTAATCGGGGTCGTATCACTAAAACGTGTATTATTGCAATATTAGTTAGTTAATGCTTTATTCGACTTTGTACTAAGTTAAGAAACAGTACAAATGAGATGCGCGCTAACTACGAGCATATTAGCTGAAATATAAATAAGCCATTGGAATCGTGCATTCGAAAAATTATTTCCGAACTTCAAAGATTGAGTTGACTGAGTTGAAGCATTTGTTTTGCAAAATTCTGTCACCATGATTTCTCATTGAAACATTCACCACTAATTGCCGAAAGTTTTGGAGTTCAAATTGTCCTTTAAAAGCTACTTGGTCATATAAACAAAAATGCGCATGCATTGCAGACACTTGCTGCAATGTAGCAGCCACGTTTCTGTGTTGCAATAGAACTGTCTTCCAGCCTCGCTTTCTATGCTCAGCCTCCGGTTTGTGAGCAGCTGATCTATCTGTTTTGTTCTGAGCGGCTGCGATGAAGGTGAACGCGATGAGGATGGACTTCGGAGCCGACTGGGACGCGATCAGCACGTACAGAGTCATGGACATGATGATGGCGATGGACAGGTTCACCGGGTCGCTCTTATCACCAGCCAGGAACATGATGCTTGCGAGCAGCGACAGCAGCTCGAACGGGACAATCACCAGCACCATATAATACGTGAACCTTCGCTTCAGGTGAAGGAAAAGCCTCACAATTTTGAATTACTGCCCACCAATAGAGTCGATCATGTCCGTTTGGGAAATATTTTTCAAGTCCCATTCACTGACAGTTGACGAAGACTGTTCCGAATCAATATTCTCTTCAAATATATTTTGCACTGTAATATTGAACACAGTCAAGTCCGAAGATATCGTGCCGATTTGAATGGAGCAGACTTGGAAACTTGAGCAGACTTGCGCGTCGAATGGAAACTTGGCGACTTGTATGATGCAGGCAAATTGGACTACAAAGAAGATAGAGAGCTTAACCTCACAATTTGGGAACACTGTGGCGTCCTGAAATTTTGTATTTCGTACGTCATACGAAAGCTCTCAGCTTTCCTTCGTATTCCAGAATCCAACATCCGGCAGCCACGAGCTGTTTTTCTCCACCTTAGCTGCTTCGGTGGACTTTCCGTTGAGTTCCAGGCTAGCCGGGGGTCAGTCCAGGTCATCTGAATACATCCAGAAAACTCCTGAAGCTCCTCGTCCGGGCCGTATATAGTCTTCACATGGAGCATCAAGTCAACAACACAATATTTGTACCGTAGCCACAGTGCTTGGGTGACAGCTTGACGCGACTGCGCACCGATGGACTCCGACAGAGCGCGACAGGCGGCCACTTCAGCGTCGGCAGCCCATTCAGTGCTGGCTGATACCAGCAAGACTGCGTGGCTCAGAAGAATCCGGAATTGCGCCAGTGAAGACATGGTAAGTTAAAGACTTTCATTCTGGTGTTCTGCTTATAGATGACACGAACGCCAGCCATTACTCTCCCAGTCTCTAATTCATGCAGGGTCGGCAAAGGTTCCAACTCTCCTCTCCTCTCTCTCCTCTCATGTCGGGCAACATGCGGCCCGCAGAGCCTCTCTATCCGACCCTCGGATCTTTTGAAACTTCACAATGTACTGCATCCGGCCCACAAGCAATCAAGCAATCCGGCCCACTCAATTTTTATATCGCTTCTCAGCACTCTTCTCTCTAATCTCCTCTCTACTCTCTTCCTCTCTCCTCTCTTCTCTTCTCTATCATGTCTTCTCTCCTCTCTCCTCTCATCTCCTCTCCTCCTCTCTTCTCTCTCCTCTCTCCTCTCTCCTCTCTTCTCTTCTCTATCATGTCTTCTCTCCTCTCTCCTCTCATCTCCTCTCCTCCTCTCTTCTCTCTCCTCTCTCCTCTCCTCCTCTCTTCTCTCTCCTCTCTCCTCTCTCCTCTCTCCTCTCATCTCCTCTCCTCCTCTCCTCTCCTCCTCTCCTCTCCTCCTCTCCTCCTCTCTCCTCTCTCCTCTCTCCTCTCTCCTCTCTCCTCTCTTCTCTCTCCTCTCATCTCCTCTCCTCCTCTCCTCATCTCCTCTCTCCTCTCTCCTCTCTCCTCTCTCCTCTCATCTCCTCTCCTCCTCTCCTCTCCTCCTCTCCTCCTCTCTTCTCTCTCCTCTCATCTCCTCTCCTCCTCTCTTCTCTCTCCTCTCATCTCCTCTCCTCCTCTCCTCATCTCCTCTCTCCTCCTCTCCTCTCCTCCTCTCCTCCTCTCTTCTCTCTCCTCTATTCTCACTCATTTTCTCTCCTCCTGTCCTCTCTTTTCTCCCTCCTTTCTCCACTCCTCTCTTCTCCTTTATTATCTCACCTCTCCTTTCTCTTACCTCCCTTCTCTCTTCTTTATTTCCTCTCCTCTCTCCCCTCCTCTGGGCCCACAGTCAGTCTCTAGGTTCTCTATCTGGCTCGTCAAATATTTAAATTTCCTATTTGTCACATTATTCATTAAGTTTTCAGTAGAAAATCATCCAACAGTAGTTCAGCTTCTGCCCACTTGTTAAGCTTGGTGGCTCTGATGTTTGCAACATGTGATCTGGCCCTGTAGTCTGTGGGCGTGTGTTTGAAAACTGCTGCATGTTTGACCAGTAGGTTTGCTTTGGCGCAGTCTGCTATGGATGAGGCTGACTGTTGACCAGCACATTCAATAATTGGCATATGGTAAATGGATTAAAAATTACGAGCGCTATGCTTGGACCTTAGCAACAGAATCCAGTGGAAATAGATGTACAAGCCGTAAGAGCCGTAAGAGTTTTTGCTGCGTCAAAAGTCAAGACCATCGGCTAACTTTTTCTTGCGCACCTTCGCAAACGATAATCAAGTCACCAACCCTCCGGACCATCGAGATATTCATAAGCGCCAGTGCATTCAATACAGCCCTGTGCGCCAACCAGCGCTGCGCCTCAGCGCAGCCTTGCCAAGCCTCCAAATTTCACCAGCACATCTCTGCATCAGCTCTGACTTCTTTGGTCACTGGTCTTTACTCAGGCGGATCCTTCCAGGGTGGCACCCGGTGACTATGGACACCCTGTGCAAGTTTCTCTGAGTTCGCTGATCAAGCCTCGGCAGTAGGCAAGCCTCAACTGCTGGACATCCTCAGCTAGTCTCTCCAGAATTCCGTCATCACCCCGACGCTGTCGGTACCTTCAACAGGTGGCACTGTGGGCAATAGAGCAATACCTTTAATGAGTAATACGATCAATTACAGTGTATAGCAATCTTTATATTTTACCTATTCGGGCGACGTAAATAATTAATCAGGTTTGAAAAAAGCTATAGAAAAGCGAAGACGCACTGCATGATGACTGGGTTCATATGAGCGGCACTTGCTCTGAATTTTAAATCCATACTACTCACCAAATGAGTAGAAAGCTTTAAAAAATCGGCCACTTTGAGTGTACACGTTTTGGCTTGGGAACACGTCTTTTCAGTTGATACTTTTAAGTTTATATCGGCAAAAGTAGGAAAGTAGATGATGAGTTGTAATGCAGGTGATCCCGTAAAAGCTAGTGGAAATTGCGTAGAAGATAAGTATGCATTGAGTTCAGTGAGTGAACAGAAAAGTACTCCTTTCAACAAGTAATTCTTTATAGTTGTCAATAGTCTTTGCTTGAAGAACTTTAACCAGACCTGACAAGACATCTCCATTCAAACGGAGCATTTCTTTTGATCGGATGGCTGCCGCAACACAGCTGTTATTTGGACATAACCAAACTTGGCAAATAGACTCGTCCTAAGAACACTGTGACAGTAGCATTTAGTGTCTTGAGAGCAGAACCCGATGCCAGTGCAAATATTGCTAAGACACTGGGATCATATATGACGAGAGAATGAGCTCTGCGCCATCCTGAGCAGATCTTCATCGTTAAGCCCGGAACTCTTTTCTGTCGCCGTTCATAATTCATATCTCGTGTCATTTATACTAACATAACATGAACATACACCAGCCCCGCCTGTCCCCAAAGGGAAGACTCAGTTCAATCCACTATCCACTATTGGGAACATTTTTATTAGAGGCAGGCGCTGTGTGCACCTAAGTGACATTGTCACACAACCGGCGAGAGGCATTGCTGCCCATTCCGCCGACTCCCCTGAGCAGGCACACAAGCGCGGATACGTACACAGTCATACGCGCAGGCACACACTCACACAGGAGTGTACAGCGGCCCTAACTTTATTTATCGTTAGGCATGTACACTTCACTGTGCCTTGGGGTCGGCCCTCAAGGCCGTTAATTGCACGAGCAGAGCCAAGCCGCGATTCCAATTTAGCCCCAAATTAATGTGACTGCACTTGGAATCGAACCTGGACCGCTGACACGGGCCAGGCTACGGCCCACTGACTATCGGGAATTAACAGAATTTGATCCAATGTAATCATATTCTCCATATATTTGGACAATTGGGCAAAACTGGTTTGCAACTGCGAAAAAAAGGCTATTCCATAGAGAATCGTCCTTTAATGTTCATGGAGATAGATGTACTCAGCAGACTAAAAAATACTGCGAAAACTAAGGACTCATTATTTGCCAATAGAAATGTCATTAATTGATGGGTGAAACAAGCCGTGACGAGCTGAGTGCCCCCCCCCCCCCTAGTCTAGAACAACCAGCATGCAGATAATTATTTACCTTGACAACGAGAGCGAGATCTGCAGCTCTGAAATGGAAATGCGGAAATGTTTTACCAAGCCAAACCTCTCGAGGAAGCTTGTGGAGATGAAAATGCAGCAAATAAAAGTTTAGAACCAACGCGTTAATCCCTCATCTCTATCCATATATAGCACTGAGAGCAGAGCAGTTTAGCATGAATTAACTCGGGAAAGCAAAAAACTCTCACAAGACGCAAGATAAAAGCTCGACAAACGCAAATATTTGAGTTCAATACTTATCTACCGTTAATAAGCATATGAACCATCCCGGTGGCAACAAAATGTCTTCAACAGCAACATTACTGCTGCCTGTGCTGCTCTTGCTTGCGACTGTTTCAGAGTCAAACTCAGCAGCCAGCACTGATGCGGCCACTGCTGCGTGTCAAGCGCTGTCGGAGTCCATCGGTCCGCAGTCGCTGGCGCAGTGCCACACGTTGATGTACCCCAGCCAGTTCGGCTACCAAACGAACGTCAGCGTGCACATCTTGCTGAAAACTATCTACGGCCTGGACGAGAAGGAGCTGCTGGAGTTCTCCGCTTGGTTCCAGATTTCATGGACTGACCCTCGGCTGGCCTGGAATTCTTCAGCACCAGGCAGCCCACAGTACTTGCGAGTCGACCGGGGCAGCGTGTGGCTACCAGACGTTGGCTTCCTTAATTCGAAGGGCGAGATGTTTGACCTCCGAAACACCAAGTTCACTGACGCAGTAATTTTTCCTACTGGGGAAGTCGGCATTTACACATTCGCAGTTGTTCAGTTTGCCTGCGCCATCGATGTGAGATACTTCCCATTCGACACTCAGCTGTGCGCCACCCAACTCGGCACCATATCGTCAGACACTTCCGGGTTCAAATTGTCGGTGTCTATCAGCTACAACAAATCAGAGAACCTGGGCCTGGATTTGTACCAGGTCGGCGAGTGGGAGCTGATAAGCGTTACTCATGAGCTTTCCCGATATGTGGCCGCTGGTGACAGCCTTTATGTCGCCAACATCAAGTTCCACCTGAAGCGCAAGTGGATGTACTACGCTGTGCTGGTGATTGTCCCGTTCGAGCTGCTGTCGCTGCTCGCAAGCATCATGTTCCTGGCTGGTGACAAGAGCGACCCGGTGAACCTGTCCATCGCCATCATCATGTCCATGACTCTGTACGTGCTGATCGCGTCCCAGTCGGCTCCGAAGTCCATGAACACGATCCCGCTAGTCGGCCTGTTCCTCATGGCTCAGATGCTCATCCTCATCGCGTTCACCTTCATCGCTGCTCTAAAAGTCACTTATTCGTCTGCGACCTCGGAGGCGCCATCTAAACTGAAGAAACTGATTTTGTTTCTGTCAAAGCACAAAAATGTTGTCTGCTTTATAAGCTACATCAGCCTTACTATCATTAATATTATTGTGTTTGTATACATCTGACTTCAATTCATTTCTTTGCGCGCAAGAACCAACTGGTTTTATTGTTCTATGGTTTGGCTGTGAATCAGACGCTGCAACATCTCTTGACTTTGAAATTAAGAGAAAAACATCTCATCCCTTCAGCCAAGATTCACTATGCGCTGGATTACTATGCCATGGGTTCTTTTCACAACGCTATTTTCCTCAATGCTTCCTCATTTATTTCGTAGAACGTGATATAATTAATTTTTTTTATTTTCATAAAGATTCATCATGTGTACATTTATGTAGAGATTCCACATTACTACGATTGTGCTTCAAGGCAATAGTGCAGCCTCATTAAAGCAGCTATTATCGCTAATGCGTATGTTGAGAAGATAAGTCAACTGACCCTGGGTCTAAAAGATGTGCCTAAGGGAACACGAGAATTTCCCGCCGGAAGTTTTCCCGCCGAGGCTTGCCCGCCGATATTTCCCCGCTGGAGGTTTCCCCGCTGGAGGTTTTCCCGCTGGAGGTTTCCCCGCTGGAGGTTTCCCCGCTGGAGGTTTCCCCGCTGGAGGTTTCCCCGCTGGAGGTTTCCGCGCTGAAGGTTTCCCGCTGGAGGTTTCCCCGCTGGAGGTTTCCGCGCTGGAGGTTTCCCGCTGGAGGTTTCCCCGCTGGAGGTTTCCCCGCTGGAGGTTTCCCCGCTGGAGGTTTCCCCGCTGGAGGTTTCCCCGCCGAGATTTCCCCGCAGGGTTTTTCCTGTCGGAATCTCAAGTCAAATCCAGTCTATAGACAATGCTGGACTAGATTAGAACTAGCCTAAGACTAGATTTCAAATCCAATTGGAAAAACCCTGCGGGAAAACCTCCGCGGAAAAACTTCCTGCAGGAAACTCTCATAGACCCGTGCCTAATAGCCTTCAAAAAACACAGAAATAGTAGCCAGGAGAGCAAACTGCCTATTTTAAGGCTAACCATAGCTAGAAATTGCCCTTCATTCGCAGCCTCATCGTTTTTTGCTTAACTGGGTGTCACAGATGCCGTTCTGGAAAATTCCATCAACTAGAACCTCTAGTTTTTGAGGTAATTTGTATTTAAGCATGCACCATCCTAGGTTGGGCGCAGTTTACGTAACAATAGCATCATCATTAACATTCTTATTATTAATCTAAATATACTAATATTATTACTATTTCTACGATTATTATTGAAAACACGCTGAGGGTACTGGTATTTAATGATATTACTCGAGGCAAAAATTCAAAAAGCTAGTGAATAAAAATACTTTTCGACCTAACGGGAGTGAAATCTCGTGTTATTCATGCTTGTTTTCTTCTGTAACAATCTGAAGCCTCATGAAGTTGCTTTCTAGCTTGTGTCATGTCTTTGATGCAGTTTTCTAGGTAGCATTTCCATCATGTCTTCTTGAGTCATTAGGTAAAATATTTAATCTTCTGCAGTAAGGTTTTTTTAATTCGGAACTTTATCTGGGATTTCCTGTTCAAGTTTATCACGGAGAAGCACGATACAGTAAAAGTTCCAACTGCACTTAAAAAGTAACTGAACTTCACTTTCTACTCCCCACATGGCACTTTGAGCAGGTCAGCTGTTCTCCTAAGGGATCTTTGGTCTCGCAGTTCTCATTGTGTCGCAACCCAGTTCATGGTTCGAACTCTTCTATCGGTAGAGATGTAGAACGTCCTCAATTTTCGGGACCAGAAAACTCTGCATTTGCTATCCGAGTGTTCAGATAATAAGAAGCTGTCAATTACATTGCTTAATGACAGGAAAGTGTCATTTATTTTAATGTTGTATGGATGTTGTCTTTAGGCTTACTATGAGTAGTAACTATGAAATAAACTGCAATTGTACCAAGCAATATTATTATTAATCTGAGTAAGTGTAAAAAACGCTAGTCGAACTCTGTTGGCGGCTGAAGGCCTCAAATTTCTAAATTTTTATTGCATACTGCGAGACGAGCGCCAGCAAGATGCGAACCTGTAAATGTATTCTGCCTCTGCTTCTACTAGTTCACAGTATCATGCGCTCAAGCGCCATCGACCCGGCAACAAACGCTGACGTGCCTGCGTGCCGCGCACTGGCGGAGTCCATCAGACCGCAGGCGCTGCCGCAGTGCCACGTCTTGCTGTCTCCGAGCTACTTCGGCTACCAAACAGACGTCAGGGTGTTGATTTATCTGAATACCATCTACGGCCTGGACGAAAAGGAGCTGCTGGAGTTCTCTGGCTGGATTTGGATTTCCTGGACTGACCCTCGACTCGCCTGGAACTCGTCATCGCCGGGCAGCCCGCACCAGCTGCGTCTCCACAGAAACAGCCTCTGGCTACCGGACGTCGAGTTCCTCAACTCCAAGGGCGAAATGTTCGCCGATGCTCTATTGTTTCCAACCGGAGAAGCTAGCATTTACACATTCGCAGTGGTGCAGTTCGCATGCGCCATCGATGGGAGATACTTCCCCTTCGACAGTCAGCTGTGCGCTATTCAAGTCAGCACAGGAACGTCCGACGTCACGCATTTTAACCTATCGGTGTCTGTTTACTACAACAGCTCCACGTACGATGGGCTGGAACTTTCCCTGGTTGGCGAGTGGGATCTGGAGAAAGTGACTGGTGAACAGTCCAGAGAAAAGTCACTTGACTTCAACTTTTATATGGTGGATTTACAATTCCACCTGAAGCGCAGGTGGATGTACTACGCTGTGCTGGTGATTGTCCCGTTCCAGCTGCTGTCGCTGCTCGCAAGCATCATGTTCCTGGCTGGTGACAAGAGCGACCCGGTGAACCTGTCCATCGCCATCATCATGTCCATGACTCTGTACGTGCTGATCGCGTCCCAGTCGGCTCCGAAGTCCATGAACACGATCCTGTTCGGTCTGTTCCTCATGATACAAATGCTCATCCTCATCGCGTTCACCTTCATTTCCGCTCTGAAAGCACACCCCTCATCTGCGCCCTCGGATGCGCCCTCAACGATCAGAAGACTTGGAAGGTTTTTAGCGAGTCACAAGAATGCAATCTGCTTCATCAGCTACATCCTGCTCACGGCTGCAAACATAATCGCGCTTGGTTGGAACGCTGGAGCAGGATTTCCGAGTCAACAGAGGCTTTAAAAATATTTGAGTTTGATATCTTTATATGCTTTTACTAAAATTCCACATGGTTGCTGAAGCATGATTAGAATGCATGTATATGCATTATTTTTGCACTCAACTCACTCTTTTCGTTGGAGTTGGAGCTAATTTGGTAAAATGTCCGTAAATTGACTTCTCATGCACTCCCTATTCAGAACATTTCTTTATTAGCTTCTATAATCCATTAACAGCGATGGCTAAGAGCAATGCACAAAAGACCACTTTCGTTGATAAGCACCGCGGCTGCATGCAATCTCCTAATTAACACTTTGAAAAAAATTTTCGACACTGGCTAGCAAGAAAAACTGACACTTATCGCTGGGATTGCTACATTTTTAAAACGCGCGTCTCGCGTAAAATATCAATGGTTCCCTATATTAGGGCAGTTATTCGTTCAAATCGATTCATGAATTCGAAGACAATAAATGTGTCATTTTGCTTGTTTCCTGGCCTCCAATAATCACGGATAATGTATTAATATATATAATAGTTTATACAGCATATGCATATACGGTATGGTCTGTAGATTGTCCATAGTTTTGGAGGCAGACAATGGTAGACTGTGCCTATGGTTTTGGAGGCAGACAATGGTCGATTGTGTCTATGGTTTTGGAGGCAGACAATGGTCGATTGTGTCTATGGTTTTGGAGGCAGACAATGGTAGATTGTGTCTATGGTTTTGGAGGCAGACAATGGTCGATTGTGTCTATGGTTTTGGAGCCAGACAATGGTCGATTGTGTCTATGGTTTTGGAGGCAGACAATGGTCGATTGTGTCTATGGTTTTGGAGGCAGACAATGGTAGATTGTGTCTATGGTTTTGGAGGCAGACAATGGTCGATTGTGTCAATGGTTTTGGAGGCAGACAATGGTAGATTGTGTCTATGGTTTTGGAGGCAGACAATGGTCGATTGTGTCTATGGTTTTGGAGGCAGACAATGGTCGATTGTGTCTATGGTTTTGGAGGCAGACAATGGTCGATTGTGTCTATGGTTTTGGAGGCAGACAATGGTCGATTGTGTCTATGGTTTTGGAGGCAGACAATGGTCGATTGTGTCTATGGTTTTGGAGGCAGACAATGGTAGATTGTGTCTATGGTTTTGGAGGCAGACAATGGTAGATTGTGTCTATGGTTTTGGAGGCAGACAATGGTCGATTGTGTCTATGGTTTTGGAGGCAGACAATGGTAGATTGTGTCTATGGTTTTGGAGGCAGACAATGGTAGATTGTGTCTATGGTTTTGGAGGCAGACAATGGTAGATTGTGTCTATGGTTTTGGAGGCAGACAATGGTATTCGCACATAGCATGCTATTCGCACATTGACTTTTAATTTAGTAACTCTGAAATCCGCGTGCTCCGCACTTTTAGGATGACACGCTAAGCTAGGAATGTAACCAGTTGTTTTTAATTTGACTCCATTGGCAATACTTTCCAGCTTTCACGCAGAAGAAAAGCACACGTATCGTTAGCTATTTTTATTAGAGGCAGGGGCTCCGTGTACCTTGGTGCACCTTCAGCGACATTGTCAACAACCGGCAAGAGGCATTACTGCCCATTCCGCCGACTCCCCTGAGCAGGCATACAAGCGCGCGGATACGTACGAAGTCATACGCACAGGCACACACTCACACGCTGATGTCTACAGTGCTGATATCTATGGCGCTGGCGCTATAATACACTATTATTTCATAATCCCTTCATCATCATCAACCTTCAGTTATTTGGTTTGAAATAACGATAATGACTCTGTATAATCTCTATCCTTAATTCCCCATGTACCGGTATATTATCTGGAGGATATCACCAGATACTAGAAACAACAGTGAAGAGCGTTATCGATTTTTTATTCACAATAGTTGACAAAGCATGTGTTTACTAGTTTTTTTTTATTTTTTTTCGACCAAATAAAAGTACAACAATATAAATAATACGAAGTATACACATGTGATATGTTGTGCACTGAGAGGCAGATTCTAATTTTGATTGAATAATTGATGAGAAAAATTGAAGAAAAAAGTAAAAACCAGAAAAATCTGAGTACAAAGTTTTTTTAAAGATCTTTCATCCCTTCAAAACTCGCCACTACATCCGCCCATGATTCATAATCCTTATATAGTTGTCTTTTCTTCATCCCTTCATCATTCCTCCATGATCCCTTCATCAAACCTTTCATCATCTCTTTAGCATCCCTTCATTCTCCTTTTATCGTCCTTTCATCATCCATGCATCATCCCTTCATCATCCTTTCATCCTCCTTTCATCACCTCTTCATCATCCTTTTATCGTTTTTTCATCATCCATGCATCATCCCTTCATCATCCTTTCATCCTCCTTTCATCATCTCTTCATCGTCCCTTCATCATCCCTTCATCATCCTTTCATCATCTTTTCTTCATCCTTTCGTCCTTTCATCATCCATGCATCATCCCTTCATCGTCCCTTCATCATCCATTCATCATCCATGAACCATCCTTTCATCATCCCTTCATCGTCCCTTCATCATCCCTTCATCAGCCCTTCATCGTCCCTTCCTCAGCCGCAGCTTTCCTCAGCCGATACCAGCGCGGCTCGCGGGGTCTTGTGCAGTAGAAAATGGCGAATCCCAACGTCAGCAGGACAATCAGACTGCAAGCTAGGGACACGGCCAGGTTCACGTGATAGTAGGTGACAACTGCGGGCAGGTCAAGAGCGCAAGTTATTACTGCTGCAGAAATTCCTTCTATGTGTATGTTCTAGATTTTGCGTTGCTGAGCTGCCATGGCTCAATGGGGAGTTGCTGAGATGCCATGGCTCAATGGGGAGTTGCTGAGATACCATGGCTCAATGAGGAGTTGCTGAGATACCATGGCTCAATGGTGAGTTGCTGAGATGCCATGGCTCAATGGGGAGTTGCTGAGATACCATGGCTCAATGGGGAGTTGCTGAGATACCATGGCTCAATGGGGAGTTGCTGAGATACCATGGCTCAATGGGGAGTTGCTGAGATACCATGGCTCAATGGTGAGTTGCTGAGATGCCATGGCTCAATGGGGAGTTGCTGAGATACCATGGCTCAATGGTGAGTTGCTGAGATACCATGGCTCAATGGTGAGTTGCTGAGATACCATGGCTCAATGGGGAGTTGCTGAGATGCCATGGCTCAATGGGGAGTTGCTGAGATACCATGGCTCAATGGTGAGTTGCTGAGATGCCATGGCTCAATGGGGAGTTGCTGAGATGCTATGGCTCAATGGGGAGTTATCATATTGCCCATATCTTTACAAGACTTCTTAGAATTTCTTACAAAATTTATCAATGACTCACTCTGGCACTGTCTCAGCTCGTGATTCTCGTCGCTATAATCTCCGCAGTTGTTGTGCCGATCGCACACCAGGCTCTTGCCTACGCACAGGCGCTTGTTCTTGCATTTGAACATGTCCGGCTTGCACTTCGAGGCTGCAGTGGACGGTGGGGGAGCGACTGAATCTATTGAATCTGTCACACTCTCTAACCCTCATTGAATCTGTCACACTCTCTAACCCTCATTGAATCTGTCACACTCTCTAACCCTCATTGAATCTGTCACACTCTCTAACCCTCATTGAATCTGTCACACTCTCTGACCCTCATTGAATCTGTCACACTCTCTGACCCTCATTGAATCTGTCACACTCTCTGACCCTCATTGAATCTGTCACACTCTAACCCTCATTGAATCTGTCACACTCTCTGACCCTCATTGAATCTGTCACACTCTCTGACCCTCATTGAATCTGTCACACTCTCTGACCCTCATTGAATCTGTCACACTCTCTGACCCTCATTAAATCTGTCACACTCTAACCCTCATTAAATCTGTCACACTCTAACCCTCATTAAATCTGTCACACTCTAACCCTCATTAAATCTGTCACACACTCTGACCCTCATTGAATCTGTCACACTCTCTGACCCTCATTGAATCTGTCACACTCTCTGACCTTCATTAAATCTGTCACACTCTCTAACCCTCATTGAATCTGTCACACTCTCTGACCCTCATTAAATCTGTCACACTCTCTAACCCTCATTGAATCTGTCACACTCTCTGACCCTCATTGAATCTGTCACACTCTCTGACCCTCATTAAATCTGTCACACGCTAACCCTCATTAAATCTGTCACACACTCTGACCCTCATTGAATCTGTCACACTCTCTGACCCTCATTGAATCTGTCACACTCTCTGACCTTCATTAAATCTGTCACACTCTCTAACCCTCATTAAATCTGTCACACACTCTGACCCTCATTAAATCTGTCACACTCTCTGACCCTCATTGAATCTGTCACACTCTCTAACCCTCATTGAATCTGTCACACTCTCTAACCCTCATTGAATCTGTCACACTCTCTGACCCTCATTGAATCTGTCACACTCTCTGACCCTCATTGAATCTGTCACACTCTCTGACCCGCTTTGAATCAGCCACTCTAACTCTCCATAAGTCTGTCACTCTAACTCTCCATAAGGTTGTCACTCTAACTCTACATAAGTCTGTCACTCTAACTCTCCATAAGTCTCTCTAATGAATCACGGAATTCTGGCACCCACCCGGGAGAGCGTTGGTGTACACCAACCGGAAGTGCACATATCGAGGCCCGGTTGTGTGCAGCTGAATCCGGACGAATTTCTCGGACACGATGAACACTTGCTGGTCGCGCACGTGCGAGCAGATCTTGCGGCTCAGGGCTTTGGTGGTGCTGTTGGACCGCTGGCCTGTCAGTGGCGCCAGTCACTTTAAATAGCTAGGGTGCTGCTTGTACTCATTCTGTTGCAATATCAGATACTTCTTAGAGGAATAAAAGTTAGTCAAGAACGCGAGAAGAGAGAAAGAAATCGAAAGGAGAGAGAGAAATGAATATTGGAGAAGAATGTGGGAGAGAGGAAAGAGATAAGAAACAAATTGATTTGGTGTATTAGTGAGCAGAGCATGAAGCAAAGGAAGGAGGGGGGAGGGGAGGAGAGGAAGAGAGAGGGGAGGAAGAGAGAGGGGAGGAGGAGAGGGGGAGGTGGAGAGAGGGGAGGTGGAGAGAGGGGAGGAGGAGAGAGGGGAGGTGGAGAGAGGGGAGGTGGAGAGAGGGGAGGTGGAGAGAGGGGAGGTGGAGAGAGGGGAGGAGGAGAGAGGGGAGGTGGAGAGAGGGGGAGGAGGAGAGAGGGAAGGAGGAGAGAGGGAAGGAGGAGAGAGGGAAGGAGGAGAGAGGGAAGGAGGAGAGAGGGGGAGGAGGAGAGAGGGAAGGAGGAGAGAGGGGGAGGAGGAGAGAGGGAAGGAGGAGAGAGGGGGAGGAGGAGAGAGGGAAGGAGGAGAGAGGGAAGGAGGAGAGAGGGAAGGAGGAGAGAGGGGGAGGAGGAGAGAGGGAAGGAGGAGAGAGGGGGAGGAGGAGAGAGGGAAGGAGGAGAGAGGGAAGGAGGAGAGAGGGGGAGGAGGAGAGAGGGGGAGGAGGAGAGAGGGAAGGAGGAGAGAGGGAAGGAGGAGAGAGGGAAGGAGGAGAGAGGGAAGGAGGAGAGAGGGAAGGAGAGAGGAAAGGAGAGAAGGGAGGGAGGAGAGAGGGAAGGAGGAGAGAGGGAAGGAGGAGAGAGGGGAGGAGGAGAGAGGGAAGGAGGAGAGAGGGAAGGAGAGAGGTAAGGAGAGAAGGGAGGGTGGAGAGAGGGGAGGAGGAGAGGGGGGAGAGAGGTCTATGAGAATCAGCAGACAGGATTTGAGGCAATAGGAAAAGAATAAGGGAAAGATAGCAAGGATAAAATTAACAAGAGAGAGGAACAAGTGAACAGTGATACACAGGTCCGTGTGAACTAACCTGCCAGAATCTGTATGTAGTTGTCGCAGCGCCTGTGGAACAGGTGCACATTTCGCACCTGCAGATTCTCTATGGAGAGCACCAGCTGCCTGCCAGGCATGGACTCTAACAGCAGGTGGCAATCCGCCAGGTGGCCCTCCGTGTATCCCTGCGCGCTGACGATTCCCGTCTCCGTGGGCGCCGGTACGCCGCTGCACGAGTTGAGAAGATCGGCTTCAAGGAACAACGAAAGAAAAATCAGTTAAGGGCTCAGCTGAACGATTTTATGTTATTAGAGGCAGCACGACTTTGTCACACAACCGGCGAGAGGCATTACTGCCCTGAGCAGGCACACAAGCGCGCGGATACGTACGCAGTCATACGCACAGGCACGCACTCACACAGGAGTGTACTATCTAACTGACTATCTAACCATGTTAAGCATGCACACTCTCTGCGCCTTGGCGGTTGGTTCTCATGGCTGTGAATTGCCCCGAATTGATGAAGCTGCGCACAGATTCGAACCAGGGGTCGCGGCGCGAGAGTCGGACGCGTTCACCGCTGAGCTGCCCTGCCCCATTATGTTTCTAGAGTTTACGTTTTAGAAATATTTGATTCATGCACCATTGCAAAGATAGCATGCACAGTGTTTCATCTCTCGAAAAACTTATAATTTCAACAAACAGCTGGTAGCTTGTGTTTTTGTAACCCCCCCCCCAAACGGCTCTTTGGGTGCTGAATTTGACCTCGATTACGTAATCTCAACTGTGTAGCGATGTGACCTCGCTACTTTAGCATTGCTCTCGGCTAAAAAATTCGAATAATATAAACGCTTGTAGAGGCGCAACCTCTCCCGCGGTGCATCAAGTGCAGCTGGGACAGCTCAAGCTCCTCCGCTGCCAAAATCTAGTATTTATCAGTAGTGCGACTGTTTCCCGTCTCTCAGCATCTTCAGCTTCATCCTGGCCAGCTCAGCCGGAGCCAACAGGCAGGACGGGGCGATGCAGCGTCAGCTGGAAGAATTGCAGCTGATTGACACTTTCGGTGAGCGCCGCTTGGAGTCTTTGTTTCAGTCCGATCGAGTCCTGAGACATCGTGTGACATGGATTGGTTATACTCTAATGCTTTTATTAAGATTTGAGTCTTTGTTTCAGTCCGATCGAGTCCTGAGACATCGTGTGACATGGATTGGTTATACTCTAATGCTTTTATTAAGATTTGAGTCTTTGTTTCAGTCCGATCGAGTCCTGAGACATCGTGTGACATGGATTGGTTATACTCTAATGCTTTTGTTAACATTTGAGTCTTTGTTTCAGTCCGATCGAGTCCTGAGACATCGTGTGACATGGATTGGTTATACTCTAATGCTTTTGTGAAGATTTGAGTCTTTGTGCGGTAAAAATTACAATCTTTTCTGTCGCTGACTCCTGAGCACATGGAATCGCGCCAATGCTGTACGCAGGCACGCACTCGTGCACACGCTAACATAGGGTGTACAGCGGCCCTGACTTTCTAATCGTCTGGCATGTACACTCTCTGAACACTGATATCAAAATTCAATGAAGTTTTGCTAACTGCATGAGCAGAGCCAGAGAATGACAACCGCAACAGATTCTCAAGCTTTGCCGCTCCGTACAGGCGAGGACGCGGGGCTCGGCAAGCTGCTGCTCAGCTTTCACTACTCAAAGCCGCAGCGGAAGCTCACGGTGAAGCTGCTCAGGGCAGTCGGACTGCAGCCAAACGACGGCCAGCTCTGCCCCTACGTGACTCTCCGGTTCCTGCCGGTCCAGGCCGAGACCAACCAGCTGCGTACCCGGGCTCGAATCCTCACCAACCGGCCGGTCTGGCTGGAGGCCTTCGAGTTCAACAAATTCGACGAGTCGCTGCTCACTGCTGATCAGCGGCATCTGGCACTGCTGCTGGAGGTGCGCGACGAATGCAACAGCGCTGGCGCCGAGCCTCGGCGCCGCCTACTCGGCCGGATTGTCGTGCCGCTGCGCCGCCTGCCGCCCGGCAGCCTCCGCGGCGACGGCGTCATGTTCTGGCGCCACTTGGAGGCGCCGGCGGAGGCGGACAGCGAGGCCGACGAAGCAGCCGGCCTGGACCTCCTGCGCCTGGCGCTGCGCATCGGGCGTCGGTCTGGCCGGCTGTCGGTCGGGCAGCTGCGCTTCTGGCGCCGAAACGGCGGCGAAGCCGCGCAGCGAGTGCAGCTCCGCCTGCAGCTGGTGCTGCGCGCCACTGGCGAGCTGCTGGCGGACTGGTGGAGCCGGCCGGCGCTTCTGCGGCAGCGGCGCCAACAGCGCCTGCGTTGGAAACCGGCGCCAGCCTCCAGTCTGCCGACGCCAGTGGCTTCGTGGCGCGACATCGCCCGGCTGGCCATGCCGCATGGCGCGGCGCACACTTGCGCGCTCAAACTGCGCGCCTACCGGCTGACCGGCACCGCCGGCGACGACGCCAGCGCTGAAGAAGGAAAATCGACGGCCTCAGAGCTGGAGCTGGGCTGGGCGGAGCTCAGCTGCTCGGCCGGCCGATTGGAATCCTGGCGGTGCGTCTGGAGTCGCCTGGTGGACGGCGGCGACGGCGGCGGCTGGCTGGTGGCTTCTCTGCCGCTGCTGACCGCCGAGTATCCAAGAGCTTCGTCTTCCTTGAAGTCGTCAATTTAACGTTTAAATGCCCCACTGATTGAGTCGCTCACTGATTGAGTCGCTCACTGATTGAGTCGCTCACTAATTGAGTCGCTCACTAATTGAGTCGCTCACTAATTGAGTCGCTCACTGATTGAGTCGCTCATTGATTGAGTCGCTCACTGATTGAGTCGCTCACTGATTGAGTCGCTCACTGATTGAGTCGCTCACTGATTGAGTCGCTCACTGATTGAGTCGCTCACTGATTGAGTCGCTCACTGATTGAGTCGCTCACTGATTGAGTCGCTCACTGATTGAGTCGCTCACTGATTGAGTCGCTCACTGATTGAGTCGCTCACTGATTGAGTCGCTCACTGATTGAGTCGCTCACTGATTGAGTCGCTCACTGATTGAGTCGCTCACTGATTGAGTCGCTCACCGATTGAGTCGCTCACTGATTGAGTCGCTCACTGATTGAGTCGCTCACTGATTGAGTCGCTCACTGATTGAGTCGCTCACTGATTGAGTCGCTCACTGATTGAGTCGCTCACTGATTGAGTCGCTCACTGATTGAGTCGCTCACTGATTGAGTCGCTCACTGATTGAGTCGCTCACTGATTGAGTCGCTCACTGATTGAGTCGCTCACTGATTGAGTCGCTCACTGATTGAGTCGCTCACTGATTGAGTCGCTCACTGATTGAGTCGCTCACTGATTGAGTCGCTCACTGATTGAGTCGCTCACTGATTGAGTCGCTCACTGATTGAGTCGCTCACTGATTGAGTCGCTCACTGATTGAGTCGCTCACTGATTGAGTCGCTCACTGATTGAGTCGCTCACTAATTGAGTCGCTCACTGATTGAGTCGCTCACTGATTGAGTCGCTCCCTAATCTTAATGACAGTTAAAATTTTTCCTTTAGAATTATGATTAATTAAACTAGCGAAATTTTATTTTGAAGCATAAAAATATAATTCAAATTCATAATTAATCAATAATGACAGCAGCACAAAGATACTCACTTAGCTGATACCAGCCTTGAACTCCATCAGTACAGAGTAGCAAAGTCAGAGCAATGAGGATCGCTGCAGCTCGCAGTGGATCTCCCCTGCCAGGCATTTCTTGACCTTCAATTATCCTGTCGGCTGTCCAGTTTCGAAACTTCTTTTAATCAAGCTCGCAAACTTCTTTCTCGAAGCTTCTTATTTGAATAAGTTGCAGAAATTCATAGCACTGAGCAGACGAGATCGGCGCTCCTGTGTTGCCAATAAAAAATGCGTGGGAAGTTCAGCGCGGAGGTGGGGGATCTTTTCAGCCGGCAGCCGCCCCCTGACCAGAGTGCTGGCAGGAATCGATTTATTCAACTCAAAAGGCTTTCCACTTGCCGGGTTGGCTTAAACACTGTTTGAGCGGAAACTGAGACGCTTGGGTCCGCAATTTTGGCTACCAATGGCTACTGTGCACAAAGTTTCTGTTTGCGCTGAAATGTAGCTCAGCGTGGATATGAGATCTACAGAGTGCAGTGAGTGTAGGACTCAACTGCTGTTATTTTCGATTATTCTGTGTGAATGTTTGAGAAGACCTTTATGTAAAATAAGCAAAAACTCCCTGTTTCTATTCAAACGAACTTTCTAGCAAGTAGCTACTGCATACACTACACTGCATATGTGTACACCAGGTATTCTGTGCATGTACATGTATAGTTCATCGATCAATTCACAAATTACATGTAAAAGTTTTCTACTCCTTTTATTATCATTGTCATTGAAGATTTTGAAACTAGCTTGTATCTGATCAAACAAAATAAACCAATCCATACTCTACGACCGACTGATATCGAGAAAGGAACAACATATAAAAATAACTGTGCATACTGCATATTCATGCTATTGTTATTGATATTTTGAAATACGAGCCCGTAACAAGACTGACAATTATTACTTTGTCAGTTATTGTTTATAAGTTGCGACTAGACGGCACATTGTCATATATTTTATACTGCAACCTTTTTAAAATCATTAAGATCAAAATTAAGATAAAAAATTGTGTGATGACGCATTAGAGTTTTAAACGATCTACTCTTTTTATGTTGTTTGTTTGTCTTCGTCTTGACTTGGTCGTCCTGATCGCTTAACCGAATGTGTCGAATTTTCACGTCGTGCCTTATCTTGAGTGGTTTTAGAAATTCATATCGAACAGGAAATTAGACAATTAGAATTAGGTGAGTGGATTTGCGACTGCACGTGTATTTATGATCGAACCCGTCGAATTTGTTTTTGCCTAAATAAACAAAATTCACATTTTCGAAGTCTTAAAAATGCTACACATATGCTTTAGCTCTTATTTGGATCTACTATTTAATAAAAATACTGGATTTATATCTCCAAACTTATTTTTGTTTGGCAAAGTCCCATGACTCCATTGTTGTTTAACAATGGTAACTTGTTAAAATATTCCTGATAAACCAACTATAACCAAATATTTCAAGGTTATTAAGGAATCATGACTAGTGCAAAAGAATTGGTGAGTAAATACTTGTATTTTTTATCAATTTCGTTACCCTCTAAGATATACGTTGATCGTTATTCTAATCTGACAAACTCATATGATTCTGTTGGCTAAAAAGAAACTTTTCCCTGCAATGACTAATAAAAAGGCAGATATTAAAATATACTTAAGTAGATTTTAAAATAATGTTTTCTTTAAATTAATAGAAGATGATATCATTTTATCATTTTATTGTCATAAAAATGCTTTAATTCTGTACTTTTCTTGATTGCTTTTTTAACTTTATTAACTAGCTTTTATTCACCTTTCATCAGCAACTCAGTAGAAGACAATTTTTTATATTTAAATGTTAGAAGTTAAATAGTTCTAAGCTCGTATAGTTATACTTTACGAATGTTTTACTTTAAAAAGCGATTTGATTTTAGACAATTTCAGGCTGTTATTATCGAACTTGTAAAAACAAAGTGCATTGTTAGGTACACAAGTTTAAAAGATCATTGTCTAATTCATTTTGCGAATGAATTCATCAGCATTCTTAATTGAGAATTTAATTTATGCTCATTTTTTAGCATTCTGCCTGTGTAATGAATTTTTAGCTTTAGTACATGTTTAAAGCTTAGGAATAGCTATAAGCGATGTCTTTTTATAAAAATCAACCAATTAAATTTCAGAGCTCAAGTGGAAGCGTTATCCTAACGAAGGGCCAGTGGTACTGGAAAGAGGATGATAACACCTTGGACTTTCGACCCAGGTAATTTTGTAACTAGGGAAAGTCGCTAAGCAGCTTGGTTCAGCATGTTTCACCTTGAAGAGAGTGCCTGAGAATGCAATTAAGCTTGTTTTTACCGTAGAAATCAAAGTGCCACCCTACTCATTTCTGTCAGCGCTGGCTCCAGCCAGCTGCCAACCCTCGACAAATCGGCTGCGGCAAGGAAACGAGGCGGCGGCGCCGGCAAGGCAGGCGGCAGAAGCGACAGACGGACGCCGAGCGCCGGCGGGCGCGGCGGAGGCGGCAAGCAGCAGCAGCGGGCGAAGGGCGGCTCAGGCAAGGCGGCTGATGGAGAGGAAGACGATCGGGAGATCACCCTGGCTGATGTGAAGCGTAAGGAGACTGGATTTTGTCACGCTGCTTTCGCGGGAAAATTGTGAACTATACTACTACTGCTGCTGCTGCTGCTACTACTACTACTACTACTACTACTACTACTACTACTACTACTACTACTACTACTACTACTACTACTACTACTATTACTACTACTACTACTACTACTACTACTACTACTACTACTACTACTACTACTACTATTACTACTACTACTACTACTACTACTACTACTACTACTACTACTACTACTACTACTACTACTATTACTACTACTACTACTACTACTACTACTACTACTACTACTACTACTACTACTACTACTACTACTACTACTACTACTACTACTGCTGCTACTACTACTAATACTACTACTACTACTACTACTACTACTACGCGCTACTTTCACTTCCTACCTGTATAGGCGTTGCGCTGGCCATGATGCAGGAGGCAAATCAGAAAGTGAACTCGCCGTGGTTTCAAGAAATTCGCCTGTAAGTCAGAGAATTCGAATATTTCAAATCTGATCGAATCCGCACTCTAACTGAGCCTTGATCAATGGCACTCCACTTCAGCACGAAGGCATTCGACGACTTCCTCATGACGCTGCTGCTGCACTTCCACTGGTTCTTCGAGAAGCGCACCCTGGACTGCAAGGTCTACCCCGCCAACGTGCACAAGAGCCGGCACGAGATCCAGGAATACGAGGACATCTGCGTGAAGGTCAGCAGCACCGAGAAGGTGATCGGCCGGTCCTACTGCGCGCTCATCCTGGGCCAGGGCGTGGCGGACACGCACCACATGGCCGCCGGCGACTCGCGAGTGTCCGCCACCAAGAACGACAGGGAAATGTTCGAGACGCTCTACTCCTTCTGCAGCTATGTGGTTTGGCTCACCTTCAAGCGAAGGGAGTTTGACAAGATTGAGAAGGAGATGGGCAGGTGAGTCATTGTGCCGGCTGAGGCCGGTAGCTGGATTAGCAATCCATTCTATTCTTTCATTGATGTTGGCTAGATTAGCAATCCATTCTATTCTTTCATTGATGTTGGCTAGATTAGCAATCCATTCTATTTTGTTATTGATGTTGGCTAGATTAGCAATCCATTCTATTCTTTCATTGATGTTGGCTAGATTAGCAATCCATTCTATTTTGTTATTGATGTTGGCTAGATTAGCAATCCATTCTATTCTGTTATTCATGTTGGCTAGATTAGCAATTCATTCTATTCTGTTATTGATGTTGGCTAGATTAACCTTCCATTACATATGAAGGAGGCGACAGTCATAAAATTTTACTAGCATATTTTACCATAAAAGTTTTACTATCGGCAGGATATTCCGGTCGGACACGTTCAACCTGGCCATGCGAGAGAAGAACTACCAGACAGACGAGAACGGAAACGAGAAAAACAGAAAATTAACGCCAGCTGAGTATCGGCGAATGCACCCGTGAGCTGCTAAGGCCAGTCACCATGCTCTTCGCGTACGTTTCATAACTTTTATTGTGCAATGATGTTGCCGATTCCTCTCTGCTTATTTCAGAAAACGACCTGCCATTAACGACATTGTAAAGTAAGTGGCAATTGGGACTGCATTGCATGGGGAAGTGGGAGCGGAGCTGACAGACTGGGGAAGTGGGAGCGGAGCTGACGGACTGGGGAAGTGGGAGCGGAGCTGACAGACTGGGGAAGTGGGAGCGGAGCTGACAGACTGGGGAAGTGGGAGCGGAGCTGACAGACTGGGGAAGTGGGAGCGGAGCTGACAGACTGGGGAAGTGGGAGCGGAGCTGACAGACTGGGGAAGTGGGAGCGGAGCTGACAGACTGGGGAAGTGGGAGCGGAGCTGACGGACTGGGGAAGTGGGAGCGGAGCTGACAGACTGGGGAAGTGGGAGCGGGGCTGACAGACTGGGGAAGTGGGAGCGGAGCTGACAGACTGGGGAAGTGGGAGCGGAGCTGACAGACTGGGGAAGTGGGAGCGGAGCTGACAGACTGGGGAAGTGGGAGCGGAGCTGACAGACGAAACCAGTTAAGTTTGGTCATGTAAAGTTGCAAATAAGATTCTCAAAGAGCAAAGCGCAATGTCTAACCGCAGTCAAAGGTCGCCGGCTCTCGCTTCAATTTTGCCTCGGCCTAAGGAGGGCGCCTCGTGGCTCTACACGGCCAAAAAGGATTTCGAAAAGTGAGTTAAAAATATAATTTAAAACGTCTCTTGCGTCTACTTTGAGTAGTAAAACTAGACAATCATTTTTTATCCAGATTTTCCCAGGAAGCGTCCGGACCCAAGGAGGCAGAGCTGCGGCCGGACCCGGTGAAGTGAGTCGAACTTCCTCTGTGTACTTTTACATGGCCCGCTAGCCAACTAAACATGACCTTGGAAAACATCCGCCAGGTTTGGGATTCTGGGCGACATGATGTCGCTTTACAACCCGGATACCCTGACACCTGAAGGCGCAGACGAGGAGGCCGAGAAGCAGGCGGCCGGCGAGGGCGACGCTGCGGCGACAGGCGGGGGTGAGATTTCTGAGAATGTGGGATTGTCAAGGGGGAGATTTCTGAGAATGTGGGATTGTCAAGGGGGATATTTCTGAGAATGTGGGATTGTCAAGGGGGAGATTTCTGAGAATTTAGGATTGTCAAGAGTGAGATTTGGAAGGGATTAGCAAGAGTGAGATTTGGAAAGGATTAGCAAGAGTGAGATTTGGAAAGGATTAGCAAGAGTGAGATTTGGAAAGGATTAGCAAGAGTGAGATTTGGAAAGGATTAGCAAGAGTGAGATTTGGAAAGGATTAGCAAGGGTGAGATTTGGAAAGGATTAGCAAGAGTGAGATTTGGAAAGGATTAGCAAGGGTGAGATTTGGAAGGGATTAGCAAGAGTGAGATTTGGAAAGGATTAGCAAGAGTGAGATTTGGAAAGGATTAGCAAGAGTGAGATTTGGAAAGGATTAGCAAGAGTGAGATTTGGAAAGGATTAGCAAGAGTGAGATTTGGAAAGGATTAGCAAGAGTGAGATTTGGAAAGGATTAGCAAGAGTGAGATTTGGAAAGGATTAGCAAGAGTGAGATTTGGAAAGGATTAGCAAGAGTGAGATTTGGAAAGGATTAGCAAGAGTGAGATTTGGAAGGGAGGGGAAGAAGGGAAGGGAAGGGAGAAGAGTGGAAACCCGAAGTTAAGCCATCTTCAGTTTGTCCTGAGCAGTTCCGCTTTCATATCTCACACGGTTTCCCAAATTTCCCAACCGTCCAGGCGCAGACGGAGAGTCGGGCGCGGCCGCTGAAGACGACGAAGATGCCGGCGGTGCAGCGGCAGAGTCGGCGGCGGCGGTGGGCGGCGCGGGCGCAGCAGGCGGTCCGATGGAGTCGGACGCGGCGGCGGATGGTGGAGCTGAGGATTCTGGAGCAGCTGCAGATGATGGAGCGGCGATGTAGAGAGAGAGAGGCTCGACTGACTGCGATCTGGGGCATGCTGTACTGTACACTCGCATGCGTGTAAATTGCATGTTTGTTATGAGTACTGAATGACACTCATGCAGTACTCTTATTTTATGCGCTGTTTACGGCATCGCCAGATTCTATAAATATTTTTCCATGAAAATTTTTGTTTCCTAAAATTACTGCATGAACAGTTCGTTTTTCTGTTTACATTCTTCTGTAATCATCGCTATTTGAGTTTGAATGAGTTTGATTTTGATTATGAGTTTGATTATGAGTTTGAGTGAGTGAGTGAGTGAGTGAGTGAGTGAGTGAGTGAGTGAGTGAGTGAGTGAGTGAGTGAGTGAGTGAGTGAGTGAGTGAGTGAGTGAGTAAGTGAGTAAGTGATTGAGTGAGTGAGTGGGTGAGTGAGTGAGTGAGTGAGTGAGTGAGTGAGTGAGTGAGTGAGTGAGTGAGTGAGTGAGTGAGTGAGTGAGTGAGTGAGTGAGTGAGTGATTGATTGAGTGAATGAGGGAGGGAGTGAGTGAGTGAATGAGTGAGTGAGTGAGTGAGTGAGTGAGTGAGTGAGTGAGTGAGTGAGTGAGTGAGTGAGTGAGTGAGTGAGTGAGTGAGTGATTGATTGAGTGAATGAGGGAGTGAGTGAGTGAGTGAGTGAGTGAGTGAATGAATGAGTGATTGAGTGAGTGAGTGAATGAGTGAGTGAGCAAGTGGGTGAGTGAGTGGGTGAGTGAATGGGTGAGTGAGCATATATTTAATGCAAAATATGTTGATACATAGCTACGAATTTCTTAAGTTTCTTAGAAAGCGCTGCTGTGATGATCCAATGGTTAAATATGCGAGCAGAGTGCTGTGACAAGCAGATTTTATATGTTTCCATTGTTAAAATCGTTTTAAATAAATCAGATATTATAGCGTAACGTTTGCTATTCGACAGCCGCTTCGGCAAAGCACGGATATGACCTTTCTTGTACTTTTGTACAAAAGTTTTATTTTAGATGCGAAATGCGCGCGAACTGTACATGCTGAAGGAATTCGAGGCAAGGCATGGTGATGGTGGGAGGAAAATCCCGCTACTGCAATGGGCAAAACACTGATGCAAAAATAGAACCAGCTGGCGGGTGGGGATCTCCCGGGTTCAGTCAAGGACAAACTCTGGCTCAGTCCCTGGGCAGCTCGGTGAACAGAATCCGGTGCTGCTTCGGCTGGTGCACCGCGCCATCCTCGCCGATGAAGATCTCGCTGAACCTCGGTCGCTCCTTCTCCGGCAGCTCCAGCTGGAAGTTCTGTACCAGGCTGGCCAGGAAGACCAGCATCTCCATGCGGGCGAGGCTCTCGCCCATGCAGCCCCGCTTGCCGGCGCCGAACACGAGGCCGTCCATGCCCGGGCTGCGGCAGTAGCAGCCCTCGGCGTCCAGGAACCGCGCCGGCCGGAACGTCTCCGGCTCGGGGAACAGCTCGGCGTTGCGCGACACCGCGTAGGCGTTGGCGCCGACCACCGTGTCGGCCGGGATACGGTAGCCGCCGACGCTGGTCTCTCGGACTGAGTGGCGCATGTTGAGGGGCACCAGCATGCAGAAGCGCAGCACCTCGTCCCAGAAGGCGCGGGTGTAGTGCAGGCCGGCCTGCTTCTCCAGGATGGTGTCGCCGAGGTAGAAGAGCTCGGCGCGGACTTTGTCCTGCACGTCCTGGTGCTTGGCCAGTAGCAGGGCGGCCCAGGTGAGCGCCACGGCCGTGGTGTCGGTGCCGGCCACGAAGAAGTCGGCCACAATGTCGCACAGATCGTCATCAGTGAAGTAGTGCTCCGAGTCGGGGTCCTGGCGCACCTGCTCGCGGAGGAAGGCGGTGATGAAGTCCTCGGGCTGGTCGGCCTCGTTATTGTTGAAGTCCAGCTTCTCCTTGTGCCAGGCGATCTCGCGCTTGCAGAAGGCCTTGATGAAGGCGTAGCCCTCGGCGAAGCTGGCGGAGCCCGGCAGGGCCTTCATGACGTCCGGGTGGCCCTCCAGCCAGGGGAACATCATGGGGAAGAACACGAGAGTCAGGCTGATGTTGGTGACCATGCGGGCGCTGTCCAGCTGCCTGGCGAACTCCGGCTCGCTGTAGTCGAACCGCTTGCCGAACACCAGCTGGTTGATGACGTTGGACACGGCGCAGGACATGGCAGCGCGCGTCTCCACCGGCTCCGAGCATCGCGACCGGAGATCGTCCACCAGGTGAGTTGCCTCACGGAGGATGTTGTCCTGATTGGGGAGAGTGGAGTAACAGGGCTTGATTTGGAATGCCTGAATGATTGGATGGGCTGTACCTGAACTCAACCATGATCAGCTGCGTCTCTCACCTGCATCTGGATCTTGCCGAAGCCCAGGTCTCGCAGGATGCGATGGCTGAACCGGCGGTGCACCTTCCAGCGCTCGTAGTCGGCCATGAAGATTCCTTTGCGGGCGCCGAAGGTCTTGAGGAATGGCAGGTTGATGTGCTCCTGAAAGTCCTCGTGAGTGAGCACCTGGCGGAACATGGCCGGGTCGCCGACGATCACGAAGGTGGCCGAGCCGACGCCGAAAGAGTAGACCGGGCCGAACTGGCCGTGCAGCTCCAGGGTGCGGTGCATCGGCAGCTTGCCCGGGTTCGCCAGCGTCCACTTGGTGGCGGTCGGCAGGTCGCCCAGAATCGCCACTCCGGGTCCCGGGATCTTCTTCTTGAGCTTCTCCGGCTCGTCCGGCCGGCCGAAGATCGAATCCTTGATGAAGTTCATGCTGGACTGTCTGAGATTGCTTGGCTTGGACTGTAAAGTTTTCTATCGCTGAATGAGCTCCTTGGAGATTTGATGTCGAACGGGACTCCGGCGAGGCCATTTTTATAGACTTGGCGGTATTTTTCGAACTCTTCGATCTGTTTTGCACCTTAGCAGCTTCGGTTCGATCTAAGAGTTCGGAATTCTGTTGACAACGCATTCCGGTGCGTGTTTTGACTGCCAAGGCGCGCAGGAGTGCAGAGAATCCCGACCGGCGAATCAGGAACTGGTTGGATCCATTCCTGCAGCTTTCAGATGGGGAATCCAGCCTCCGGCAGCTGGGATGCACCGCAGGGTGAACTCCAGTTTGACTTCCAGTAAACATGTTTGTCCGCTTAGACCAGCTGAAGGGTTCGTTCCGGAAAACTTTAGGGCGCACCGATGCGTTACCTGACGGCCTGTTTTTCGTTCTCTAAGGCCGCACCGGTGCAGTCCGGCAGCCCCAGCGCCTCCCGCCCGCCCGGAACGGATCGAGGGAGGCAAGAAAACAAAAACAAATTTTTCCGAACCAACAGTTGAAGTTCAATTCCACTTGTTTTTGTTGCCGCAAAAATAGGGGTCAATGGCAATTGAAAATGTCCGAAAAAATGTTAACATAATTTTAGCAGTTCCTCTAACGCTGCTGGCGCCCCTAAGATGGTGTTCCCAAAAGAGCGCCCCCAGGTGGCGCACCCAAGACGGCGCTCCCCGAGGTAGCGCCCCCACGACGGCGCCCCTACGACGGCGCCCCTAAGATGGTGTTCCCAAAACGGCGCCCCTAAGATGGTGTTCCCAAAACGGCGCCCCTAAGATGGTGTTCCCAAAACGGCGCCTCTAAGATGGTGTTCCCAAAACGGCGCCTCTAAGATGGTGTTCCCAAAACGGCGCCTCTAAGATGGTGGTCCCAAAACGGCGCCTCTAAGATTGTGTTCCCAAAACGGCGCCTCTAAGATGGTGTTCCCAAAACGGCGCCTCTAAGATGGTGTTCCCAAAACGGCGCCTCTAAGATGGTGGTCCCAAAAAAGCGCCCCCCAGATGGCGCCCTCACGACGGCGCCCCTAAGATCTAAGAGGTGTTCCCAAAACGGCGCCCCCGCCGAGGTGGCGCCCCACGACGGAAAAAATGAGACTTCAAAAACTTCCTAAGAAACCAATTTTTTCATCCTTATTCTGATAACATCGCAGTTTTTTTCTATTGTAGAAACTTCTCATCTCGGCAATGCGTTCCTAGAAAATGCAAGCCTTTTTATAAGGTTTTCTAAGAAAACCAGTCCCAGTGCGTCAAGAGCACCTTGAAATCTGTACGCATCAGCGCAGATGATATGGCTGCCATAGACAGTCGTTGATTTGAAAATAGCCTAATGATGTGTTCCTTATTACCCGACTTTCGATAATCAAGGAACAATCACTTCTAGCTCAACAGCTAGGCAACCCAGTAAGTCAAACGAAGGTATTCAATTACCTTTAATCCGGATTTGAATTTCTTGAGTAGTTCTCGCTAGGAACTTGTCAGTAGATCTCGTAGATCAGGCGCCTTGATTCTTCAGTTGCTCTGGTCCTGGTTCCTCTTGTACTTCCGATAAGTTCTTCCGGCCGGTATCTTCCGTCAGGACCAATCAGAGGCCTCGTAGCAACAATGGGTACCCTGCGCCAAACTGCGGTCTAAATTAAGCCTCCTTCTTCTAGCAGTGCCTCTATGCACTCTAGGTATAGCTCCGGAAACCACTGATAGTCCTCTAAGATCTATCAGGGGCAGTCCTTCTGGAGACTGCAACCAATGGAGTCTAAACAGACTCAAGAGTCTCAACAGACTCAATTAGACTCAAGTCTCAATAGACTTGAGCGAGACGTCTCTAACACAACGGGCGCAAATAAGGAAGGCTTACCGCAACAACTCGACCGAGTCTCGATTGACTTGGTAGATCAGGAAGTCCTCCTAAGGCTTCCTCTTCGGAGCGCTCCTCTTCCGTGGGGAGAATGGCTCCGGTACCGCTTCAGATCGCTTGTATTTATAGACAAGTTTTTGATCCAAAATAGTATCATGACAATTCACGTGTTGCGCTAAAAGGGGAAAATGGCTCATGGCGTATTATTCTGGTAACATCTTTTTCTGGTAGCGTGATTCATTCAAAGCTTAGGCGCACATGCGTGTACTTACTTACTTATAGTAGTATTATACGATTATCTTCTTTTTTCCTTTTTTAACGGGAGGTAGAACACTCTACACTAAGGTTTAGGTGCTGTTTCTCAGTTACCCTAGACATGCTAAGGGTCGCTTATGGAACTTCTGTATTTGTTTACAAACAGAATAATGGAAAGAACTTTGGTCTGCTGGCTTCCTTCAGGCGCTACGAGTGTAATCCCACAGCTGAGGCTATTTTTAGCTACTGGCTTGCGTCACCAGCGATGGCGCACTTTTGAACAAGGTGAAGGATGAAGATGGACAGAGGTTCAAGGCAGCTGCCGCCACCCACTGCCTGCCCCTCCCCCCTGCAACAGCCCGGGAAATCACCTGACTGACGAATCTGTGCTGTTCGAGTTAGAATGTTTTCTCGGTTGCGGTGAGAGAGAGAGAGAGAGAGAGAGAGAGAGAGCTGTCAATCATCAAACTAGCCTACTGACGTCAGAGCTAATTGTTGCCGAGGAGCCAACTTCAAAACAGCTTTGCCTCTGAGAATCAGTTTAGGAGAATCTTGCCTGGAGAACATGTCGCTTTCACAAGCTCCAAATTTCGGAGTTTCAGATAGTCGAAAATTCCGGCTAGAATTTCGACCGTTATTTGAGTCCCATGAAACTTCGAGCTTGGTGAAATTCTGCGTGACGAGGCCAAGCTTAAATGAGGGGGGGAGATCTCTAAGGATGGAATTAATCGGGGAATTGCGCTGGGGAAATTTCGGGGAGAATTCTCTGCGGTGGGTATCCTTGAGGGTAATTTTATGCGTAGGGTAATTTTGAGGGACATTCTCTGGGGTGGGGTATCTTTGAGGGGAATTCTCTGGGGTGGGGTATCTTTGAGGGGAATTCTCTGGGGTGGGGTATCTTTGAGGGGAATTCTCTGGGGTGGGGTAATTTTGAGGGAACTTCTCTGGGGTGGGGTATCTTTGAGGGGAATTCTCTGGGGTGGGGTATCTTTGAGGGGAATTCTCTGGGGTGGGGTAATTTTGAGGGAACTTCTCTGGGGTGGGGTATCTTTGAGGGGAATTCTCTGGGGTGGGGTATCTTTGAGGGGAATTCTCTGGGCTGGGGTATCTTTGAGGGGAATTCTCTGGGGTGGGGTAATTTTGAGGGAATTTCTCTGGGGTGGGGTATCTTTGAGGGGAATTCTCTGGGGTGGGGTATCTTTGAGGGGAATTCTCTGGGGTGGGGTAATTTTGAGAGAACTTCTCTGGGGTAGGGTATCTTTGATGGGAATTCGCTGGGATGGGTATCCTTGAGGGTAATTCTATGGGTAGGGGTAGGGGTATAAAAAATAAAAAATAAAAATTGGTAGGGTAATACTGAGGGGCATTCTCTGACATTGGGGTAATTTTGAGGGGAATTCACTGGGATGGGGATTTTGGGGGGGAATTCTTCGGGTGGGGTCATTTCAGAGAGAATTCCCTGGGTTGGGGGAATTTCCGGTAGAATTCGGTCGACGCATAATTTCTTCATAGTTTCAGACAACTCACAAACAAAAGTTTTTGAATTTTAAATTTTGGAAGTGAAAATGATTTTTGAAGTTGCAAATATTCAGTTTGTCTACTTCAAGTAGCAATACGCAGGTAATCAGGCAGTGACAAGAACTGTGTTTTTGTCAAAATAGGCAGAATCGGCCGCTTCAATCAACCAGCGATTTTATTTATAAAGCTTGATTGAACGGAAACAAAAGCTAGGATTAACACCAGCAGCCCGATTCAAATATAGCTGGCATATTTGGGAACCAGTCAATCAATTAAAGTCAGTACAATAGGAGTGTACAAAGATATCAAGATATGTTCATAGGCAATAAATGCAATTTTGCTGTCAAACACAGAAAGAAGAAGCGATTGTGTGCCAGAAGAACAGGTGCCAGACAGTTCAGCATTGAAGCTTATCAACGAGAGCAAGCACTATTGTGAAATAGGTGTTTGAATCTAAAACTGACTTGACAAGAAATTTAGTAATATTTTCTGCGGAGCATCAATTGGATTTGGGAAAGCGTTTCCTTAGAATAGGGCCACTAACAGTGTCACAAACAGTGTCACAAACAGTGCCACAAATAGTGCCACAAACAGCGCCACAAACAGTGTCACAAACAGTGCCACAAATAGTGCCACAAACAGTTCCTCAAACAGTGCCTCAAACAGTGCCACGAACAGTGTCACAAACAGTGCCACAAACAGTGCCACGAACAGTGCCACAAACAGTGCCACAAACAGTGCCACAAACAGTTCCTCAAACAGTGCCACAAACAGTGCCTCAAACAGTGTCACAAACAGTGCCACAAACAGTTCCTCAAACAGTGCCACAAACAGTGCCTCAAACAGTGCCACAAACAGTGCCACAAACAGTGCCTCAAACAGTGCCACGAACAGTGTCACAAACAGTGCCACAAACAGTTCCTCAAACAGTGCCACGAACAGTGTCACAAACAGTGCCTCAAACAGTGCCTCAAACAGTGTCACAAACAGTGCCACAAACAGTTCCTCAAACAGTGCCACAAACAGTGCCTCAAACAGTGCCACGAACAGTGTCACAAACAGTGTCACAAACAGTGCCACAAACAGTGCCACGAACAGTGTCACAAACAGTGTCACAAACAGTGCCACAAACAGTGCCACAAACAGTGCCACAAACAGTGCCACAAACAGCGCCACAAACAGTGTCACAAACAGTGCCACAAACAGTACCACAAACAGTTCCTCAAACAGTGCCACAAACAGTGCCTCAAACAGTGCCACGAACAGTGTCACAAACAGTGCCACAAACAGTTCCTCAAACAGTGCCACAAACAGTGCCACGAACAGTGTCACAAACAGTGCCACAAACAGTGCCACAAACAGTGCCACGAACAGTGTCACAAACAGTGTCACAAACAGTGCCACAAACAGTGCCACAAACAGTGCCACAAACAGCGCCACAAACAGTGTCACAAACAGTGCCACAAACAGTACCACAAACAGTTCCTCAAACAGTGCCACAAACAGTGCCTCAAACAGTGTCACAAACAGTGCCACAAACAGTTCCTCAAACAGTGCCACAAACAGTGCCTCAAACAGTGCCACGAACAGTGTCACAAACAGTGCCACAAACAGTGCCACAAACAGTGCCACGAACAGTGTCACAAACAGTGTCACAAACAGTGCCACAAACAGTGCCACAAACAGTGCCACAAACAGCGCCACAAACAGTGTCACAAACAGTGCCACAAACAGTGCCACAAACAGTGCCACAAACAGTGCCACAAACAGCGCCACAAACAGTGTCACAAACAGTGCCACAAACAGTACCACAAACAGTTCCTCAAACAGTGCCACAAACAGTGCCTCAAACAGTGCCACGAACAGTGTCACAAACAGTGCCACAAACAGTTCCTCAAACAGTGCCACAAACAGTGCCACGAACAGTGTCACAAACAGTGCCACAAACAGTGCCACAAACAGTGCCACGAACAGTGTCACAAACAGTGTCACAAACAGTGCCACAAACAGTGCCACAAACAGTGCCACAAACAGCGCCACAAACAGTGTCACAAACAGTGCCACAAACAGTACCACAAACAGTTCCTCAAACAGTGCCACAAACAGTGCCTCAAACAGTGTCACAAACAGTGCCACAAACAGTTCCTCAAACAGTGCCACAAACAGTGCCTCAAACAGTGCCACGAACAGTGTCACAAACAGTGCCACAAACAGTGCCACAAACAGTGCCACGAACAGTGTCACAAACAGTGTCACAAACAGTGCCACAAACAGTGCCACAAACAGTGCCACAAACAGCGCCACAAACAGTGTCACAAACAGTGCCACAAACAGTGCCACAAACAGTGCCACAAACAGTGCCACAAACAGCGCCACAAACAGTGTCACAAACAGCATTCTGTCGGTTTACTTCCCAAATCTCACAGCACCTTTAACTGCCATCAGAATCCTCACTCGAGTCCTTTCATCTTCATCTCCCCCTCCGAACAGGAAACACCGCACGTATGAACTGGAGCTCTAACTGGCTGCTGAGCTCATGCTTAGCCAGACAGGATATCCTCAGCCGGCGGAGTACCGACCAGAATTGGGCGTCTTCGGCGCGCTCATGTTGGCGTACAGGCTGATGTCCGGCAGCACCAGCCTCTCGCCTCCGTCCTCATCGTCGCAGGCCTCATCGTCGCTGCTTGAGTCGAGACCGACGCCGTTTCTCAAACTACTGGAGCCTCTGACTGTCTGCGCGTCCGCCTCGCCTTCCTCCTCCTCCTCTTCTGTGATTGGCTCCGGCCTGGCCCAGTTCTGGCCAATCCCGGCAGCCCTGGCGTCGGCTAACAAGCGGTCGAGAACTGCGCGATCCAGGGGCGGAACCTGGAATGCAATATGTTGCGGTTTATACTACTAATGTTGACAGTAGACAGAATGCGCATCCTAGCACGGATAATTAAAATGCAGGAGTAGAACGGATTGCTAATCTAGCCAATAGCAGAAAACTATTGATACTAATAGAGTAAACAGACTCTGATAATAATTATTAGATAGTTACTCCCGCTGTTTATTAAAAACAATTGCCAACAGGAAGATCACGGGCGCACCTGAATAGCCAGTTCTCGGCTCGCCTCATCGTCTGGCAGCCTGGCGGAGGACAGCGAATCGACGTCACCGCCGGTCTCGCTGGCGGCGCTCGTCGGCCCAGCGGCAGATGCCGTCGACTGCAGGCTGCGGTGGCTGCCCAGCTGGGAATTCGCGTCCCGGACACTGTGGCTGGCAGCGATAGAGCGGGAGCAGTCGGACAGCAGGGCGGACATGGCCTCGGCCGAGAGTGGACCCTGGGACGACTGCCGGTGTGAGGGGATGGGGTGTTAATTAAAGTTCATACAGTCCTTAGAGTGTGTTCAACTTGCAGCTACAGTCTGAGATCGAAGTCCATATGCTAAAACTTTATTTAAATTCTCAAATCCAACATATCAAATCCAACATATCAAATCCAACATATCAAATCCAACATATCAAATCCAGCATATCAAATCTAACATATCAAAGCTAACATATCAAATCCAAAATCTCAAATTCGACGTCTCAAATCCAACATCTCAAATCCAACATCTCAAATCCGACATCTCAAATCCAGCATCTCAAATCCGACATCTCAAATCCAACGTCTCAAATCCAACATCTCAAATCCAACAGCTTAAATCCAACATCTCAAATCCAACATCTCAAATCCAACATCTCAAATCCAACATCTCAAATCCGACATCTCAAATCCAACATCTCAAATCCAACATCTCAAATCCAACAGCTCAAATCCAACATCTCAAATCCGACATCTCAAATCCAACATCTCAAATCCAACATCTCAAATCCGACATCTCAAATCCAACAAATCCACAAAGCCAGAAATCACCTCATTGCTAATCAAAGAAAGCCGGCTGTTCAGCTCCTCCAGCCGGTGACTCATCAGTCGCTCCTCTTTGACTTCGGCGAGCGCCTTCTCGCCGAGCCTGTCCAGATCCCAGTCCTGGCCGGCCGTAGCCCGCTGCAGCGCGGTGGCTCTGTACGCGTCGCTCAGCTCCGACTGTCGCCTTGCCGACGACGGCGACTCCTCCGACCAGGCGGTCAGCGCCGGCGGCGGCACGGAGCCGAGGCGGGCCAGGCCAGCTTCGATTTCGCGTAGTCGACGCGAATCGGCGTCGGAGACTCGGTAGCCCTCGCCCGGGCTGAGCTCGGCCAGCTGGTAGCCCGAGCTCGAATCCTGCCGTAGTAGCGGCGGTGGGAGGCGCGAGTGAAATTTTCCGGTGTTGTTTAGTTTTTTACGATGAAAACACGCCACAGGCGGTGTGCACAGCCAACGAAACCCATGGCAAGTTGATTCAATTCATATAAAGCATAAAGCATGATAAACATGAAATGCAACTTGATAGACACGCTGATTTAACTCAATAAGCACAATGGCTCGACTCGATAAACACATGATTCGATTTGATAAACAGACGAATCCAATTTATTAACTAACAAATCAAATCCATAAACTTACAAGCCAAATCGATAAACACACGAATTAAACCGATAAACAGACGAGCCAAATCGATAAACACACAAATCAATTGATAAACACACACGCCAAATCGATAAACACACGAATAAAATTCATAAACACACAAGCCAAATCGATAAACACACGAATCAAATCGATAAAAACAAGACTCAAATCGATCAACAAACATCAAATTGATAAACACATGAAACAAATCGATAAACACACGAATAAAATCGATAAACATGACATCAAATTCAATAAAGACGCGCAGCATTCTGACACATTTGCTTTTCAAACACCAAAAATGAATGAGAAGCACAGCCAATATAAAAAAATGAACAATGGAACTGTCTTACATGGCTTCTGTTGGACTTAATTAAATAATTATTTTGTTAAAATGATATTCAACCGTATTTTTGTGCTCCATAGCAATGTTTAAATTAACAGTGTGAACTATTTTTTATTAGAAATTTGTGCCAATTAAATCTTTACATAATTGCAAACAGCTGTGAAACAATTTTCAGTGACAGCCACTTGTCGGCCTTCATAACTCATGTTAGCAATATGAATGTGTTTCATCTGTGTAAAATGCGAGAGAGCGCTGTGACAAGCCAAGACCGCTCTCAGCTCCCCAGACACCAAACCAAACAATAAAGAATAAAAAGCCATCAAACTAAATGAAAAAATACAAAGCAAAATTGGCAACAAACTATTCCAATGCTGAGAACAGTCGATGGTGTTGGTGGTAAGCTGAGCATCTCAGGGTCCAGCTGAAAGCAACAACAGGTGAGCGAGTCTGTGTGTCCTCGACGCCCAATATTAGATAGGGGCCTAATTCGAGTTCTAGAAACTAATTCTAGCTACTAATTAGTAGTATTATCACTAAATCATTAATTTTTCCTTCATATTCAATACTTGCTATTTTTAAGTAGGCGCAAGACACATGTGTCAATATTTTATCCACTAACTGGTGTTGCTTGGAAGCATTGAGCTCTGAAAATGGCAAGTACTTTTTTAGGCGAATAAATTTCTGATTAAAAGCGATTCCGCATCTGCCTACTTATGTAAGTAGGCTAACTTGCGCACTCAGTACGCACCGTAAACTCCTCGGGCAGTTCCGGAATGCTGTCCAAATCGCGCAGCAACGAGTCAAGCCGCTCTCTCTCCTCGGGCGTCATGGCAACGACGTCGTTTGAAGCTGCTGCCAGCTGTGAAATTTAGATTGAGGAATTGTGAAGCTTTTGGCCATGATTTTATTTATTTTAATCTGTCAACCTTATTGTTGATAAGGACGAATGCAAAAAAGCTGATTCGGTCCGACTACTCATCTTCTGTTGCTAAGGAAGCATCTGACTACTCATCTTCCTGTTGCTAAGGAAGCATCCAACTACTCATCTCCCTGTTGCTAAGGAAGCATCCGACTACTCATCTTCCTGTTGCTAAGGAAGCATCTGACTACTCATCTTCCTGTTGCTAAGGAAGCATCCGACTACTCATCTCCCTGTTGCTAAGGAAGCATCTGACTACTCATCTTCCTGTTGCTAAGGAAGCATCCGACTACTCATCTTCCTGTTGCTAAGGCAGCGTCCGACTACTCATGTCTCTGTTGCTAAGGAAGTATCTGACTACTCTTCTGTTGCTAACCTCAATGTTTCGCTTTATAAAATCCTTCGACGAGTCGCCGCTCGCTGCCGCGCCCGAACCGGCCGCCTGCTTCTTCCGGCCGTCTTTTTGCTGCTGCTGCTTCCGGCTCGTCGTTCCGGACCGGGCGGTTCCGCCACCGACTTCGGTGCCTTCCTCGTTGGCCCCAGCCGACTCCTGTGCCTCGTCGAACAGGTACTCGGTGGGGAACACCGGCTCGTGCGGCAGCTCATCGCTGTACTCATCCTGCAGGGCCGAATCCCCGTCCCGTCTGGTGCCGCCGTCGCTGGGCGTCAGCGCCAGGAACTTCATGGTGTTGCTCATCTCGTCATTTGTCCGCCTGGAGGTTGCCTCGGCGCGCAGCTGCTCCAGCTCCTCCTTGATCCTGGGAGTGCGGGCGAGGCAGAGGCGACGGTTGGCGGGTGATTTGGGGTGGATTGAGGGCAGAATAGGGGGAGATGGAGAGCGGATTGAGGGCGGAATATTGGGGATGGAGAGCGGATTGAGGGCGGAATAGGGGGATGGAGAGGGGATTGAGGGCGGAATATTGGGGATGGAGAGCGGATTGAGGGCGGAATATTGGGGATGGAGAGCGGATTGAGGGCGGAATATTGGGGATGGAGAGCGGATTGAGGGCGGAATATTGGGGATGGAGAGGGGATTGAGGGCGGAATAGGGGGATGGAGAGCGGATTGAGGGCAGAATAGGGGGAGATGGAGAGCGGATTAAGGGCGGAATAGGGGGATGGAGAGCGGATTGAGGGCGGAATAGTGGGGATGGAGAGCGGATTGAGGGCAGAATAGGGGGAGATGGAGAGCGGATTGAGGGCGGAATATTGGGGATGGAGAGGGGATTGAGGGCGGAATAGGGGGATGGAGAGCGGATTGAGGGCAGAATAGGGGGAGATGGAGAGCGGATTAAGGGCGGAATAGGGGGATGGAGAGCGGATTGAGGGCGGAATAGTGGGGATGGAGAGCGGATTGAGGGCAGAATAGGGGGAGATGGAGAGCGGATTGTGGGCGGAATAGTGGGGATGGAGAGGGGATTGAGGGCAGAATAGGGGATGGAGAGCGGATTGAGGGCGGAATAGGGGGATGGAGAGCGGATTATGGGTGGAACAGGGGGGAAAAGGGCGGATTGAGGGCGGATTCGGAGAGTTGTACAGAGCGGACTAAGAATGGAATCGGAGGGGACTTTAGGCCGCATTAGAGATGAAATCTAAGAAGAGCGGATTGGGAGCAGCATTAGAGGGATGGAGTGCGGAATCGAAGAGGGACTGCACCAATGCGAGTCTCCAACCTTTTCTCCAGCATAGTTCTCTGACGCTTGACCTCGCGCTCTTTGGCCATCCGTTTCCGCAGAATCTTGTCAAGCTTCAGCATCCGCTGGTAGGCCTCGGTGTACTTGGCGTCCCGCTCCGGCAGCAGGCCGTTGGGGTCTGACTGGTCGCGGGCGCTGGAGGCCGCGGATTCAGTCCGGCTGGACAGATTCTTCAGATCGTACCTGGCCAGCTCATCCTGCGGGTGTTCGATTTGATAATGATAATTGCCCTGGTCTGACGCAATCCTGCCCATTCCGCTGACTCCTGAGCACACACAAGTGCGCCAATACTGTACGCAGGCACGCGCGCTCACACAGGGTGTACAGCGGCCCTGACTTTCTGATCGTCAGGCATGTACACTCTCTGTGCCTTGGGGGCTGATCCTCATGGATGTGAATCGCACGAAAGCCTCCCATGCCAAGTTTAGCGCCAGGCCTTCAAAATAATGTGTTTGCACACGGAATCGAACCAAGGGTTCGTGGCGCGAGATTCGGACGCGTTTACGGCTGAGCTGCTCTGCCCCTTTGGGTGGTCAGTTCAGGTCACAGCTCATTCGGCCAGGTCAGTTATTACATGTGAACAACAAACATAAGCAAATTTATGCATCAGTTTAAGTGCTTCAAATACGAACAACAGGATTTTTCAATATCTAGCTATAGCCAGCAGCTGACAATTAAAAAGTTGTGCGATTGGATTACTGACTGCACTAATAGTACACAAGAAACAGGAAGACTTTTACAGACTAGAGTGATCGCCATTAATTTCATTGTGTTAAAATACGAAGTTAAAGCTTGATTAGAGTACCTACGTAAGCATACTTTATTGGATGCCACACTTTACGTAGATTTTACCTTGATATCCTCTCGAACTTTGCGCTTAATTTCTTCCTTCAGCTCCTGGATGATTTCGTTCTCCTCATCGCTGGTGACATCAGCGGTGGCAGAATCGGGCGCAGTTCCGTTCGGCTTCGCCTGCTGCCTCGGCGTCGCTGACTGAAGCTCCAGCGTCCTGTCGGTCGATGCCTCGCTAACGTCCGTGTCTTCTCGCTGCATTTTTCCTATTAGTCAACAAATGAACGACTCTGCAAAGTATATTTCTGCTTTAAATAGAGCATAAAAATCATAAATAACTAAGTTCGAAGACACTTGATTCAAATTAACAAATGAATCCCTTTAAAGAATAAAAGATCTAGATGATATTTAGATACAGGCCAAATATACTCAGTTAATGCTACTTATTGGTATTCTTAAACTAATGTGTTAGCAGTATGCAGTGGATGAGAATTCAGATCTTTGTAAATTAAATTGTATAAATAGTCATTTTTTAAAAAATTTAATCCACTGTCAATACAGTTTATTTGTACAATGATGGATAATTTTCACTTTAAAACAAACAGAAATTAGTATTCTGCTCATTTATAGTTTAGAAAGCTTATTATATAAATAAATAACTAATATTAAGATTTTGATATTCAATTCTATAAAATTCTACACAAATTCCCTTCTGTTCTACCCACAATTTTTAAAAGTAGATAGAGTATAAGCTTATAAAGCATATAGTAATCTTTAAAATTCAATACAAATACTATATACACATATTGATCTACACAAATAATTAGATCGACCAAACTGGCACTGACACGATACTAACATAAACCATTCCAATGTCTGCTGCGTATTCATTGTCTTAAAAATGAGTGGATTTAAAGTAGTTAGCAAATAATTCGATTCTTTCAAAAGTTAGTTGGTTTATAAAATTCTATTTCTTAGACTAAACGACTAAACCATAGATAAATATAAATATATAAATAAATATAAATATAAATATAGATAAATTATTTCTCTATAATAAGATAAATAAGATAAAATAGCTTTATCTTATTAAATCTAAGACTAACAGAACTGATTCGATTTAAATCAATATAGTTCGTCGAACTATAATCGAATTTTTTAGTTAAAAAAAATTTACACTAGATATTCTGTGGTTTTGTTTTTTATGATGCATTAAAATGGTATCAAAAAGGTAGTTAGTTTAGTTCTGAATAATATTTAAAAAATTAGCCGCGCTTAAAAAGCATATACTTATATATTTGTTTATCCATCTCTTAGCCAAAAAATCCGGCAGACTTGTAAGATATTTTTAAGATGTGTTTAGACTCGAGAAAGCTCCATTTTCTTTTAAACTAAAATCTCTAATCGAATTTTACACAAAACACGTCTACAATGTTTCGAAAAGAGGTTGAATAAAGTTTCATCTGAATATACGGCTTCAACTGGCTCTATCCGAAAGTGACATCACATAAAATACAATTAGCTACTGTTTTATAGTGACTGAAAATGTTTTTCAATTGAATTAATTCATCAACTTAAAATTTTGCTTTTAGTTTTAATTTAAAATTTTTGTTTAAAGTTTAATTTATGAATTTTCATTTTGCTCTTCGATTACGATTTGTTTGTTTTACCTATTGAAATTCTGAACACTGCTAATGTAAACATATTTAAGTTCGTTTCTATGACACATTTCGATAACGCTGACTAATAAAACATACACGCTTGCGTCGATCCATCTTTTTGAACGAAGTATTGTAGTGTAGGTTTTTGTGATTATCATAAAAAAATAGTCTTAACGAATATTTTTTTTTTAAAAAGCTGAACTTTAAAAAATCTACTGCCTCGATATAGGCGTAGAGAGTTCGGCCATTTGTTCAGAATGACTTCCTTCCGAGGAATATTTCGGAGCATGCAGTTGCATGCTCTTCTTTCGTAGCTTTGGCATGCATGCTGAAAAATTCATGTTTGTATATTTTATGTACATATTTTTTCTGAAAAGTTTTATTATTATGCGCCGGCTTCTATCCAGTTATAGAAAAATCTTTGTGGCTAATGTATGAAAGCATGAAAGTATAGAAAAAGTAATTTTTCTAAGCCGTAATTTAAAGAAAAATTATATTATTTGCATCTTCATATTTTTTCAGTTATCGTATCGTAAAACCAGCAGTAGATTGTTTTTTTAATGAATAACTAAGAAATTTTGCGAATTACGAGCGTAATTTTACAAGATTTTTATCAAACAGCTAAATGCCAAATAACTTAAACATTCTTCCAGATTACCTGCAGCAATTTGCATCGCAACTTTTACCATGGGTTCTTCAGCAAGTGCTCAAAAAAGCAGAGGATCTGTCACCGCTTATCCAAAGCATCCGTCAGGCATGGACGTTCAAGATTCCAGTAACTTTCCTAGCGCAAGCCGCCAAAATGATCAACAGGTATTTTCATTGAACCGCGTGGTGTTTTAACTGGTTAAAATATGACCTTTACTAAGGCAGTAGTAGTCATTTCAAGTTAAAGACATAAGCAAAACAATGTACAAAAACAAATTCTAGTTCCAGCAACAACCAGCGCCCCAGCCTGAAAGCAGATCGGCCTTCAATTTTGAGCAGCAACAGCAGATGACGAACAATAATGGCCATGCCAACGGCTCGGCTCCGTCGGCGCCGCCACAAGACGAGGCTGTAAGTTGAAACCATTGAGTTTCCGAGTTTGTTTAATGGATTTCATTGTGTTTTTAATGGGTTTTCATTGTGTTTAACGGATTTTATTGTGTTTAGCGGAGTTTCTAGAGTTTTTAATGGGTTTCATCGTTTGTTTAATAGGTTTTCATAGTGTATCCAACGGATTTCATGGTGTGTTTAGAGTTTCTTAGTGTGTTTAATGAAGTTTCATCGTGTGTTTAATGAAGTTTCATAGTGTGTTTTGTGTAGTTTAATCACAATATACTAAATCTCTAAGGTCTGACTGTTAGAGAGTCGGGGAGTCAGGGCCGCCGTAAACCCTGTATGAGCGCGTATGTGTGCACATATCCTTGTTGATCAATGGGACGGCATGGCTGCCTGCCTCCCCAGCGTGTGTGCGCGCATATCCTTGTTGATCAATGGGACGGCATGGCTGCCTGCCTCCCCAGCGTGTGTGCGCACATATCCTTGTTGATCAATGGGACGGCATGGCTGCCTGCCTCCCCACGGGTTGCAGGCCAACTGCCGTCTTGAACTGCGGGAGTCTTAATAACCATAAATAAATTTGCACCTGACTGCAGGTGACGCAGACCACAATGGACGCTGACACGCTTCTTCGATATGTTGAGATTGAAAAAGAGATCAACAGACTTGAGGCGATGAACTCAGTGGAGCACCTGCAGATTAAATGGGACGAGCTCAAAGCCCTTGATGAAGAAATCCAGCGACTGACGGCCGTGTTTGAGTCGCGCAAGGAGCAAACGTAAGAACTCAGTTCTTATCTAATCAGCGAGTAAGCTCTCGGATCATAGCTGGCTCCTTTGGTTAGCTGATAACTGCAATGATATTTACACAGCGATGCAAATGGAAAATTAATTTCAAACTCTGAATCTGTAGCTTTCTGTGCAGCTCGCTACTCTGAGTAGCTTACACTTGAGTATCACAGTTTGAGCAGTTGTTGGACTTGAGTATCACAGTTTGAGCAGCTGTCAGATCTGAGTATCACAGTTTGAGCAGCTGTTGGACTTAAGTATCACAGTTTGGGCAGCTGTTGGACTTGAGTATCACAGTTCGAGCAGCTGTTGGACTTGAGTATCACAGTTCGAGCAGCTGTCAGATTTGAGTATCACAGTTTGAGCAGCTGTCAGATTTGAGTATCACAGTTTGAGCAGCTGTCAGATTTGAGTATCACAGTTTGAGCAGCTGTTGGACTTGAGTATCACAGTTTGAGCAGTTGTTGGACTTGAGTATCACAGTTTGGGCAGCTGTTGGACTTGAGTATCACAGTTCGAGCAGCTGTCAGATTTGAGTGTCACAGTTTGAGCAGCTGTTGGACTTGAGTGTCACAGTTTGAGCAGCTGTTGGACTTGAGTGTCACAGTTTGGGCAGCTGTCAGATTTGAGTATCACAGTTTGAGCAGCTGTTGGACTTGAGTATCACAGTTTGAGCAGTTGTTGGACTTGAGTATCACAGTTTGAGCAGCTGTTGGACTTGAGTATCACAGTTTGAGCAGCTGTTGGACTTGAGTATCACAGTTTGAGCAGCTGTTGGACTTGAGTATCACAGTTTGAGCAGCTGTTACCTGAGTATCACAGTTTGAGAAGTATTGACAGCAAGCCTTCGGCCTCACTTTCCCATTCAGCCGCAAGGAGAAGCAGGACGTTGACGAAATGCAGCAGATAAGCGTGAACTCCTTCATCGCGGACAAGGCCGCATTCGACGAGCGCATGTCTCGCGAGCAGGAGGAGTTCGTGACCGCCCTCAACAAGCAGGAGGTCGCCCAGCGCGAGCTTGAGTCCGCCGTGCGGATCAGGGAGAGCGCCCGACAGGCCGTCAAGGAGCTTCACGAGCACGCCAACCGGCTGCAGGGCCTCTACCGGGATCAGGATGTGATGCTCGGTGAGCTGTTTGAAAAGTTCTTTTTGATTTCTTTTTAGAGACTGCTTAAGCTTTGATTTCTCCCTGGGATAACTCAGACAACGACAATTGTCAGCTAAAAGACGCAACTTAATTCTCTCATCTTCTATGCTTCAATCCGAGGACGATTCGAAGTGAGCATGGGTTTCACAAGTTTATCAAGCTGCTTTCTGAGCTCTATATCTGTGTCCAGATGTGACAGTAAACGATCCCTTTCTGAGTCCTTAACTTGGTCCTAACTGCTGAGCCAGAGCCTCACCTGTGGATAACTACTCTTCAATAGACGATTTTTTATAAACTTTGTACTGTGTATTTCTCGTATACGAGTGGATATGAAATAAATATTCGCAGGTTTGTGGGCACCTGCACTGAAGCAATTCTGCCCACTCGTACACACGCTCACACAGGGTGTACATCGGCCCTGACTTTCTAATCGTCAGGCATGTACACTCTCTGTGCCTTGGGGGGTCGGCCCTCATGGCTGTGGATCGCACGACAGCCTCCCCTGCCAATTTCGCCCTGCCCCCGTTAGTGAGCAGTGGAAACCGTTTTCTCTAGATAAGAAACGAAATCACTCCAAACCTGCAGCTGCCATTTTCGACGGCAAGTACGGCAGCGAGCTGGAGTTCCGGCTGGAACGGGAGCACGACGCCACCAGCGACAGGCAGCAGAGAATCGCGGCGGCCAAGACCCGCTGGCAGGCCGGCCGTCTGTTGATTCACCACGCCTGCGCCCAGCTTGGCCACGGCGTCAAGCAGTGGGAGACCTGCGGCTCCATGCCGCCTCAGTGAGTCAGATTCAGTTGTCATACTTCCTTTAATTTGCATATACACATCGGTGTCATAAATTTCCAACTCAGAAACCAGCTGTCAAGATTTCTCATCCTAAGCCTAATGAGGGGATTGTAGCCTAGTGGTTAGAGCGTCGGGGGTTCGATTCCCGATCCCACTCGGAACAATTTGTGTCCTTGAGCAAGACACAACTCTGTATTACTTCAGTTCACCCAGCTGTAAAATGGGTGCCAGCATTAGCTGGGGTAATTGAGGCTGTGTGTGGCGACCCCCCAGTCCTTGGACTGAACAGCCGTACGCAGCCTTCAGATGCGCCGCGCAATAGCTGCGGCTGAGCTGTCGGTTGCACATCTGGCCACTAGGGCAGGTGTAATCAATTAATTAATTAACTAATCAATCAGATCCCTTTACAAAAAGTAAGGAACCTTAACGCAAAATATTAATTCTTCTTCGACAATACTTATATGTACTTTTTCTAGTACTACTTACATACAATTACCGATTAGTTCTTTGCTCAATGAGTCAATCAGCCGCCCCGCGCGCCTCGCACAGGGATATGCAGCGGCGTTACGCGGTTGCCACGGAGACGCGCAATTACCTGGTGGCAGCCTGCGCGAATTTGCGCAACAGCCAGAACTATTTGAAGGGCATCGATTTTCCTTATTGCAAGCTTGATGAGGTGAGCTGATATTTGACAATTAAATTTTACTATATAGAATAAATGCGTTTACAAGCTCGGAAATTAGTTCATAAAAGGTAATATCTGGTGAGCAATATAGCGACAAAATCTAAGATAAAATATTTATCAAGGTTATGAAAAAATGCTGGATTTTAATTTAACTAAATCGGTTTCTAAGAAACCTTATAGTCTCATAATTTTGAAAAGAACAATAAAGGTTACACGGAACGATATCGCAATGGAGCAATCGCTACGGAATTTCGATCTCTAAAAAAGGACAGAAAATTATAACAAATCAAGAACGACCCGCCAATCCGGAAATTCGGCTTCAAGCAAAACTATCCATAATTGACCAAAGTTTCTAAAAATTGAAAATTAAAATTATTTTAAAAAATCAATAACGAATTGTCAATCCGGAAATCCGGTTTATTGAAGTACACGTATCTTTTTAAATATGATTATAACAAACCAACAACAACTAACAATTTCCGACGCTTCAGGTGGTCACGCTGGAGCGAGCGACCAGTAATATCTTCACGGACGTGGCCACGCTGGACCGGCACATGCACGCCATGTCTGTCTACCGGGCCATGTTCCAGCGGGCTGGCGCCCTGCTGCAGTGGTTCGACACGGTCTGTAACACAGCTTGTCACGCCTTCTCAGGAATCACCCCAACACGGAAATCACCCCCTCCGGGAATCACCCCTCTCCGGGAATCACCCCTCTCCGGGAATCACCCCTCTCTGGGAATCACCCTCTCCAGGAATCACTTCTCTTCGGGAATCACCCCTCTCCAAGAATCACCCCTCTCCAAGAATCTCCCCTCTCCAAGAATCTCCCCTCTCCAAGAATCTCCCCTCTCCAAGAATCTCCCCTCTCCAAGAATCTCCCCTCTCCAAGAATCACCCCTCTCCAAGAATCTCCCCTCTCCAAGAATCACCCTCTCCAAGAACCACCCCTCTCCAAGAATCACCCCTCTCCAAGAATCTCCCCTCTCCAAGAATCACCCCTCTCCAAGAATCTCCCCTCTCCAAGAATCTCCCCTCTCCAAGAATCTCCCCTCTCCAAGAATCACCCCTCTCCAAGAATCACCCCTCTCCAAGAATCACCCCTCTCCAAGAATCTCCCCTCTCCAAGAATCTCCCCTCTCCAAGAATCACCCCTCTCCGGGAATCACCCCTCCCTGGGAATCACCCCCTCCCTGGGAATCACCTCTCCCTGGGAATCACCCCTCCCTGGGAATCACCCCTCCCTGGGAATCACCTCTCCCTGGGAATCACCCCTCCCTGGGAATCACCCCTCCCTGGGAATCACCCCTCCCTGGGAATCACCCCCTCCCTGGGAATCACCTCTCCCTGGGAATCACCCCTCCCTGGGAATCACCCCTCCCTGGGAATCACCCCTCCCTGGGAATCACCCCTCCCTGGGAATCACCCCTCCCTGGGAATCACCCCTCCCTGGGAATCACCCCTCCCTGGGAATCACCCCTCCCTGGGAATCACCTCTCCCTGGGAATCACCCCTCCCTGGGAATCACCCCTCCCTGGGAATCACCCCTCCCTGGGAATCACCCCTCCCTGTGAATCACCCCCTCCCTGGGAATCACCCCTCCCTGGGAATCACCCCTCCCTGGGAATCACCCCTCCCTGGGAATCACCCCCTCCCTGGGAATCACCCCTCTCCAGGAATCACCCCTACACGAGAATGGCCTTCCTCGCCCCCTGAGTCTCATCTCGACGCAGTCCACTCAGCATCACCAGTGGCATTATTTCTCCAAATTAAGGTGATCAACAAGACCATCGACCGGGACCTGCTGTCAGCCACCGAGGAGCTCTTTGAGAAAAAGCGGCTGCTGCGAACCGAACGAGTTCGGCTGATTAAACAGAAACTGGAGGAGCTGCTGGGACCGCAGGCTGCAGCAGAGGCTGGGCTAGATGAAGGTTTGGGAATTCAGCATCTTTTCATATGTTGGGGTTTTTATCAGCTGGTCATAGGTCACTCTCACATGTACGGTCCTTCAATTATTGGGTTACTCCCTGCGATTGAATGAGCAACCGGTCTCTTTACATGGGATTAGATGAGCAACCGGCCTCTCTATATGGGATTAGATAGACAACAGGCCTCTCTATATGGGATTAGATGGGCAACTGGCCTCTCTATATGGGATTAGATGAGCAACCGGCCTCTCCATATGGGATAAGATAGACAACAGGCCTCTCTATATGGGATTAGATGGACAACAGGCCTCTCCATATGGGATTAGATGGACAACCGGCCTCTCTATATGGGATTAGATGCACAACAGGCCTCTTTATATGGGATTAGATGAGCAACCGGCCTCTATAAGGGATTAAATGAGTCACTTCTTCCAGACTCTTCAAGCTGTCATTTTGCCATTTTCTCATAGTCCTCCTTAGAAACTCTTTGTTAGAATTTGCAATAGAAAGCTAAGCTTCTTCGCAAAACAATTAAAGGCTAAATAATGGGAATTTTTTCAGACGCCAATTTAACCGACGCCAGGCGTCTGCAAGAGCAGCTGGAGACTCTGAACCAGGACGAGATGCAGAAGCTGATGACGAATGTCCAGGTAGTGCAGCCGGAGGGAGTCCAGCCCAGCCCGATGGGCATCGAAGCGACACCGGAGATCGCAGGCTCAAAGAAAAGATCGAAGAAGAGCAGAAAGGGCAAGGAGAAATCGAACGATGAGGCTGCGGCTGAAGGCGAGGGCAGCGCGGAGACGCCGCAGGCATCAGCAACGGAGTCCATGCCAAAGATTGACGCGGTGTCTCTGAAGGATCTGGCACCGCCGCCCAGCCAGGACCAGCTGTTCGGTCAGTACAATGCAATAAAATTTGCAAGTTTCTGTCTATTGCAAACCGAGTGGGCCTGCCAGCGCTGCAAGTTAAGCTGAATTGGCCCGGGTTAGGGGGCGGAGCAGCTCAGTGGTAAATGCGTCTGAGTCTTCTCGCGCCACGACCCCTAGTTCGATTCCGTGCGCAAAAGTGTTCATTTGGGGCTTCTGCTCGAAAATTTTCCAGGGGGCTGTCGTGCGCTTCACACCCATGGGAGCCAACCCCCAAGGCACAGAGTGGGGCGATTGTGGGGCGATGTCGCCGAATGGGTTACACCGGGGTGTCCACAACACCCTCTTGTGGACACAATTTTTGGCAGCGGTTAGTTCCATAGTTCACCCTGCTGTGATAGGGTGTCCAGCAGCTCTCACCCACAATGCGCCCACAGTGTGTCCTTAGAAAGCAGAAATCTTTCAGCCTGTTAAACTGGATTCTCTCGTCCGACAATTTCATTTCAATAGGCGACATCGACTCGATCAAGAAGCAATACGAGATCGACATGGAGGAGTACCAGCGAGCTCAGGAGCTGAACAGGACTCGAGTGGAGCGTGGACTGCAGGTGAGTTTTTACCGATAGTGTTTATAATTCCCGGAAATCGTAGTTTTCATTGTTATTAAGATTATGCTATTTACAACCCAGATTTGCATACGTGAACTGGTTAGTGTAATATGCATCTGGGCAATGTGCATTGGGTAATGAGCATTGGGGTTATGTGCAAATTGTGAGAATGTGACTAAGTATGAAAAAACCGCGGCAAAACTCCGCCAGGAGAAGCTGGCGGCTCGGAAGACGCGCAAGGCCCGCAGGATGGCTCAGGAGCAGGAGACCGAGAAGCTGCTTAACGACAGCGTCACAGCCTGATCGGCCTCGTCTGCTGCTCTCCAGATGGTTTTAAAATTTTTACACATGATAGAGACTTGCACTATACACAAATATCTGTAAGCCTTCCACGTTGGATTTTTTTATTTGGTTGTTTATTATTTTTTTACTCCCTCTTCCCCGAGCTTGATCGTGACAACAGCTTAGCTCGTAAAAAAACAAAAATCCATCTCTTTTCATTTGAAAATCTCTCGCGGTTTTTTTTCTACTTTTATTACAGCTTCACTTCTTTGTTTTGTTTTTTCTGCATTTTTCGTCAGGGCTGTGTTAAACTATATTAAATATAATACATATTAATATTATTATTATTAATTTCATATTAAAAATTGTCAATAATATAATTATTTTTTATAATAACAATGTCAAAAACTGAATAATATTTGACACTATAATCATTGTTATGATTATTATTATCGTTGAAAAAATATCTTGCATCGATAAATTCAAACAATGTATATTTTGTTATATTTTATTATTTTCATTTTTTAAGACTATTGCTTTTTATTTATCGATGTTAATTTTTTGGTGTTATGCACATTTTTTCGAAAACTTTCTTACTTTACGTTAAGATACTCAAAGAATTCAATTATGAAGAAATTTATGTGATTTTTTCGTTCTATTCTCAGCTAAATCGAACAGCTATTTCAAACAACTCTGCTAATTTTTACTCCCCCAAATCGCTTCCGCTTCCGCTTTTCTTGCTCACTCCATTTTTTGTAAGAATATTTTTATAGCCAGCCGATCTCTGTGTTTTACAAGCTTATTTGCGTTATTACGATTGTCCTTGGCTTTAGCTGAAACACGGCTCTTTATTTTTGGTATTCAAACATGTTGACACCAGAGAAAACGTTTGCAGTTGGAGTTTGGAGTTTTAAAACCGGAAATTTCAAAGTGGCTTGATTTCAAGCAATAATTAAGTTGGCTTTGAAAATTTAAGAGAGGCAAACTCTATAAGCCAACTTAGGCGTACAATAAATTAATCTTTATTTTTATATTGCTTCCCTTTAAAAACTATTATCCTTTGTTTTAATGTTAACATTTTATTGTTAGTCTGAAAATACAGACACGGGCCGCGTACTCTCAATAGTAGTGAGACACTTTCACTTCACTGGATGCTGTAGCTACTTTTTAAATCCGATAATAATACAATGTACTTCTTTTTCCCTCTAAGAACAAAAAATAAGATTTTGTATTCTTTTTTTATAACCATTTTTCAATTCTCTGATTGAATAAAATTACAAAAGACGTTGCCAGACCTTACACTTTGTGCAGCAAACATTTCTGCAGGCTGCAACTGTCGTAGAAAATTGTGTCAAAAAATTTAGCTAAAGGAATAAACGTTAAGAAAGCTTGGAGACTGCAGCAGTTCTTTTTAATTTTGCAAATAGAATGGGTCACACAGGTCTAATAGTAGTAATGTATTTGTATTTGACTCCTAGGGAACGCAATGCAATGCACAGGAATTTTACTCGTACTTTTAAGTGTGTGGAAATAAAAAATCTGTCTGGGTGATGGTTATTTTCCTTATTTGCACAGCTACGAGGCAAGATTGTCGCTTTTTAATTTTATGCTACAGTTTCTCCTTGACTAATGCAAGTACGATTCTGAGCTTAAAATTACAATATTATATATTCGGACAATAAAAATCAAAACAATGCAATCGGACTTAAAAAGTTGTTGGGACAATATTCTACAGGCTATGGGCGGTTGGTCCAAAACAGTTTTTTTCGAGTTTTCCGGTCAGAGTTACCAAAGCGCCTCAGCAGTGCTAGAGGGCTCGTCCTCGGCTCGCTCGATGGCGCTGAGCAGGCGGCTGTAGCGGACAATCTCGGCTTCGCTGAGCATTGAGGAGAGACCGCGGGCGCGGACGGTGGCGCGCATCGCGCCAACAAGGACGGCGCGTGGGTTGGCGTGGTGCTCGCGAACCTCCGCCAGCTGGTTCGCCTGGCAGAGACCAACTCCGGCGTAGCTCGGATGAGCGGACGACCGCACGATGGTGATCTCCGGCTTGCCAGCCTGCGGCTCAATGTCCAGCTGGTACAGGCGGCTCTTGTGCGCCAGACTGATGCGCTGCTCACTGACAGACAGGCGGAAGTCGCTGTCGATGTCCTCCTCGGCAGAGCTGTCCGCGGTGCGTTCGGCTCCGTCGCGGCGGTAGGTTACTCTGACGCGGGCGGCAGAGCTGCTGCCCAGTTGAGCTGGAATGCTGATTTTGGCGAGGGTGTCGCGGTCCTTCTTCAGCAGGATGTGTCGGATCAGCTGGTCGTTGTCTGCACTGCCGGCTGGGCGCTCGTGCACCATCTGGACGCTGTAGACGGCGAAGCCTTCAGCAATCTGGTCGGCGCTGAGGATCAGCGGAGTCTGGGTCTGAGCCAGGCGGTTCAGCAGTTGGGCGTCCATGTACCGCGGCTGCCACCAGTCGGACTCACCCCGGACGTGGAACGGCTGGACGCGGGCGGGTGACACGCGGCACTGGTTGAGGCGGCGCCTCAGCTGCTCGCGGCAGACAGGGCTCTCCTCTGCGTCGGTGAAAGTCTTCAGGCTGTCAAAGACGCTCTCACTGCTCCGGTCAGCCTGGGACATCTGGGATGGATGGGACAGCTCGCAGATGGCGTCCTCACGGTCGTCCACCTCGCTGGCCTTGATGACAACTCGCTGATCCCGGGTGACCTTGATCGTGACTTTGTTGTCGTCTTTCATCAGCCTCAGAGCGGCTTGCGAAGCCCGCTTCTCGAGGTGGGCAGTCACACCAGACGGAGCTGGGGAGCTGGTCTGCTCTGTGGAACCCGGACGAGACATTGATAGCCGCTGCTCGTATTCGCTGCCGACCTTCACCAAAACCTCTCTGCGGCTGGAGTGCAGGAAGACGCGGACGCGTTGGTCACCGATCTTGGCCACGGCCAGCTTGGCAGCGCACTCGGTGTCCTGAACGATCTGCTTCAGCGCTGGGGACATCAGCTCTAGCTCGGCGTGCTTGAAGGTCTTCACCTTTTTGCCGGCGACGATTTGGCAGCTGGATCGCCTCCTGGGCATGTCGGAGGACCAGTGAGAACGGTAGTTCGGCTGGCCCAGCTCGATGCTCTGAGCCTGCTCGAAGCTGTCAGACTGGTCCATGCGGCAGCTGTCGGAAACAGGCAGGACATACTGCTCGATCATTTTCTTTTCGGTGGCGGCCACTTGGTGGTAGTTGGGACCTTTGAACTCGCGGAATTTCTCGCTGTCGTAGTCGCCACAGAGGCCACACATTCGATTGCGATAGAAGGGCGAGACCCGGATCTCAACAGTGCGCAGCTTCTTGCCGCCAACCAGCAGACTGACCTGCTGCTGCTTGCTGCTGATCCTGTACATGACGGTGCCTGCGTAGCGGTACTTGCTGATCTCAACAGTCACCGGGCTCTTCTCAGCACGGACAGTGTGCTTATAGATCTGAACCTCCTCTCGCGGCTCGTCACTGTGCTCCACCTCGACTCCGTTCACTTTCACGGTGGACTTGGCCTGGTCGCTGTCGATTGGTTTGCTCACCTCGATGACAAACGGGCGGCTTGAGTCGGTGTTAAGGTGCATGGTGATGTACTTCTTGCCGTCCTTAATGTGCGCCAGGACTTGGAATTCCTTGGCTTTCGAGCAGTCTTTGGCTAGCAGCATTGGGCATTGATTCTCGGCGATCCGGCTGAACAGGCTCTTGGGGATGCTGTAGGCGACATCGTCGAAGGTCTTAATGTGCGAGTGCAGCAGGCTGCACTTGGTCCTGCCGCCCTTGGCGTAGTCCATAGCTGAGGTGGCGATGGGCACGACACCAGCCCAGGTGAACTGAACGGCAGGCAGCTGAATGGAGCGCCAGACGTTCCTGCGGTGAGGGCAGGTGACGTTCAGGTGCTGCACGCGGAAGTCAACCGGGGACGGACGAGAAACGATGGTGATCTTGTTAGCATCATGGCTCCTCTGGGCCTCGCTGAGAGTCAAATAAGGCTTCAGGTAGTCCTGGATCTTTTGGATAGCAGCGAGAAGCAGTGGGCTGGCTTGCGGGTTCATAAACCAATCGGCCGACTGGGTGATCTCAATCTCGACCTGGCTGAGCTTGTTGAACTTCTTGAACTGGCGGATGCAGCTTGGCGTGAAGAGCGGATTGGCCTTCAGCGGCTCTTCCCGGACGCTTTGGCGGGACTCGTTCAGGCAGGCAGCGATGCGCGGGAACATCTTCTTCATCTGGGACTCGGACAGTCCGGAATCGACCAACAGCTTCTTCAGCTCGGGGTTGGAAGAGAACTGAACCTCGATTTTGCCTACTTGTGACTCCTCATCGTTGACGCGAAGCTCCATGCGCAGGCGCCTGTCATTGAACCATTCGTCGGATCGCAGAGGGAGACTCCTGGGCGACATAGGCAGGTCCTCAGGAAGGTCAATCTGGCCGTTGACAGTCATCTGGTAGCCGCTGGCCTGCTGGCTAGACGGCAGGCCGAGATGGTAGCGGAGGCTGCAGCGGAACGTCCTCCGAGAGGCCGACCAGTCGCGCGGCTCAAAGACGGCGCTGACGAGACGCTGCTTGATTGTCTCGCTGCTGTCGCTCTGGATGCGGACATTGTCCACCTCCAGACGCACCTGGGGTGGCTTGGCGCTCTCCTCGTCTTCGATAACCTTCAGCTTGCTGCTGATGAACACGGTGCGTCGGGTCTCCTCCTCGGTCGTGGGCTCCAGGAACACAGTAAACTCGGACGGGCCGGACAGCAGGCTGCATGGAGCCTTGTACAGATCGGCGGTGAAGTGTTGCTTGCCCTGCACCTGCAGCTTGTAGCCGAATGGGGCCAACAGGTTGCTCAGTACCGGACTGAAGTCCAACCGCTTCTGCTTCTGGATCTGCCTGTGTACGACTGTGACATTTTTGTTGGACACTCTGATCCTGCCCGACTGGATGTTGGACTCGGTGAAAGTAGAGTAGGCAGCATTCTTAAATTGCACGATCGGCGACTTGGAGCCGGGCACGGCCATCAAGAGTTTCAAGCCTGGCTGCTTCGCGTCGCTAGCGTCCATCTGAATGACGAATTCTTGACTTGACTGCTTGAGAACCTTCAGTGTGGTCAGCCACTGATGATAGTGGTTAAGGATGTGCATATTGCTACCGAACCGTTTGAAGCCCTTGATAACGATTGGCAGCGAGGCCTTCACTTGGTAGCCGGATTTTTTGCTTGCGCTAATGCCCTTGGGCTCAATGGTGACCGCGGGCTTAAAGTCAAGCGTCATGAAGCAGTTGAGGTCCAGGATGGACCCGGCGGGAGTCGGGAGCTCGTAGTTAGCGCTGATGGAGAACAGCCTGCCAAATGACTTGAGAATGTTGCCCATGCTCGCCAGCGATTTCACGATGGCTTCGGCTTTGCCAGATTTCCTGAGCTCATCGGAGGATGAGGAGGAAAGCTTGCGGACGCTCTTCACGTCGATAACGTCGTATCCCATGAATGCCAAGGTCAGATCCAATTGCGGCACCTCAGCCAGCATTCTGGGCAGAATATCGAGAAGCTCGGAGTCCACGGAGGCGTCGAGGCTGCGAGCAGAACGCCTGAGCAGCTTGGCCACGCTGTCAGCATATAGGGCGCTGCGGGGGCCAACCAACTTGGCAAGCACGCTCTGCAAACCCTCAGTACGCATGCTGATCTCCAGGGCTGGAACGTTCTTGCCCATAGATTGGTGCTCGATCTTGATGTGGCTCCAGCGCGGCACGAATGACTTGTCAGAGACGATCATGTCGGTCTCAACTGTCAGACCCAGTTTGTGCAGCTCGTCCCACAGCTGGCCGTGGAAGACTCGGCTGTAGACTTGCTCCATTGGCTCCCGGCGCTGCAGCATCGACAAAACAGACTGGACGGTCGGGCGGACGCGGTCATAGCGAGGCAGAGAGCTGCTGGCAATCTGAGCCATGTGGCTGACACAATAGGCGTAAACCTGCTGAGTCGGCTCGCTCAGAATGGCCTGCACCAGCATGTTCAGCACAGTTTGCTTGACGTTGGGGCATTGCATCAGCACGCGGTAGCAAGCGATTCTCAGCTCCGGATCTTCGCGGGCGTTGCGGAAGCAGGCAATCAGGTCGGCGTGAATTCGGCTGCTGACCGCCTCGAAGTGGCGCCTGTACTCGCTGTCCTCTCGGATGTACTTCTCCTCTTGAGCGACACTCCTGGCGTCTTCGGCGGTGACGCGGGTCAGACTGTTGCGACGGAGCATGTTCTGCGTGGCATAGACGGCCTGCACGCGCTCGGAAACTTTCCTGGCATCACGGCTTCGGATGATGGGGCCAAGCTGGTCGTACAGTTCGAACAGGCCGCAGTTCTTGGCTACCTTCAAGGCCAGGTCGCGTCCAGCATCGGTGCGTCTTAGACCGCGGTCACTTCGGCGATGAACTCGCGGCGGAACTCTTCCGAGCTAGCGGCGTGGATCCGTCGGGCTTCCCAGGGGGCGGCAGCGTCGCTCAGCGGCTGCAGGTAGGGCTCGATACCGGCCTGCCGGCCATAGTACACGTTCACCATGGCGCCGAGGCTTAGCCAGGCAGCGGAGTAGATCGGCATCCGCTCGGCGGTCATCAGCTTGGAGCGGAATTCACTGTCGTTCACCGTGTCGAGCACAACTCGTAGAGTGCGCAGCTGCCACTTGCTGGTCATGCTGAGCTTGGCAAAGATTGCCGGGATGTGTTCGATGGACACGCCAGCCATCTGGGCGATGTTAGTTGCGCTGGGCTGGCTGCTGGTCTTCACCAGAGCCCTCACGATGCGCATCAGGAATTCGGTTGAGCCATGGTTGGCCAACTGCGGGCAGATATCCATGATGAAGTCGCGCAGGACAGGAGCTCCCTGAGAGCTGATTTGCTGGGCAACGGCTTCAATGTCTTCAACGCGCTTGAGGTGCAACCGCAGGATTCGAACGATTTGCTCCAGTGAGGGCATGTCAACCTCGCTACGGCGGTCGGTCATCCACAGTTTGCGGAACTGGCGAACGACCTGGTTGAGCATGGCCTCTCGGTCGATGTTCCTGGCCTCCTGGGGGTAGATAAGACGTAGTCCCTCGGGCTGTTCTGTCAGGGCCTCCAGGGCTTCAACGTCAGAGGCGGAGATATCGTCGCTGCCGATGAGTTTCAGCTTCTGCCTGCAAGGTGGGACGTGACGGCGAGTTTAGGGCGTGTCAAATGCTCGTCCGGTTGCATTCATAAACTTCCTGGCATCATATGAAATTCAATCTTCAGGCGTATATTTACAGTAGCAGAGTGCACATTACAGTACTTACACGGAGAAGATCTTCTCAGTGCCGTGCTGGGAGTCGCTGCTCGGAGACAGGGTGTGCACGGTGCGGGCCCAGCCCTTCCTAATCAGCGGGCTGGCTCGGTCGCCGCCCATTTCAACCAGGTACTGAGCCAGGTTGCTGACGCTAACTAAGTCGGAGCTGCGGCCCTCCTGGCTAGCTGACCGGAGGCTCTCGTGGTGCCGCAGGCCGTTCCACATGGCGGCCAGGCCGCGGCTGCCGTCCATGGGGTTGCGGCAGTTGTTGAAGTCGATGGACTTGGCGACACGGTAGACTGGCGAGTCGGACTCGTGGTATTCGATCTGGTCGGCGGTGTAGAATGTCCGGCAGACTGCGGCGGTTGTCATCTGAAATTTCGGATTGTCGATTGATTTATCAAAAGCTTAAGATTGACTTCGTCTATATTTATCTGTATCTCTTCCTAGTATTATCCAATCAGTACCCATTTTAACTATAGAACTGTTCCTCCATAGCTAGAAGCTAATTATGAGTAACATTGTACTTGAATTTTCTCTTCACTAAACCAAGTTACGGTTGCTAAACTACTGCGACTATCTAAACTACTTCGAGTCATTGACAACAAGCGAGCTTCTTTACCTCGTCCTGCTCCTTCGTCCACTGGCCGTTCTCCATTTTTTTCGGGATTTTCGGGACGAAGTCTACCTGCAGCATGCTCAGGAAGCCCTTCTTGATGTTGACGCTCCAGAATGGCTCGGCCTCGTTGAACAGCACCTTGGCAACCTTCTGCTCCCGAGAGCGCAGCAGGACAGCGAACGGCTGCTTGAGAGCCCGCTCCACCTGCGCCCACATCAGGGGGTCCTCCAGGTTGCGGAATTCGGCCATTGGAAGCATCGTCTTCGGCAGCTGCTCCGTGGCGTTGATCCTCTGTCGGAGGTTCACCTCGGTGAAGGTCACCGTCCATTTCTCGGCGCCGGCGACTGCGGAAGCCGCACCGTCAGTGCGCATCTGGACGCGGAAGCGCATGCGGACAGTGCTGAACTGGCCGCTGATCTCCTCGATGCCGCTGCCAATCTGAGCATCGTACTGGTACTCCAGCTGCCTGGGCGTGCCGGCCCGCAGCTGCCGGCTGGCCGGAGACTTGCCGAGGCTGTAAAAGTAAAAAACCAACTAATAGAATTTTTCCTGCCTTACACTTGCTTTTCTACTTGCAGTAAGCTATTCGGACAGGACGGATAGGACTTATGTTAAACAAAAAGCAACGGTTTTTTCTTAAAAGCAAGGGGCTGTATACACCTTGGCGCACTTCAAGCGACAATTTTACAACCGGCGAGAGGCATTGCTGCCCATTCCGCCGACTCCCCTGAGCAGGCACACAAGCTCGCGGATACGTACGCAGTCAAACGCACAGGCACACACTCACACAGGAGTGTACAGCGGCCCTAACTGCACTATGCCTTGGGGGTTGGCCATCAAAGGCGTTAATTGCACGAGCAGAGCCAAGCCGAGATTCCAATTCAGCCCCAAATTAATGTGACTGCACTTGGAATCGAGCCTGGGCCGCTGGCACATCAGAGCGCCGCGCTAGACCACTCGCAGAAGCAACAAAACTTACCGGCAAGGCCTACGCAGGCCAATAGAAACAGCAGCTTCATGGCTGAGTTGTTGTCAAGCAGAGTTATATTTGTCGTCCTGTCTTCAGTTAACCAACTGGTTTATATTGATTGCCACCAATCTGGGGCTTTGTTGAGTCTGATAGCTGAAAATCTGGCTCACTTTTATAGACTTCAACCTGCAGTCATATCTTGGGGGGTGGCTTTGGGTTCGAAATTTTCGATTGGTTTTTTCAATTACAAAATCTTGTCAGCACTTTTTGAGCGAAAATCAGCAACCGGGCTTGGCCTGAAGTGTGCTGCATCAGCAGAAATGATTCAGCCCCCTCCCCCCTGGTATCATGATCTTTCAGCATTAGCCAGTCAAAGTTCACAATCTTTCTTGACTGTATTGCGCCAAAACAGTGCATTTGAACTCTTTCTCTGGCAGACGTTAGATAAGCTGCTTTGCTAACTGCTCATAGTTCACGTGTACGAACTGCTCTCCTGCTGAAACTTTCTGTCTAACAAAATACAGACTTAAGTGTTTCCCAACTGCCTAAAATTCCACTTTCGTTTGCATTGGTAAAAACATGACAGGAAAATGGGCTCTCCTTCCGTGCTTCCCTCTCTCCTTCCGTGCTTCCTCTCTCCTTTCGTGCTTCCCTCTCTCCTTCCGTGCTTCCCTCTCTCCTTCCGTGCTTCCCTCTCTCCTTCCGTGCTTCCCTCTCTCCTTCCGTGCTTCCCTCTCTCCTTCCGTGCTTCCCTCTCTCCTTCCGTGCTTCCCTCTCTCCTCCCCTGCTTCCCTATCTCCTTCCGTGCTTCCCTCTCTCCTCCTCTGCTTCCCTATCTGCTCCCTGCTTCTCTCTCTCCTCCCCTGCTTCCCTCTCTCCCCTGCTTCCCTCTCTCCTCCCTGCTTCTCTCTCTCTCCTCTGCTTCCCTCTCTCCTCCCTGCTTCCCTCTCTCCTCCCCTGCTTCCCTCTCTCCTCCCCTGCTTCCCTCTCTCCTCCCTGCTTCCCTCTCTCCTCCCCTGCTTCCCTCTCTCCTCTGCTTCCCTCTCTCCTCCCCTGCTTCCTCTCTCCTCCCCTGCTTCCCTCTCTCCTCCCCTGCTTCCCTCTCTCCTCCCCTGCTTCCCTCTCTCCTCCCTGCTTCCCTCTCTCCTCCTGCTTCCTCTCTCCTCCCTGCTTCTCTCTTCTTTTAGCTACCATTATTATCGTTGTTCTTTCATTTTTTCTTCTCTTCCCGATCCTCTTTCCTCTGCTCTCCCCTGCTCTTCTTATTCTTCTCTCTGCCCTCCTCTTCCCCTTCTCTCACCTGATCCCCTGCTCCTCTTCCCCTTCTCTCACCTGATCCCCTGCTCCTCTTCCCCTTCTCTCACCTGATCCCCTGCTCCTCTTCCCCTTCTCTCACCTGATCCCCTGCTCCTCTTCCCCTTCTCTCACCTGATCCCCTGCTCCTCTTCCCCTTCTCTCATCTGATCCCCTGCTCCTCTTCCCTTCTCTCACCTGATCCCCTGCTCCTCTTCCCCTTCTCTCACCTGATCCCTGCTCCTCTTCCCCTTCTCTCACCTGATCCCCTGCTCCTCTTCCCCTTCTCTCACCTGATCCCCTGATCCTCTTCTCCTTCTCTTCCTTCCTTTCCCGCACTATTCCCCTTCTCCTCATCTTGAGCTCCATCTGGCAAGAAAAGCGCAGAGTCAATTAAGAAGTTATTAAAAGTTGAAATTCGTTGAAGTGCATGGACTTCAACGCGCGGACTAAATAGTGCATCCTATATACTAAAAATGAGTTGTCTGTATATGGGTATGCGATTGATTTCAGAAAATTGGCTCAACCGATTTTCTTCAAACTTGCAGCATTCGATCAGAAATTTTCCTGGGACGGTACATGCATCTTGGCTAAGAAATTGCTCATGTTAAAGGATTAAATATTCGAAAAACATGCTTTTTTGCAAAGGTCAAGCCAAATTTTTGACTTGAATTGCATTGTAAGAATGCTAGAGAAAAAACTGACTGACTGAATTCCGATTGTGATAAAGATTGCATCACAACAAGGTGAAAACAGTGCCACAGAAACGCACACAAGACTTGATTGAAATTGCGTAACCATATTGCTAACTTAAATTGAGACTGATACTGGCTGACTGAGAAATTGATTATGTCATAAATTTTTACTCTAACCGACTTGCTATAAGTATTGAATTATAAGGGCCACAGTTCATGTGCTCCAATTGAAAAGAGATAGCCGGATGCAAACAGACTGGAATGCTAATGTAGCGACCTTGGTTCGAATCTTAGTAGTGAAAAATGTTTTTTTTATTAAAACACCTTGAAAACACAAAAATGCTAAACATTAAAGAGCCACCATGTCAAACATAAAACAGCCACCATGTCAAACATTAAAGAGCCACAATGTCAAACATAAAACAGCCACAATGTCAAACATTAAAGAGCCACCATTTCAAACCTAAAAGCGCCACCATGTCGAACATTAAAGAGCCACCATGTCGAACTTTAAGAGAGCCACCATGTCAAACATTAAAGAGCCACCATGTCAAACATTAAAGAGCCACCATGTCAAACATTAAAGAGCCACCATGTCAAACATAAAACAGCCAACATTTCGAAAATTAAAGAGCCACCATGTCAAACATTAAAGAGCCACCATGTCGAACATTAAAGAGCTACCATGTCAAACATAAAACAGACACCATTAAGAACATTAAAGAGCCACCATGTCGAACATTAAAGAGCCACCATGTCAAACATAAAACAGAGCCACAATTTCGACAATTAAAGAGCCACCATGTCAAACATTAAAGAGCCACCATGTCGAACATTAAAGAGCCACCATGTCAAACATAAAACAGCCACCATTTCAAAAATTAAAGAGCCACCATTTCAAACATTAAAGAGCCACCATGTCAAACATTAAAGAGCCACCATGTCGAACATTAAAGAGCCACCATGTCAAACATTAAAGAGCCACCTTATCAAACATTAAAGAGCCACCATGTCAAACATTAAAGAGCCACCATGTCGAACATAAAAGAGGTACCATGTCAAACATTAAAGACCCACCAGGTAAAACTTGAAAGTGCCACCATATCAAATATTAAAAAGCCACCATGTCAAGCAATAAAGAGCCACCAGGTAAAACATAAAAGGGCCACCATGTCAAATATTAAAGAGCCACCATGTCAAACATTAAAGAGCCAACAGGTCAAACAAGAAAGTGCCACCATGTAAAACATTAAAGAGCCACCATGTCGAACATTTAAGAACCACCATGTCAAACATAAAATAGCCACCATGTGAAACAATATGTGACTCCATGTAAACATTAAAGAGCTACCATATCAGACATATACATGACTCCATGTCAAACATATACGTGACTCCATGTTAGACATTAAAGAGTCACCATGTCGAACATTAAAGAGCCAACATGTTAAAAATACAAGAGCCACCATGTCAAACATATACATGACTCCATGTCAAACATTGAAGAGACACCATGTCGAACATAAAAGAGCCACTATGCAAAACATAAAAGAGCCACCATGTCTAACACTAAAGAGCCACCATGTCAAAAATAAAAGAGCCACCATGTCAAATATTAAAGAGCCACCATGTCAAACATTAAAGAGCCACCATGTCAAACATATACATGACTCCATGTCAAACATTGAAGAGACACCATGTCGAACATAAAAGAGCCACTATGCAAAACATAAAAGAGCCACCATGTCTAACACTAAAGAGCCACCATGTCAAAAATAAAAGAGCCACCATGTCAAATATTAAAGAGCCACCATGTCAAACATTAAAGAGCCATTAGGTCAAACATGAAAGTGCCACCATGTAAAACATTAAAGAGCCACCATGTCAAACATATACGTAACTCCATGTCAAACATTGAAGAGACCCATGTCAAACATTAAAGAGCCACAATGTCGAACATAAAAGAGCCACCATGTAAAACATATACGTAACTTCATGTCAAACATTGAAATGACACCATGTCGAACATAAAAGAGCCACCATGTCGAACATAAAAGAGTTACCATGTCAAACATTAAAGAGCCACCATGTCAAACATTAGAGAGCCACCATGTCAAACATTAAACAGCCAACATTTCGAAAATTAAAGAGCCACCATGTCAAACATTAAAGAGCCACCATGTCGAACATTAAAGAGCCACCATGTCAAACATAAAACAGCCACCATTTCAAAAATTAAAGAGCCACCATTTCAAACATTAAAGAGCCACCATGTCAAAAAATTAAAGAGCCACCATGTCGAACATTAAAGAGCCACCATGTCAAACATTAAAGAGCCACCTTATCAAACATTAAAGAGCCACCATGTAAAACATTAAAGAGCCACCATGTCGAACATAAAAGAGGTACCATGTCAAACATTAAAGACCCACCAGGTAAAATATGAAAGTGCCACCATATCAAATATTAAAAAGCCACCATGTCAAGCATTAAAGACCACCAGGTAAAACATGAAAGTGCCACCATGTAAAACATTAAAGAGCCACCATGTCAAAAATTAAAGAGCCACCAGGTCAAACATATACATGACTCCATGTCAAACATTGAAGAGCCACAATGTCGAACATAAAAGGGCCACCATGTCAAATATTAAAGAGCCAACAGGTCAAACATGAAAGTGCCACCATGTAAAACATTAAAGAGCCACCATGTCGAACATTTAAGAACCACCATGTCAAACATAAAATAGCCACCATGTGAAACATATATGTGACTCCATGTAAAACATTAAAGACCTACCATATCAGACATATACATGACTCCATGTCAAACATATACGTGACTCCATGTTAGACATTAAAGAGTCACCATGTCGAACATTAAAGAGCCAACATGTTAAAAATACAAGAGCCACCATGTCAAACATATACATGACTCCATGTCAAACATTGAAGAGACACCATGTCGAACATAAAAGAGCCACTATGCAAAACATAAAAGATCCACCATGTCTAACACTAAAGAGCCACCATGTCAAAAATAAAAGAGCCACCATGTCAAATATTAAAGAGCCACCATGTCAAACATTAAAGAGCCACCAGGTCAAACATGAAAGTGCCACCATGTAAAACATTAAAGAGCCACCATGTCAAACATATACGTAACTCCATGTCAAACATTGAAGAGAACCTATGTCAAACATTAAAAGCCACAATGTCGAACATAAAAGAGCCACCATGTAAAACATATACGTAACTTCATGTCAAACATTGAAGCGACACCATGTCGAACATAAAAGAGCCACCATGTCGAACATTAAAGAGCCACCATGTCGAACATAAAAGAGCTACCATGTCAAACATTAAAGAGCCACCATGTCAAACATAGAAGAGCCACCATGTCAGACATTAAAAAGCCACCGTATCAAACATAAAAGAGTTACCGTGTAGAACAAAAAACAGCCACCATGTCGAACATAAAAGAGCCACCATGTAGAATATTAAAGAGCCACCATGTCAAACATTTAAGAGCCACCATGTCAAACATTAAAAAGCCACCAGGTCAAACATGAAAGTGCCACCATGTAAAACATTAAAGAGCCACCATGTCAAACATATACGTAACTCCATGTCAAACATTGAAGAGACCCCATGTCAAACATTAAAGAGCCACTATGTCGAACATAAAGAGCCACTATGTAGAATATTAAAGAGCCACCATGAAGAACATTAAAGAGCCACCATGTCAAACATTTAAGAGCCACCATGTCAGACATTAAAAAGCCACCGTATCAAACATAAAAGAGTTACCATGTAGAACATTAAAGAGCCACCATTTCAAACAGTAAAGAGCCACCATGTCAAACAGTAAAGAGCCACCATGTCAAATAAAAGAGCCACCATGTCAACATAAAGAGCCACCATGTCAAAAATTAAAGAGCCACCATGTCAAACATAAAAGATACACAATTTCAAACGTAAAAGTGCGAATTTTAAAGGAGCCACTATATGCTAAGGAAATTGTCGCACTAGCTACTTATTGTCTGGTGGATGCTTGCTATTTGGGGATGCTATCTATGTGGGGGGATGCTTGCTCTCTGGAAGATGCTTGCTATCTGGGGGAAGCTTGCTATCTTGGGATGCTTGCTATCTGGGGGATCCTTGCTATCTGGGGGTGCTTGCTATCTGGGGATGCTATCCTTCTGGGGGATGCGTGCTATGTGGGGGATGCTTGCTATCTTTGGGATGCTTGCAATCTGGGGATGCTTGCTATCTGGGGGATGCTTGCTGTCTTGGATGATTTCTTTTTGCATTGCACTTCATTTAAGTATTTTGTCTGTTTTCTTTTTCTTTTTGTTACTTGTAGAGAGCGGAGATTATTCGTATACAGATGTCCCCAACGGGGGCGAAGATTGCTAGTCTGAACTAACAATTAATCTCTTAAGTTTTCAGTGCAAGCAAACAACTAGCTGACAGATAGCAGAGAAGTTGTTTTTTTTCCAAGAGTCTCTGCTGTCTTAGCAGAGCCAGAGCACTGTCTCACATGAGCTGAGCACAGTGCTCCGGCGACCCCGCCACAGATCGAAGCCTTGACCCATGGCTACACGAACAGACACGGAAAGACATGGCTGATAACATCCAGGCTGCTAAGGTCCGTTGGGAGCTGATCTGCCGCGTGGAAGAGAAAACATGCGATGGAACTTGAAGCCAAAAAGAGGATCTATAAGTGCTTCGTTTGCCAATGCCAGGAGGCCAGCAGCGCTGCTGGGACAAAAAGTGCTCGGCTTGGGTTGGGCATCAATTATGAATGCGCGCTTTTTTATCGGAGCTTGAGCTCCAATTTAGGATTTGGACTCAAAAAGTCTGCTCCCTTAATTCAATGATGCATAGTGAAAGTTTCAATTTCAATTCAATTTTGGTTGATTAGTAGGAAAAGCTTTTGTAGCAAATAAGGCATTTTTAAATAATCGCTGAAAATGAAAAATTCATGAAATTCATGTCAATATTTAAGCAATTTTGTCTGGAAATGTCTGCCTAAATTTATCGGGGCATTAAATCCGCTATAATTGATGGACACGGAGGAGCCAGAGAAAGGAAAACTGAGGGGAGATTGAGGGGGGAAACAGAGAGGAGGAGACAGAGAGGGGGAGACAGAGAGGGGGGAAACAGAGAGGAGGAGACAGAGAGGGGGAGACAGAGAGGGGGAGACAGAGGGGGAGACAGAGGGGGCAGACAGAGGGGGAGACAGAGAGGGGGAGACAGAGGGGAAGACAGAGAGGGGGAGACAGAGGGGAGACAGAGAGGGGGAAACAGAGAGGGGGAGACAGAGAGGGGGAGACAGAGGGGGAGACAGAGAGGGGAGACAGAAGGGGCAGACAGAGAGGGGAGACAGAGAGGGGGAGACAGAGAGGGGAGACAGAGAGGGGGAGACAGAGAGGGAGACAGAGAGGGGGGACAGAGGGGGAGACAGAGAGGGGGAGACAGAGAGGGGGAGACAGAGAGGGGGAGACCGAGAGGGGAGACAGAGAGGGGGAGACAGAGAGGGAGACAGAGAGGGGAGACAGAGAGGGAGACAGAGAGGGGGGGACAGAGAGAGGAAACAGAGGGGGAGACAGAGAGGGGAGACAGAGAGGGGAGACAGAGGGGACAGAGAGGGGGAACAGAGAGGGGGAGACAGAGGGGGACAGAGAGGGGGAACAGAGAGGGAACAGAGAGGGGGAGACAGAGAGGGAGACAGAGAGGGGGAGACAGAGAGGGGGAGACAGAGGGGGAGACAGAGAGGAGGAGACAGAGGGGGGAAACAGAAAGGGAGGAACTGGGAACTGAGAGGGGGAGACAGGAAGAGGAAGAGGCAAAAGCAGATGGGGAGAGA